>JAGFNQ010003110.1:911979-1127047 GCA_024364735.1 Boesenbergia rotunda
GTTTTATTTTCGCAGTTAGTTTCCTTGTCAAGTATCGGTTTTGGATTTTGACGTTATTACTGCTATGTAGATTTTTTTTTTTTATGTTAAGATGGCTAAGCCATCCATTCATTTTGTTTCAATATAAACTGCGTGGATGTGTGTTTTAATTGTTATTGTGATGCCAGCCGCTTGTGGCTGAGCTAATATTGGTGGAGAGTGTATGTACATTTGCCCCATATTGTCCGCCGTACAGGGGAGATGCTGTCCGATTTTCGAGGAAGCATGTGCCTCTGGGGGCGTGACAATTTTTGGTATCAGAGCAAGGTTTTGCGATGTTTTGGTGTTTGTGGGTTTACGGAGTTGTTTTACGAGGTCAATCTGTATGATACAGATTTGGTTATTTTTGCGGACTCTTTTCTTGAGGGTTGATGAAGTCGTTTTGTTTTACGAGGTCTATCTGTATTTTACGGAGTTATTTTCCGGAGTCATGTTCTGGTCATGGTTGTGATGGGACTTGGCGGCGATGGAACTTCTCCAGGCGACAGGTATTCTCTTTGGTCTCTCGTTTACTCTACCTTATTTAGGTATAGTTAAAGATTCTTCCATTTGGATTTTTCAATGACATCTTATAAAGCTAGGAAACTTTCCATTCCATTTCTGAACCTGCTGGAAAAAAAAAATTTGGAAATGTATGACTCTGTTTTCAGATTTAGGAGGGCAGTCTTCGTTCTTTTGGTCTGAGTTTTCTAGTTTACTTGTTTTAGTACTCGCATTATCAGTGAATAAAGGCAAGAGATGATTTTGAATGTTGCTTTGAACAGAAATTGGACTCATCTCACAACCCTTCCTTATAGCATTTGCCACAATCAACAATTGAACTAATCACCGATGAATTATCCAACTAGCAATGATGATATCATTTACATAAACAATAAGAGGTAAGGTGAAATATTGAATGATATGATTTACTCTTGCTCATATAAACTGAGGAGAAGGGAACTAAATTTACCAAACTATTATTTGAGATGTTGCTTCAGCCATATAGACTTTCAAATGTGGGAATGAAGTCATACTGCGGCCTAAGCAGCATAAGGTTGCTCTTGTACACCTCATCTAAATCAACATGGAGGAAAACATTCTTAACAAATTATTGATCTTCACTATGATACAGTTGCCAATGATTGTAGACCATTTCATTGGCGTTCCCCTTTTTCATGGGAACCTAAATGCACAGTGGGCGGGCCGAACAACTACAGCGACCCTTTCCTTTATGTTGTTGCCACTTAATAGCCCTGTCCTGTGCCAAGCCAGAATTTTATTTATTAGAAAGAGAAGATTAAATTTCATTTAGTCATCTTTTGAATAAAATAACCAATATATCTGCTAAATCTGTCTAGCAGTATACAGAATCTGTTCAGAGAAAATTTTTAACTCCATGTTCCAAAAAAAAAATAATAATAAATAAAAAAATAATAATAAAATAAAATAAAATAAAAAAAAACTAAAAATAAAAAAAAAACCCAAAAGCATTAAAGGTGAGGATCGCTCTGGTTTCTTTTACTCTTTCCTATTTTTCCTTACTATGCGTTTGAAACTGTTCAAATATTGGCTTCATGCTTGTTATGCTTGCATGACTCCTAGCATAGATCAGTAGTAGCATCGTTCTTGAAAGCTTCCTCATTGAACATTCTAAAGCATTCTGTTTCTGTTCATTGAAGCTTTCAATCTTCCATACTGTTGAGCATGAGAAATATATATTTCTTTAAAAATTTGTAGTCTTGCATGCCATTTTGTCAATATCTCATAGTCAGGAGATTAAACAATGCTAATCCAATGTGAAGTTTCCAGGTTTACGACACCAGCACTATGTTCACGTTAGAAACTTGCTTCCTACTGCTTATTTCTTGAACTTGTTGTAACTCGATGCCTAAGCTTTACTCTCTTGAAAATAATTTTCCTCGATGATTAGATGCTCACCTAAATCAACTCTAGGTTCCTTCACCACGCAAGTTTCTCCAATTGCAAGTGGATTTAAGAGGATGTCCTGAAGTGAGCCAATCACTTTTATTCCAAGTGTGACTTAAAATCCAGGATTCTTGGATTAGTCTGAACTCTGAACTTTGCAAGTTAGTAAATGGGCTTCAACTTGTAATAGGAAGTGTAGGAGCACTTAAGAAAAGAGTTGAGCTATTAGATATGATGATTGTAAGAAGGATTCAGAGAGATCTGCACAAACTAATCTTAGTTCTTAGTAAACAAGTTGAGAAACAAAATAATTAGATGGAATAGTATGTTTTTTAAGACAATAATTTGTATTAAACAATTAATTAGTTGGCATTTCATTTTCATAGTTGTTTAAGTTTTGTGTTAGTTACTACTTATGCTGCTATTAAGTTTTAGGAAACCTACTCAAGCAAAATGTGGTTCATCAAACTGTAGCTAGAAGATAGCTACTCAACTAAGTTCCAATGTTAACCCATAAAGGAAATCTTTGAAGTCAGTTTACAACCATGAATTCAATTTGTATTAGTTAGTATGCTCTTCTCAGTCTTGTAAAAAGTAGCTTTCAACAATGATGCCCATGGAGAAAGATGATTTAAAAACATGGAATTTTAAAAATATCAACAGGAGTTAGACTAGTATGTGGTTTATTTGTTTACTATCTTTTTGATGGTACATTTGGGCAGATACCACTACCGTATTGCTCTACCGGCATCATATCAAAGTTTCAAAAAAAAAAAAATTCAACTTAAGATGGGAGCGTCTACATGCAAATTTATGATTAACAACAATAACAAGCTGAATTAACCCTAACCATCTGGGGCAGCTGTATCAATCTTATCCTGCCATTTGGCTTTGCAATGCTATGCCACTAATTCCTTTAAATCACATTTTAATCGTGTCGAATATAGATTTATTTTTCAATCTCCCTGTCCCTCTCACAATTGAAATTCCAACTTATTCTTCTGGTCAGACTATATAATCATTGACTTTGTATGTCTTATAAAAGTAGATGTGAAGAGGTAAATTCCCCCCAAAGAATCCTTTGCGTTGTCCTGGTGGTGTGTTGGGAGCTTGATTTCTTCGGCATTTGTGTGCACTTCATTGAGGTCGATTCTGTCAAGCAGTTCCATAGTTGGAATCTTTGTACCTGTCTCGTGAATGGACTTTGGTCTCGTAGATTGATTCTTTCGATTATGTCTCAATCCAAATATTCTCCTTATAAAACCTTGGTTCATTTTTATACTAAGATAGTGCAATTCTAGATTTTTGTTATAGAGGCACTTGTGATTATGCGTTCAGGAGACAAAGGTTATCCTACACATAAGGGTTATGTACCATACTAAATGTTCAGTAAACATCGGTCAAGCTGAATTGCTCTAGGAGGTTGATGTAATTGTTGTGTATATACTTTCCACTTCAGCCTGCTTGTAGCAGTGTTACTTAGGTATGCCTAAATGACTATTTGGAACCAGGGGTAACTATATTTGAGTTTAGGAATGGACCGAAATATGTGTAGATTAGCTGTGCCCAGCATATTAGTCTTCAGTTTATTAGCCTCAGCAGATGGTCGAAGCTACAAGTTGTCAGACTCAGCAGACGGTGGGAGCTCCAACACCTCAGACTATGCAGCTAGCAGCAATTCAGATGATTCAGCCACTGACTCTTCAGTATAGGTCCACCATCAGTTCCAGAGATGGACCGGGTTTTACACGCTCACCAGAGAGAAGGCACAACAGGTCGATGAATCGATTTTCCGAGATATTAAGGAGCTATAGAGTATCTACGTGTAGGTCACTGCTTGTAACTGGGTAGCTACCGTTAGAGAGATTGTTGATATCAGTTGTTGTTGACTAATACCAGTTGTAGTAACTAGTATTTGTTGTGATTTACTAGCTAAATTTGGGGACCAAATTTTTGTTAGTAGGGGAGAATGTTAAATTCTAAATTTTAGAGGTTAATTAGAAATTTAGGGGCTTAGTTGTAATTTTTCAAATTTGGTGGGTTTAATTGCAAAATGCCAAAAGTAAATATAAACCCTAAATCTTCCCTGCATTTTCCTATTCCCATATCAGTTTTCCCAATTCCCTTTTTGTCTCTGCCGACGCCGCACGAGCGGTTCCCCTCGACGCCGAAAACCGACGCCGGTTCCCTCATCGTGCGCCGGTGCCACCCTCCTTTCTTCTTCGTTTTCTTCGTCTGCTCCGACACCCATGAACAGGAAGACACACTCGTTTTCCTGATTTCGCCGCCGCCTTCTTGTGCGAGTTTACCGGACGCCGCCGTAGCTTTCACTCGCGGAAACCCTAGTACCTTTCTCCGTTCTTTCCGGTCGTCACTCGTGACTCGACGATCTCTCCGCTTCGACCACGACGGCGCACAATCACGGGTAAGGAATGTTTGATTTTTGGTTTTATCTTGAGTAGATTATGGTTTTATTTGGGTTTTAGAATTGGCCTCGACCCTTGGCTTGCTTTGACACGTTTTTGTAGCCGGTGATGCCCTAAGACCGAAATATTGTTGTGAGTATCCTGTTTTGGGAGTTCTATTTATACACTTGGGGCTGGGTTGGAATTTGTTGTGAGCCTTAGTGATATTTTTACATTTCGGAGCACGAGGGGTTCTTTAAATGCGGTACCATGAATCCAAATAAGGTCTTGGTGTTCTGATCTTGAGTCACTGATGCATGAGTTATGAGTTGGGTTCTTTTTGCCTAAGTTCTGAATGAACTTAATGATACAATAGTCTAGGTCATTTTGGGTAAAACCTCTTTTCAAGTGTTGGCGCCCTGAGGAGTTGTGCAAGCTAATTTGTTATTGTGTTTCATGGTGAGGAAGTTGGGTTGAGCCTAGGCGAAGCCTAACTTGAAAAGGAGTGCATAGTTATTTTAGATTTATTTATCTAGATGTTATAAGTAGGATTTGTCCTAATCTTGTTTTGCTAATCTATTAATGTTATAAATAGCTAAAATTAGTCTTTGACACAGGACTTTGACTTTAGACTTGCACGGTTGATCGTAGAAGGATTTCTTCGCTTACGGACATCTGTAATTAAAGGCGGGTATTTCTCCTTTGTACTCGAGTAGTTCTTTTACCTTAAAGCATGGCTAGTTTATGTCTTATAGGTTGCTTGACCTTGTTCTTTGTCGTTATTTAAACATCGCCGTTGAGACTTATTCTTCGTTGATCTTCGAGTATTCCAAGTTTGTATCCGTACAGTCCTCTATTGATTTTCTGTTCTATAAAGTGCCGCTTGTACGCGAGCACTTAGGAGTTCATTAAACACAAATAGGTTTATTTGGCATTAGAAATACCCTACCTAATAGTGTAGGTGCATAATCGTTGGTTTGCGATTTCTGGATTGGTTGTATTGATACATCGTATACTCGTTGGATTTTATTGCATCGTTGTTTCTCCGGTTGTTCGTGCATCGTATATCATGCACCATACTTGCACGTTGCATACTAACGACTATTGGCTTACATTTGGTTAAGTCGTCGTTAGTCATATTGTTGCTCGATTCACTCAACCACATGATGTCATGGTAGTGGTTAGAGTGCGAGTGTTTGTCTTGTATGCCAGACAGTGACACCCTCACCGTTATTTTAGAGGGATGAGCTGTTGGTAGCTCACCCTCACCGTTGTTGTTTTTCGAGGGATATATATTGTAGCTGTTGATAGCTCCCCCGATGTACCGGGGTCTGGAGTGTAGACTCCCCAGCATCCTGTCCACTCAACCACGGCTTATATGGTATTTATTGTTGTATGTGATATTATTATTGTTGTTGGAGTGGTACAGTTGCCACAGCTCTACCCACTCGGTCACACAGATGGGATGTGTTGACGGCTTGACTGGCGTCAGGGGTGACACATGTCATTGCATCATGTGCATACGTATTTCTTTTATGCATTTGTTTGTGTTTGATGCACTTATATGAGCTATGATTGTTGCATATGTATGACATGCATGTCTATCTTGATATTATTGTTGTTGAGTTATTCTATACCTGTTTAGTCGTTATTCGAATTTTATACCATGTCGATTTGCATATGTTGTGCATGATTAGGTTGCTATATTTCCTTATGGATTGTACCCTGTTGGATTCTCTACTTGGTTATCTTGTATCATGCCATGCTTATTTGTCTACTCATATACCCGCAGAGTCCGCCCGGACTCACCACCCCTGCTTTCCTTTTTGTCGTTACAGGTAGCAGGTAGATATATTTTGCTTGGAGCCAGGAGATGATCCAGTTGTCAGTCCCTCAGTCCCAGTGTCGGTTTGTTTTGGTTTATTCTAGTGTCTGTTTTATTTCCGCAGTTAGTTTCCTTGTCAAGTATCGGTTTTGGATTTTGACGTTATTACTGCTATGTAGATTTTTTTTATGTTTAAGATGGCTAAGCCATCCATTCATTTTGTTTCAATATAAACTGCGTGGATGTGTGTTTTAATTGTTATTGTGATGCCAGCCGCTTGTGGCTGAGCTAATATTGGTGGAGAGTGTATGTACATTTGCCCCATATTGTTCGCCGTATAGGGGAGATGCTGCCCGATTTTCGAGGAAGCATGTGCCTCTGGGGGCGTGACAATTCGTCTAATTTTATTTTTGAAAGATCCCTAGAGACCTTGTATGCATCTACCATAGATGCCCACAAGGTGTTTCTAGGGAAAGCGTTTAAGGCATACCTTATTAAGTCACGGTTTTCAACCTTGTGACCTATTGTGTGGAGACCGTTCATCAACTCTTGGATTCGTGCGTGGAGCTGGGCTGCTGATTCGTTGTCGGCCATCTTGATGGTGTACAACTTGTTCAGGAGCAGATCCCTTTTGTTGATCCTGGTATCTGACGTTCCTTCGTGCAGCTCGATCAATTTTGCCCAGAGCTCCTTCGCACTGTTGAAGGGGCCCACGCGGTTCAGCTCTTCTTTCATCAATCCGCATTGAAGAGTCTGAGTAGCTTTTGCGTCGGCTTCTATCTTGCGTTTTAGGGAGTTGTCCCATTCGGAGTAGCTTTGAGGAAGTCCATCAGCATTCTTGGGTATCTCCAGTCCAGACTGGATGATAATCCACATGTCCACCTGAGTTTTCAGGTGGACCTCCATACGACTTTTCCAATAGGAAAAGTCTTCTCCATTGAAGAGTGGAGGTCTGGCGGTGCTAAATCCCTCTTGCATGGCCATTTAATCTGAAATATAAAACTTAAAAGATTTTCCAAGACTAGGTCTTGGATTAGTAGTGCTGGATAAATTAAATAACGAGGGGTGTTGCACCAACCTCGCTTAACAAAAAAAAATCGAACGAAATATTTAACGAAAAATTCGTAAGGGAAAAAAAATAGAAAATAAAAATCCGAAAAAAAATTTCAAACTGGTGGTTGCACCAGGTTTGAACTTCCCCGCTCTGATACCACTTGTTGGATCGAGAGAACCGATAGAGGGGGGGTAAATATCGAAAATCGTTCGGATTTTAAAACTAAGAGAAATTGCACAGCGAAAGTTAAAAAGAAAAACACAACACAGAGACACAGTCGATTTTACTTGGTTCGGAGTCTGTGTCGACTCCTACTCCAAGGCCCACGGTCGTTGACCGTTTACTTTGGGCAATTCTATATGAAGCGTAATAATAGGTTACAGAATTTAGTTACAAAGTAAGTGCACTAAAATAATAATAAAGAATTGCGCTCTTCGTTACCGACGTCCGGAGTGGATTGACTTTTTCGGGGCAGCGGGACGTCGTCGGCTCGAGTTGGAATGTTTCTGGAGCAAGGCACAAGCGTAGAAGAGCTTTGAGGCGTTGAGAGAGTTGATGCCTTGAAGCCTTGGTCGAGGGCGCTTTATATAGGGCCTGGGGGCGCCCGGGACGTCGGGGGCGCCCCCCACGTGGCCTTTGATCTGCAGAGCTCTCGGTCGCGTCTGATCCTCTGGATCCGCTTTGACCGGGACGCCCGGAGCGCTCGGGGCGCTCGGAGCGCTCGGGGCGCCCGGGTTGACCGGGTCAAATCTTATCTTTTGGCTTCGAAGGCTTTTGGTTCGAGGTATGCGCATGGGGGCGCCCGGGACGCTGGGGGCGCCCGGGAGCAGCGGGGGCGCCCGGGAGCACGAGGGCGCCCTGCTCAGCAACTGTTCGAACCCTTTTTACTTTGTTTTGTTTTGTATGCACCTTGGGGGCGCCCGGGACACTCCGGGCGCCCTACTCAGCCCTTGCCTCTCTCCTTTGAGGCTTTCTGAGCTGCAGACACACGTTCCTTCGGTCCTGCATCCAGGGTTAGTCCAAAACACAACAATATATTAAGTGGTTAAATTATACAGCCTTAGCTGTCTTGGTTCTGACTTTGGTCTCCAAAATGGAGCCATAGGTCGAACCGACGCCTACTGTTCCCTCGACGGGGAACGCGTCCTCACCTACTCCTCTCGGGAGAATTTACCTGATGCCAACCGTTCCTCTGGTTGGACTTTTGCCTGACGGTCCTTTGTCAGGTCTTGGATGCCGAGCTGCCCTTCGCTCGATGCCTAGCATTCCTTCGCTAGGGCTTCAGTCCCAGACTGTCCTTCGCCTGGCGCCTAGCAGTCCTTCGCTAGGTCTTTTGACCCTGGCTTTCCTTCGCTAGTGCCTAGCAGTCCTTCGCTAGGTCTTTTTACCTTGGCATTCCTTCGCCAGTGCCTAGCAGTCCTTCGCTAGGGCTTTTCCTGCACACTAGAGTGACTTGTTAGAAAACAAGAAAGACTTAACTTTTGACCTATGTTGTCACGCCCCCAGAGGCACATGCTTCCTCGAAAATCGGGCAGCATCTCCCTTGTACGGCGGACAATATGGGGCAATTATACATGACATCTCACCAATATGGCTCAGCCACAAACGGCTGGCATTACAATAGTATATAAAAACACAACCACGCAGTTTATATTAGAACAAAAGATATTAGGTGGCTCAGCCACCTTAAATATGTAAGAAAACCATAACCCAAAAGAGAACCCAAATGTCTCCGAAACAATAATAACCAAACCCGTCCGCTAAATCGATAAACAAATAAAATACGGAAAACTAACACGATACCGAAATAGCAACTGCTAAACCAAACCGATACGGTGGAACTGAGGGACTGGCAACTGGATCATCTCCTGGCTCCAAGCAATACCACTACCTGCTATTTGAAACAACAAAAAGGGAAGCAGGGGTGGTGAGTCCGGGCGGACTCTGCGGGTATATGAATAGACAATAAGCATGGCATAAATAAGATAACGAAGTAGAGAATCAAAAGGTACAGTCCATAAGAAATATCAGATTTACCTAATCATGCATAACATATAGTAAAACGACATAGCATAAAATCCGGGTAAGCACTAGGCATGTATAAACAACTCAACAACAATAATATCAAGATAGACATGCATGTCATACATATGCAACAATCATAGCTCATATAAGTGCATCAAACACAAACAAATGCATAAAAGAAATACGTATGCACATGATGCAATGACATGTGTCACCCCTGACGCCAGTCAAGCCGTCAACACATCCCATCTGTGTGACCGAGTGGGTAGAGCTGTGACAACTGTACCACTCCAACAACAATAATAATATCACATACAACAATAAATACCACATAAGGCGTGGTTGAGTGGACAGGATGCTGGGGAGCACACACTCCAGACCCCGGTACATTGGGGGAGCTATCAACAGCTACAATATATATATATCCCTCGAAAAACAACAATAGTGAGGGTGAGCTACCAACAGCTCATCCCTCTAAAATAACGGTGAGGGTGTCACTGTCTGGCATGACAGGACAAACACTCGCACTCTAACCACTACCATGACATCATGTGGTTGAGCGACTCGAGCAACAATATGACTAACGACGACTTAACCAAATGTAAGCCAACAGTCGTTAGTATGCAATGTACAAGTATGGTGCATGATATACGATGCACGAACAATCGGAGAAACAACGATGCAATAAAATCTAACGAGTATACGATGCATCAATACAACCAATCCAGAAATCACAATCCAACGATTATGCACCTACACTACTAGGTAGGGTATTTCTAATGCCAAATAAACCTATCTGTGTTTAATGGACTTCTAAGTGCTCGCGTACAAACGACACTTTACAGAATAGAAAACCAACCGAGGACTGTACAGATACGAAATTAGGAATACTCAAAGATCAACGAAGAATAAGTCTCAACGACGATGTTTTAATTTACGACAAAGAACAAGGTCAAGCAATCCTATCAGACATAATATAGCCATGCTTTTCAGGTAAAGAAAGCTACTCGAATACAAAGGAGAAGTACCCGCCTTAAAATTGTAGAAGTCCGTAAACGAGAACCGTCCACGATCAACCGAACGAGTCCGAATCAAGGTCCTGTATAATAATTAATAAAGTTTAGCTAATTATAAAATTAACAAATTAGCTAAACACAATACGAAATATAATTAGGATAAATCCTAACTATAGTACATATTTAATTAACTCGTAAATACAATTGGTTCATTTAAACAAATTATCCAAACTAAATCTTCCAAGATGAACAAGATACTCCCCATGCTTATATCAAACCCCAACTATAACATATATAATTAATTTCTAACTAACCCAATTAATCACATTTAACAGAACCGGGAGTCCCAATAAACAAAAACATTCATAAGATCAAACTAACTAAACCAAGTCATGTATCCCGCAGCAATCTCACCAAAATCAACAATCCTAATAGCAAGATCAACTAGTTAGTTATTAAACAATTAAACCAAACATCTAATGGTAACTTACGGCACAGATCCTACCAAACACATTCCGAAAACCAACTAACTCCAAAGCATGATCAAACCAAGTACAATATGCCTCTTAGTACAATTGCTGCCCAAGATTTGCACACACCGCAGTGATTGGTACACACACAAGATCCGCAACAATCAACCAACTTGATTCTAAATTAACATCAACCAAAACCAATAACTCATGCTCACGGCAGATGGTCGGAACTCAAAGGAAACTCATCATCACAACTCTTACCTGAACTCACGTCAGCGATTGTCGCACAGGGAGGGGTGTGCCGCGAGAAGAGTACAACTCACACTGAAGGGTAGGTCGGCGGTTCCCTTCGCCCAAAGAGAGCAACTCGGCTAGGGCTTCTCGCGTGGAGGAGAAGTAGAAGAATGAGAGTAGACGAACGACCTGAGAGGGAACGAACGCCGACGGTGCTTGCGTCGGCTTTGGCTGTCGGCGTCGCCTAGGGTTGCAGCGGGGTCGGGCGAAAACCGAAGGAATTCGGCGTCGGGGAGAAGAAAAACGACAGAAGAGGCACGGGGGAAAAATTAGGGCTTTTGAGGGAGTTTTTATAACTTAACCTTGGCTTTTTGCAAATAAACCCAACAATTTTGACAAATTGCAACTAAGTCCCTTTTTCCGAAATTCACCTTTTCAACTCGAAAAATTCGATATTTATCAAAACACAGGTTTGACTTAGGTGCATTCTGCACCAACAGACAATTCCACTTCCTCCTCCTCTTCGAATGTTGAACTCTATTCAACTTCCGATTGGTCCTTCTCCTCCTCTTGGACTAATGAGCTCTTATCCTTGGGCTCCTCCACTTTTTCTCCTTGTGTAGGATCCTCATGAAGAGCTATCACTTTACTCCATAGCTTATGAGTATTCTTGTATTCACCTACACTACTAATCATATCATTAGGCAAAATATTAATTAAAATTGATATTACCTTATTATTTATCTTTGATTATGATTGTTTCTCCTTGGTATAATATCTTGGTCGGAGCTTCTTCCTATGCTTGTCTCTTGGGGCTTCGAATGATTCTTCGATGGCTATCAACATATCCTAATCCATGTAGAATCATATTTTCACCCGCATCCTCCAATAATCAAAATTATCGCGATCGTATAGAGGTGGAATGGTGATGTCATCCGCCAATTTTTCTTCAAATTCTATTTTCCTCTAGCACATTGCTCTCCTGACGATTAGTCCGTATATGAGCGACCTAACTTGATACCAATTGTTTGGTATGATCAGATGGCTAGAGGGGGGTGAATAGCTCGTCACCCTCAATTCGCAATTCTCTTTCTACACTTGTCAGCACACAACGAAATACAAAACAAACAAAGAAAACAAACCAGTAACCCACGTCGATTTACATGGTTCAGAGATGATGTTCCTATTCCACGGTAATCCGTAAGGTGGATGATCCTGATCCGAGGTGGATGATTCTGTTGTTGCAAAATGCATCAGTGATGAATAGTCATCCTCTAGGGTTTCGATGTTTGACAATATACTAAAGTTAGTGACTACATATGATAGATAACTTATGGGTAGTCAAAGTGATCAAGGGTTAAACCAAACATGATCTTATGTTTGGTAGGGTAAACCCAGGTTTGATCAGGTTGACAAAGCGTTAGCCAAACAGGATCTGATGTTTGACAGAGTGAACCAAAACCTAGAGTTGGTCAGTTTGACCAAAACCCATGAAGCCTGTATATAAAGGGGTTCGACCCCTCATTGCAGTACATCAACTTTCACATCCGCTAAAGCAGTCTGTACGAAATAAAAGTGCTCAAGACGAAGCTCTGCGACCAAGGAGGCTCCAGGAAGAAGTGCGCGACACTTCGGACTTCCGGATTGGCCGGATCTTCAGCTTTTTGTTGGTTTGCTTTTTATTTAAGTATTAAATTCATTTATTCCGTGTTTGTAACTTGAACTGTAAGACGGGTTTCTCCGCCTCCGAAAAGTCCGGAAAGGAGACCATTAGTGGACTCATGATTGAGTGCTTAGGCCTTGGACGTATTGACCCTGGGGGGTTAGGAACCAAGTAAAACCCACGTGTCTCTGTGTGATTTTTTGTCTTTCTTTATTATTATTTCTGCTGCGTACTAACCCTGATAGAAAGACGAGTAAGCGACGAGTTTTCCGACGAGATTTCGACGAATTTTTTGAGTCGATATTCACCCCCCTCTATCGACCGACACCGATCCTACAGATTCTCCGGACAACCTTCGACTATCTCGTATAGCTCCTTGTGGGTGGAGAAACCTCGCCACAACCTCACCAAGAATACTTAAGCACATAGACTACTAATTGACTTTTAACCAAAATCAATTTCGTCAGTCTGGGCCAAGCATCCCAAGTTCTCTTAAACATAACTCGTATGCTGATCTCTCGGTTACTAGTCAACTGGTGCCAACCCCAGTCGGCTGCTCTAACCAAATTCAAATGTTACAACCCAATGTTAGAATTCTAATTGACACCAGTCGACTGCACAAAAAGATCAACCAGTCGACTGATCCCATACCAGCCGACTGGTAAAACCCTAAACCTAGGGTTTCCCTTCTCGAATATATTTCACTCACACTTAGACCCTCATGACTCACTTGACTCTTCTTTACAGTCTTGACTCTTGCCTTCAAGCCTTCTTCACTTTGGTTCTCGTCCCTTGGATGCATACAAGCTTGCGGCTTGTCCTCATGTCATCTTTCGCATATGCCTCGAAGTGCACTTCCCTCGGCTCATCATTGTTGTCTTGTCCACGGTCTCTCGGATGCATCATCCTTCATCAGACCCGAAGTCATTAAGCTGAGTCATATGTGTATCCTACAGAACTTGCACACTCAAATACATATATCAAATACAAGGGTGAACCTAACTTAAACTCTTTGCCCAAATATCAAAATACATGGTCATATGGACCATAGATTGCCTCAACAAATGTGAGTTGCTGTTTCTTAGTATAGGGTCATTAGGGCAGCTAGGAGATGGTGGGGGGAGGGGTGAATAGCTTGAATGTGCAAGTCATATTGCTACTATACCGAGAGTCTCTCCAACAACTTATGCCCAAATTTCATCTTTAAGTTGTCAATATTATTTATTATTTACATTTACATTAAAAGGGATAGTAGTTTTTTACTATCACCTTCATCATTTGTATGTTTCCCTCCTTCTCCGAAAGCTTTTTCAGAGAGGTGAATATTAATGATTTGCTCATTTGAAAATGGTCCAAGAGATCGTGGATCTTGGAGTAGTAGTCACTGGACTGTGAATCAAGTAATTGAACGTGTCTTTGTTTTATTATTATCCACTGTGCATCTCTCTTTTGGTTTTATAAAAAGAAAAGAAAGTTTTTTAAACGAGCGATATTCACCCCTCCCCCTTTATCGTGCTTTCCAGTCCTACAACACTAAGCCATCTGACTCCTTTACCATTACATCCTTCTTGCTTCTCTTATATAGTGTGTCTCTAGCATTCTTCTACTAAGCTTCGCATCCCTTGGATGTATTGAACCCTCCAACTCCCTTATCATGTCATCTTCTCACACCACTTGCTTAGTCTGCTTCCAAGGCACAACTACCTTCGATGCACCTCATCTTGTGACTCCTTGGGTGATCCATATCATCATTCTTTGTTGATCTTTCATGGACCTTGATCCATTGCGTACTTTACTGATATCCTGAGCTCCTCTTTTCTACGCGCCTATGTGTGCTTGGGGAGCCTGGATTGAATCTAGGCACCAGACGCATGATTCAATTGCAATTGTAGTTGTTGTTTTTATTTATTTTTAAATTTTTTTGGAATATATTATATGTATTTAGGGTTTAAAATTTTAGGATTTAGGGTTGGGTTATAGTGAGTTTAAGCAAATAAGATTTTTTTCTAGGGTTTATGCTTTCCTCTTGGGTTATAGTGTTCTAGATAAAAAATTTTAGATGCTTACAGAATATATTATATATATTTAGGGTTTAATATTTTAGGATTTAGGGGTTAGATTATATTGAGTTTAAGCTAATACGATTTTTCCTCTATGGTTCAGGTTTCCTCTCTTGGGTTATAGTGTTCAAGATAAAAAATTTTAAATGCTCATAAGATATATTATATATATATTAGATTTAAAATTTAAGAAAATATTGATTTTTAAAAATTAAAAATAAAAAAGTTATAAAAAAAACTACACGAGGCACCTGAATTTAATCCAGGCACCTCATCTATACACACACACCCCTGCGGACCTGAGACACCTGGATTCAATCCAGGCACAATGATTTTTTTTCTTTTTTTCTTTTTCTTTTATTTTTTTAAAGAGATATATTATATATATTATGGTTTAAGATTTAGAGGTTGGGTTACAGTGTGTTTAAGCCAATAAGATTTTCCCTCTAGGATTCAGTCTTCCCTCTTAGGTTATAGTATCCAAAATAAAAAATTTTAGATATTCACGGGGGTATATTATATGTATTTAGCATTCAAGATTTTGATATTTAGGGTTGGGTTACAGTGAGTTTAAGTTAATAAAATTTTTTCGAGTTCAGTCTTCTATATTGGGTTATAGTGTTTAAAATAAAAAATTTTAGATGTGAATATATTATAAGATTAAGAAATTATTTAAGGAATTATTTATTTAATTTTTTAAAAATTGATTTAGGTGCCTGGATCGCTGGCGTGTAGCAGACGATCCACAACGAATCTCTTTTATATATATATATATATATCCGTTCATACTTTAGACGTAACTAATTAAAATACAATTGAAGACCTAACTTAAATACTTTACCAAAATATCAAAACTTGTGGTGTTACTAAACTACTTAAAGTTCCAATATTATCAATTGTTGAAATAGTCATCAAAAGATTTGGGTCAAGGATAGATCATGGATAAATTTAATCGACTAATGAAATAGCCAAGAGAGAAAATGGTGGTGATTCAAAGGTAGCAGTCAAATTGATTTGGATTAGTTGATTAATGAAAGAGAACATTTGATTGATGGCACAATCAACAAAAGAACTGATGATTATGATCCAAGTGAACTAGTCGTAATCCAAATGAATTGGTCACAAACCAATCTGGATCAGTTGATTGGTGAATGCAAATTAAATTAGTCTACTGATAGGATAAATTCTAGAAAATAAATGGCTAGGAGGGCTTGAATATTTTGACATCATGCTCTTGGACAACTCTTGAGACAGTGTTGCTACATATTTTAAGCCTTATTTGAACAATTCCATGGAAGAAAAAGCAAACAAAGAAAAAGTTTGTAATTCATTTAGTTGTATTATTTACCTTTTTGCTTGTATTTTTATTAATTTTACTTTTTTTAATAATTTAGATATTCAATTCTTTAATTTAAATATTATGGAAATGATCATCATGATAAATCAGAGAATTATATATAGAAGTCCTTCTTGATAATTAATATTTTCAAATTTTTATTCTTTTTATAATATCTAATTTCTATGAGTAATATGTTTGATTTTTTTCATCTTTAAAAAGTATATGAAAAAGAGAAAATAATGAGATTCGGAGCGTGATCTGTCGATAAATAATAGAATGTTGAGTAAAAGTACAGAGGGCTGCTAAACTATATGAATTATTGTCAATTTGTGTGTTTATCTTTATGTTTACATTATTTTATATTCTCATGATCTAACATCTTCGGCCTTGTTCTCCATTGTCACATCTCCTCCTCATGTGTGACTTCCTTGATCAACCTTGCCAACATTCTCCCTTGCTCTGTTTATCAATCATATCATCTGCTTCAACTCTAACCTAGTCATCATCGATGATGTCACTTGCCTTTAGGCCACCGACCCCGCCTAATATTTCGATTTCATGCCTTAAGAAAATAAATAAATAAATAAAAGGTCTTTTATGTTTGTTTACTCAAAGTTGAAATTGCTTGATTGAGATCACAAAGATCATAATTATTTAATAAATAAAAAAATTATGTGCACTATTGAAAATTTCACTAATTGACTGAAGATAAATTAATTGATAAAATGACCATTTTAGTTGTCTTTAAGTGCGACAAATTATTATAAGAGGTAATTAGAATTTATTTTTTAAATATCATGCACATGTTTTTTCAAGATTATGTATCCTAATTATATGAAATTCTCGTCGAAATAATGGCAATTGGTCCAAAACTTTTATGTGTATTTTTATTTACTATGTTATTTTTAATTCCTACGAAGGTTTCAAATTTTTTTTTAATATGGTCCAAAATTTTTCAGTGGAATTTTACAAAAGAAGGTTTCTTTTATTTCCCAACCTTTTCTATTTTAGTCCCTATGACTGATTAAAGTGACTCGTCAGAAGTAAATCACGTGACCGGGCTGTTTATTCCTCCCCGGATATTGTTCCCTTTTATATTTTAGTTCCTGGGTAGCCGGAAGGTTATTATTGTAGGCCACGTCCTCCATTCTTCTCTTATCTTTGAGGCCGGAGGGAGCAGACATCATGGTGGCCGCTGCCCTTTGGCTGCATCCTCAGCTCCTAGCCGGATCACAATTGATGACCGGAGGTCAGTCTCTCTGCTTTCTTATTTCCGCTTCTCCTCTTTATTTTCTATCGAATGCTCATTCCTCTTCTCTTTTACTGGCTTTCGTGTCAAAATCTCCGAAAACATAGCAAATTCTTTACAGTTAGTCATACGCGTTAAGGTGCAACTTTTCTCGGTTATATGGCTAAGCATAATTCTATTCTTCCTCCTTATTTCCGGGAAGAAGAAAATAGAATTAGACGCCATGCTAATCACTGTCAACCTTTGATAAAAGCTCTCTTGAAACCTTAACCGAATACAATCCTCTATGTTATTTCTTTTCAATGAAAATAACTCGGGGTTTGCCCCTGCCCTTTTTGAGGAAAATATCTGAATTCTCTAGAGAAATTTCGAGTTGCTTCTGTTTCTTGAGGTTTCTATCCGAACTCAGCAACTCACGTCAGGTCTTTTGCTTTTTCTAATATTTTTTAAAGTCCATTGTGCAAAAAAATTTCATATTTTCCCAAGAACTCTCTGGCACATCTTGACTCCCGAAACTAAAGTTTCCAAATGCTTCTTGCATTATAACGGACCCAACTTGTGTTTGGCAAAGGATTCAAGAAGTATTCCTTCTTTGAAAAAATTGGTAATTGATTATGCTCTGTTCTCATCTATATCTAAAGATAATTTGCCCTTATTTCCCTTTTTTGCTTTCATCTTTCCTTGCTTCCTTCACTTCCTTGTATTCACTTATAAGTTGGTTTCAGAAATCATTCAAATCATGTAAGTTTTCCAGTTATGTTGCCATGATCTTTCTTGTTATCTAGATTTTTTTTCTTTCTTCTGTTAGTTTTACGTGGTTTTGATTGTTCATTATTTCACTTAGGAAAATTTAGTTACTCCAAGATCTTCATCTTCTTTGAGTTTATGTTGTTCTGTCCTACTTATGAGGCCTACATGCACTGTTCGGAAATAAATCTTCTAGCACTTAGACTTCTAAGAATGTAAAGGCGAATAAGTATGCAACGACATTACATAATATAAAAAAGGGTAGCCTGGTGCACGTAGCTTAGTAGGGTCCTAGGGAAGGGTCTATTCTACTCAAGCTTACTGTTTTGTAAGAGGTTGTTTCGAGACTCAAATCCGTGACCTCTAGGTCACACGACATAATGTTACCATTATGCCAAGACATTACTGTTGATGCAGTCTGACCTGATTGTTATTTTGGTGTTGACACCGATTTAAGTTTAGGTTAATAAGATAAGTTCGGCTTAAGTCCTGTCGGGGACTGGGCACGAATCTCGGTGAGTGAAACCGGGTCCCGGTGAGTGAAGCCGGGTGACTGAAATCCTGGTGAGTGAAGCCGGGTCCCGGTGAGTGAAGCCGGGTGAATGAAATCTCGGTGAGTGAAGCCGAGTCCTGGTGAGTGAAGCCGGGTCCTGGTGAGTGAAGCCAGGTGACGGAAACCCCGGTGAGTGAAGCCGGGTCCTGGTGAGTGAAGCCAGGTAAAGGAAACCTCGGCGAGTGAAGCCGGGTCCTGGTGAGTGAAGCCAGGTGACGGAAACCCCGGTGAGTGAAGCCGGGTCCTGGTGAGTGAAGCCAGGTAAGGGAAACCCTGGTGAGTGAAGCCGGGTCCTGGCGAGTAAAGCCAGGTGACGGAAACCTCGGTGAGTGAAGCCGGGTCCTGGTGAGTGAAGCTAGGTGACTGAAATCCCGGTGAGTGAAGCTGGGTCCCTAGCGAGTGAAGCTAGGTGACTGAAACCCTGGTGAGTGAAGCCAGGTCCTAATGAGTGAAGCCAGGTTGAATGAAGTCCCGGTGAGTGAAGCTGGGCACAGAGTCTTTGTCCGAGGGACTGAGCATGAGTTAGAGAAGGCTAGGGAGCCTGTTCTCTGGACTTAGGGTTGAATTGGTCGGAGCTGGATCAGTCTGGAGACCGATTAGGGAGTTGGCACTAACTCCTGGTTGTGGATCGGTCTGGTGACCGATCCAGGGCGTCTGACCGTTCCGGCGAACGATCAGGAAGAGAATAGAATGTTTTCTGTTTGGCTTCTGATCGTTCTGGTGAACGATCAGAAGATAAACCTGATCGGTCTGTCTGACCGATCAGGATCGGTCTATCCGCACCCTGAGCGATCAGGATGGCTCCTGATCGGTCAGGGAGTGACCTAATCGGTCACCAGACCGATCAGGGCACAACCTGATCGGTCAGGTGACCGATCAGGAGGCTTTGGCTGGTGGGAGTTGGAGGAAATTCCAGCAAGCTGTGGATCGGTCACAGTGACCGATGCACAATCCCTGATCGGTCAGTGTGACCGATCACAGGGTCATTGGATCGATCAGGAGGTGACCTGATCGATCAGGGTCTTCGCTGATCGGTCGGGTGACCGATCAGTGTCTGATAACTTTAATTTGAATCGTTGTTAGACGTCTGATTTCGTTCTGGTTTCTTTCTGAAATCTGCTGATTCCTTTTGATATGCTTTGCTAATCATCTGATAAGTGTGCAGGGAGACAGGGATGACTCAAACCAAGAAGGAGGGTCAAGTGGCGACTTTCGCTTCATCAGGTTTATCCGTTTTCCCTTCGCAGGTTTCAACGGCTTCTGACGCGGGCTGGCAACCGTCTGGCGAGGCTGGTGACTGACCTGAGGCTCGGCTAAAGAGGGTTCAGTGGAGTCCAGTAGAGGTCAGTGGGTTGGTGGCGGAGGTTGCAGATGCTCCTGTGAGCTGCAGACGCGCTGGTGAGTTGCAGAGGCGCCAGTGGTGACCTGCTGATGAGCAGAGCTTAAAAGATGGCTGGCGAAGGAGAAGAGATAACTCTGGAATACTACTGAAAACTCTTCAGCATCTTTTGAATCGGCTGCAACTTGAGCACTTGGAAGATTGGGAGAGCTTTGCGAGCCCATCAGCAAGCAGACACGAAGAGTGGGGAGTTCTTGCGTGAGAGTTGTGCTGGGTTGAGCTCGGTGAAGCGTTCTCTTGTGTGCCTTCTGTCCTAGTGCTCTGTAAGCCTTATTGTGTTTCTCTGTGCTTAATTACATCATTCTGTTGAGACTGCTGTGGAGAGGTTTCTCCACCGAGAAGGAGGTTCTATTCTATCCGAATTTTCCGGGGCTTGATCTACAGACGATCAAGAGATCGCCCACCTCACGGGCACGCCAAGGAGTAGGGGCAAGTTATCCCCGAACCTTGTAAACCCTCCGTGTTATCGTCTTTGGTTCCCTGTTTATATTGTTTTCTGCCTTTGTTCTTTCTGCTTGGTTTCTTCCGCTGCTAACTTGAGTGCAGAAAAGTTCAAAGAGACGAAAAATTTGTGTGTCTGGCTATTCACTCCCCCCTCTCTAGCCATCCAAGGTCCAACAATTACATGTTACAATAAGAGAATTCTCAATACACAAAAGTTACAAGATGTAAGACTTATTTATATATAAAGTTAGGGATCTATTTTAGGAAATAAATAGGCCTATTTATATACAAAGTTAGGAGCCTATTCTAAGAAATAAATTGGGATTCTATTCTAGAGAGTAATTTGTATTTTTGGTAAAATACAAATTAAGATATATATTGATATATCTAATACTCCGTCTCAAGTTGGGGCATATATATTAATCATGCCCAACTTGTTACAAAGATAATCAATTCGAACCCCATTTAAAGTTTTTGTGAAAATGCCCCTAGTTGTTCTCCAGTTTTTACATATCCTGTAGTGATCAAGCCTCGTTGAATTTTTTTACAAACAAAATAACAATCAATTTCAATGTGCTTAGTTTGCTCATGAAACACGGGATTTGATGCAATGTGAATAGTATCTTGATTATTACACCACAATTTTGCTGGTACTGAAATTTTAAGTCCTACTTCAGTCAATAGTTGATATATCCACATTATTTCACACACAGACTATGCCATAACCCTATATTCTGATTCTTCACTGGACCGTGATACAACATTTTGCTTTTTACTTTTCCATGAAACTAAATTTCTTCCAACGAAAAGGCAATAACCTGAAGTAGACCTTTTATCCATTTTAGAACCTGCCCAATCTGCATATAAAAAACATTCAATATGAGTGCCCATGATTTTTATATACGATCTCCTGTCCGGGTGCTCCCTTCAAGTAACACAAAATTTGCTCTCGTGCTGCCCAATGATGAACTGTTAGAGATGACATAAACTGACTAATGACACTAACCGAATATGCAATATCTGGACGTGTCACAGTAAAATAATTCAACTTTCCAACCAACCTTATATATCTCTCTGGATGTTTAAATAGTTCTCCATCTACTATAAGGTCCACGTTTTGAATTATTGGAGTACTACAAGGCTTTACCCCTAATTCTCCTATCTTAGTTAATAAGTCAAGAATATATTTTCTCTGAGATAGAAATATGCCTTTTTTACTTCTCATAACTTCAACACCTAAGAAATACTTTAGCACCCTTAAATTTTTTTGTATGAAATTGAGTAAGAATGAAAGATTTGAGAGATGAAATTCCCGTAGTATCACTTCCAATAATAACAATATCATCTACATACACAACTTACAGAATAATATCCGCTATTGACTGTTTGTAGAACACAGAATGATCAGACTTGCTTTTCATCGTACCAAATTTTTTAATAGCATGACTAAATTTTCCAAACCAAGTTAAGGACTTTATTTCAAACCATACAAAGATTTTTGAAGACGACAAACTCGACCCATCTCTCCCTGAGCAACAAAACTAGGAGGTTGCTCCATATACACCTCCTCTTGAAGATCACCATGAAGAAAACATTCTTGATATCGAGTTGATGTAAAGACCAATGATGAGCAGCAGCCAATGAAATAAATAATCGAATAGATGCCAACTTTGCAACAAGAGAAAAAGTTTCAGAATAATCCACACCATAGGTTTGAGCATAACCCTTAGCAACAAGACGATCTTTTAGTCTTGCAACTGACCCATCTAGATTGACTTTAACTGTGAATACCTATTTGCATCCAATAGCTCATTTTCATGAAGGTAGATCAACCAAGTCCCAAGTATCATTATCATCCAAGGCTTTTATTTTCTCTATCATTGTATCTCTCCAACCAGGATGAGATAAGGCCTCACGGACATTTTTAGGAATAGAAATAGAGCCAAGTGAAGCAATAAAAGAGCAAGAAGAAGACGTCAAGCCGTTATAAGAAGCAAAAGAAGAAATAGGGTAAGTACACTGGCGTTTACCTTTACGTAATGCAATAGGAAGATCATCACTCGAAGTTGGATCTGATGACGAAGTAGTAGGTGCAGGACATGAATCAAGAGGTTGACGCCTAGAGTATACTTGAATAATAGGAGACTTGACCAGAGCCGGTTCTGAAACAGGTGCAGAGGTTGTGATAGAATACCAATAAATTATCATCTTCCCTTTGAGAAGTCGGGATAAGTGAGAATGAGAAATAAGGTGTGTCTTCCATGAAGGTGACATTAATTGAGACAAGATATTTGTTAATACTGGGACAATAACACCTATAACCTTTCTGAAGACGAGAATAATCAAGGAAGATACATTTTAAAGACTTGGGATTTAATTTAGTGACATGTGAACGAACATCCTGATTAAAACAAGTGCTACCAAATATCTTAGGATTGACAGAATACAACGACTTATTGGGAAACAAAATTTTGTAAGGAATCTCACCATAAAGAAAAAATGAAGGCATGCGATTAATGAGAAAACATGCCGTAGAAACCGCATTTGCCCAAAAAGATTTAGAAACATTCATTTGAAATAAAAGGACCCGTATAGTCTCAAGAAGATGTCAGTTCTTACGCCCAGCGACACCATTTGGGATGGAGTATCAACATAAGAGGTTTCATGAAGCATACCATTCTAACTCATATAAGTTTGAAATAGACTAGATGTATATTCCTTGGCATTATCATTTCGTAGAGTACGGACGAACATATTGAATTGAGTCTTAATCTCGACACAAAATGCACAAAATAGAGAAAATAACTCAGAACAATTTTTCATTAAATATAACCAGGTTACACGAGAATAATCATCCACAAAAGTGATAAAATACCTAAAACCAAGTTTAGACAAAATAGGACAAGGACCCCAAATATTGGAATGAACCAACTCAAAAGGTATAATAGCATGCTTATTTATTCTTGGACTAGACTAGAACGGTGATGTTTTGCAAACTGACATGACTCACAATCTAATGAAGACACTCTACTATATTGTGGACAAAGCTTCTTGAGCGAAGGAAGAGATGGATGACCTAACCTACAATGAGCCTCGAAAGGAGTAGTTACACTCGAGCAAGCGAAGGATCTTAGGATAGGTGGATCAAGAATATAGAGAGCTTCGGACTCATATCCTTTACCAATAATCTTCTTTGTCAAATGATCCTGAAATAAACAATGATCAGGAAAAAATGAGATGCAACAGTTAAGATTATGAGTTAATTGACTAACAGAGAGCAAATTAAAAGATAAATTGGGTAAATGTAAGACAGAGGATAAGGAAAACAAAGGAGTAGGATTGATAGTGCCAGATCCACGAACATAAGATGAAGATCCATCAGCCAAAGTAACGATAGGAGTATTAGATTTGTGTGAAAAAGTAGAGAAGAGACTAGAATTACCTGTTATATGATCCATGACACCAAAATCAATGACCCACTTCGAGGATGATGAAACAAGACATGTGTTGTGATTATCTGAATCAGCAATAGCAGTGACAGAGTAAGATGAAGATTTAAGTGATTCTTGATATTGAGAGAACTTGGCAAATTCATCTGCAGAGATAAGAACTAATTTATCAGGGGTATCATTAGTAGATGCAATGTGAGCCAGGTGTTTTTGCTGATTCTTGTATTGAAGTTTTCTGCACTCAAACTTTGTATAGCCCGACTTACGACAATAGTTGCATATTATACCACTAGAATTTGACGTCCGAGTTTCAAAATCTTGCGAGCCTCCTTTGTTTCCACTGTGAATAATTGATTTTTTTGGCACATAATTAGTATTGCGACTCACCAAAGCACCACTAAATGGAACATGTGTGATATTTTCTGTACGAACAATGCGGCTAAACACATCTTGTAATGATGTGACCTCAGATCCAGAGAGAATTTGTGATTTAGCGGACTCGAAGTCAGGAGATAAGCCAGCAAGGAAGCTCATGACAGCCATCTGCTCCCGTTGGCGTTGTTGAACCTTTATATCAGGGCTAAAGGACAACAACATATTAAGCTCTTCATATGTCTTTTTGAAAGCTATAAAATAATTAATCAGAGGTTGATCTCGTTTTTCTATACGATAAAAAGTTTTGCAAACCTCATATATGCGGATGAGATTCCCTTTTCCAAAATACAGAAATTCTATATAATCCATCAATTCTTTAACAAATTCACAGTGATTGATTAAACTTACCTCATTATCAATACAATTCTGAATCTGAAGAAACAAGCGAGCATCCTGTCTAAGCCATGTTTGTTTCAAATTGTTTCAAATCATCTTGAAGAGGGTCATCGGTCAAATGATTATCTTTATCAATACTCCGTAGATAAAGACGAACGGTCTTACTCCAATCCAAATAGTTTGAACCATTTAACTTATAGTCCGTGATCTTAGACTTTATAGGCACCACATCCGTTATAATGGAAGTCTTATTTTCAACCATAGAAATGAAACAAAAGAAGAATCCAAAGGAAGATTCAAATCAAACACGGCAGCAACTTACTTTGCAAATAGGGAGGCGAACAGAGAAGGGAAGAAGAGCAACACCAGATCTGAAGCTTGCTGGAAGGACAAAACGCAACAACAAGACAAACATAAAGCAAAGCAGGATACGAGAAAACACAGTAACAGGGCAGGAACCAAGGTCTGGGAGGAAGCCCAACGAAGGACGAAGGCAACAATGGACGTTAATGATAAAGAGCCCTAGATCAGCACCGAAAGCAAATTGTAACAGATGTGAGATTGATAGGAGACGAACTGCAGGTCGAAGGAGGTTCAATTCTTCCTTCTAGCGCCAAGCCCTAGATCAATCCCTTCGCACGAACAAAAGTGGCGACCGACGATGAAGCAGCGATCGACAATGAAGCAAATCTTGGCGATGGGTTCGCACGAAGAGGTCAAGCGTCGAAAGAGAAGGGGAGAAAAGAAATCGTGCAAAGCACCGAAAGAAAAAAAAGGGAAAAGAGAGAGGAGAAGCGGCGGTGGAAACCTAATGCTTTGATACCATGTTACAATAAGAGAATTCTCAATACACAAAAGTTACAAGATGTAAGGTCTATTTATATACAAAATTAGGGATCTATTCTAGGAAATAAATAGACCTATTTATATACAAGTTAGGGGTCTATTCTAGGAAATAAATTGAGATTCTATTCTAGGGAGTAATTTGTATTTTAGGTAAAATACAAATTACGATATATATTTATATAGCTAATATTACACAATGAAAAATTACATCAAATATAAATAAAAACAGAAAATATAAAAATATCTTAGCCAAGGCATGCCAATGTCGTTGCTGTTAGAGTTTGATTAAGCCCTTCACGCAAGTATCTAGAAGCAACTCCTAGAGTTACAACAACTCAAAAGGAGTAAATTCACCCATGAATTGCCTTTATGTCCAAGAGAATCAAGTAGAGAGCTTTTTGAAGAAAATGAGGATGTATTTTCTAAAAATTGTTAGATTTTTGGGAGAATATTATATAAATCCAAGAGATGGAAAATATTTGTAATGATGGAATACCCAACTGAATCCTTGGGGCGTCCAAGAAATTAAGAGGAGCTATTTATGGCTCGAAGGTGATTATAGTTCCAAGTTGGGTATGGATTCTAAGTGGTGTATGAAGGTATTCAAGGTGAGCTGTCAGAGGAAAGAGAAAATTTTAAATCACTAACATTGTTTGTTCATGATTTCACATAAAAGCTAGTTATTCTAATTTTACCCATTATGATTGAACTTAGGTTTTTTTTATTTTACCTATTTTAGAAATGAGAGTTTTCTGTTACTGAGAATTTTAAGTATTTAAGACAATTCTTTCAAAGGGATTGAGGGATTGAGAGAGATGACTTACGTAGAATACAAGCGGGATGATTAAAATGAAGGAGAGCATCAGATGTTCTTTGTGATCGTAAAGTATCTCTAATACTTAAAAGGAAAATTTTATAAAACGATGGATAAACCTGTTATGTTATATGAAGCTGAATGTTGGCTATGATGCCGGCACATGAGAAGAAAATGAGACTTGTAGAGATGAGGAAGTTAAGGTGGACGCACACACCTTAAGAGAAAAGGTATTTGTTTCAGGTCAAGTGTTATTACTCCTCTAGTTCTCCAACACATCAACAATCCATCCTAACACTCCATCCTAATTGTCTATGCTTACATTTTGTTTCCTTATTTATTTATGTTTGATGAAGGAATTTGATTAGTCTGCATCCAATGTCTTTATGCTTTCAGACATCCAAGTGTATGCTTCAAATCTCAAGTTTGTTAAGTTCAATTCATCCGGACAAAGAAAGTTGAAATCTACTAGAGTATTTACTCGGAGGACATATGGATCAGAGATATTGTTTAGCTCTGAATTGACTCAGAAAAGGAATGAGTCATCACTTGCGAGTTTCTTAAAGCTGAATGGGAGACTATCAAATTCACTTGTGGGATGTAGCTCAAATTCTGGAAGTATGTACATTTTTTGTACAATTTTTCTTTTGGGTTATCATTTACTGTCAGTTTGATAATTTAGGCCTTTATCAATGAAAGTGTAGGAAAGTTGTTTTAGTATACAATAAATAAAGTACAATATTGTCTTGTGTTGGCTAAAATGTTTAGTTACCGTTTATTTTCCTTTCTTAACTGTGTGCCCTTAAATTGTTGTGGTTTAATTTAGTTGACTGTTGATATGGATCAGTTACATCAAAGTTTTGTAATTTATTATATTCAAAATTTGAAGCTTAGGCGCTAGTCGAATCTCTCAAGGAAAAAAACCGCTCTAATCATTTCTCCATTTCTCATATTTATTTGATACATTCACTTTTGGAGTTCTCCAGATATTTCTTACGTAAAGTTCTGTAGCTCAACTTTGGACTAAAATTTCCAATTAAAGGGTAATAAATGAGCTGAGAACCAATGACCAGAAAAATACTTTAGAATTTTGCTCGAGCTATATTAGATTTTTGAGAAGTGGTTGGATGCTTTTTTTTAAAAAAAAAATTAAATTATGGAGTATCTACGTATCTATTCTTTTTTTTTAACTCATAAATATATCTTCACCCATTTGCTAAGAAAAGAAATCCACACTCTTAGGAATCTTTGCTCAGATGGATTTGAATACAAATACTTGCATCCAGAATTGTACTAAAGAGATTCTCCATTTGGACAATATTTTTCCATTACAAAGATATCTTTTGGGGCAAGTGTTCTCCAGAACTTATAGTCACCAAGATCCAACTTTAAAAAAAAAAAGATCCAACTTCATTTACAATTTTGTTTAGATGTGCCTTCTTTACTATGCATATCATTTCCTGATACTGGAGAAAAAAAAAGTCTGCAGGACTCTTTAACTGCTGACATTTTCCCTGGTAAATCATATACAGATAATCAATTATCAATCTATTAAATTTTGTTCAGGTCATCAACATTTTGATCATGTACATTTGATTTTCTGCTTTCTATGATGCACTTTCTTCCATCTAGAGTATCTCAAATTCTTTGATTAAACATATGTTTAGGATATATGTTCAAGGTTCGAATGATTTTATTACTACTACTTCATGTTGAAGTTTGATATTTGTATTTGTGCCCCCCAGGGCATAGCCGAGTTGGTTATCACGTGGTAGGTTTGCAAAATTGAACAAGGATCGAATCCCAGCAAAGCCTGAGGAATTATCCTCCCATGTGATGGTTAGTTTCGGTTTCTTGATTTACTCTCTCCCAATAGTGTGGGACAGTCGTGGGGGGCCGTTAGGGTGATGAGTTTCACTTTTTTGCAGAATTGATATTTGTATTGTCATAATGATCACATGGTATACGAAACAACACCAAGTTATAGAGACATACAAAAAAGGTTTAAACTTTTAAAACATTTTCCATGTCAAAGTTTTGATTGACAATTGGAATGATAAAAATTTTAGCCAATCATTGGCATACTTCAAACCGTGTTGATTAGCTAAAATGAGTATTACTTATACAATTGTCTTCCACTTATCTTTTAGTTATCTTGTTTTATCTTGTTTACTTCTAAATATAAACTTATACTAAAAAGAGGCAATTAAAATAAAATGATTATACCTGGTTAATACCAAATTAATTAAATAGTATCAGGTATTGTATGAGAGCATTGATTTTTCTAGCATCCTAGCGAGATTCACTTGTTAATTTCCAAGAGTAGATGACAATAATGCTCTTTTAGATATTTAGGATAACTTCTTTATATATCTGTAAATATATCTCCATTAATATTAGGAGTTGGATTTGAACTAATAGAACCAGAATTTGAAAAAGCATTGGTATAGGATATATCCATTAATATAGATACATCTCGATTCCTCTAACTCTAGAATCACTCATTGCTATGTCTAGTGCTCCCTCCCTTTGGTGCTTCCCCTCCCTCTCTTTTTTATGGTGTCATCTCCTCGATGTGAGTAGAAGATAGACCCCAATGATGAGTCATGAGAAGAAAATTGTCCCATCCCAGTTGGCTCCAAATGGTATAGGCGAAGACAAGTCCAATAACAGTTGGTAATAGCGAAATTGTGTTTGCAAAAGTAGAATGGCAATTATTCTTGTAGACATAGTATTTGTGTCAGTCAATGCTAAAAATGCATGTCGTCCTACAAACCCATCTTGACCAACAACTGAAACCGTGATTACATCTAATATTTTGTGTAACAATGAGAGTTTTTTGGTAAATTTATTGGAGCATTCACTAGTTAATTTGTTCAAATTTGATTCCATTGATCATTATAAATTTTGTAGCCATCCAGTTATCACTTTTGATTGATTGAATTCATTAATTAGAATTTTTCAGTTGATCATAGTTTCTCACATGTAAATAATATTATGGATATGTACTGATATGTTCCTATTTGTCTAAATCATCAGCGAGTGACTCAGAAATTTCTGATTTGAATCAAAATGAATTGAAGAAAGTCCATCCTGATTCACTAGGAGTAAGTATTTTGTTTATTTTAGCAGTTATAGGAGTAAAAAAATATAAGTTATAACAGCCAAATGTCATGTTGGAACACATTACTCACTTATCAGAAATACCTAAATTATTTGCCTGAATTTGGTTTTGCTATTTCTTTTGAGCATGTTAATAATGTAATTCTTTTTATCTACTCTTGTTTGTATTTAGTCGAATTAACTGTATGTTGATATAGAAGTTTTATTCATGTTACCCCTCCAAGTATCACCTTTCATTTTAGCAGGTGGAATCCTTGCTCACCACTATATGCGATACCACTTCTATTGCAGAATTTAAAATGGATGTAAGGCAGCAGAATCAGAAGCTTGTTTCTGTTATCCTCTCTTCCCAAAGAAAATGGTTTAAAAACACAGGCTGTATTTCATCCTACGCTCTGATTGCTGTGCCGTCTCATTAGCTTGCAGGTTTTCAACTATATGTCAAAAGGAACTTGGTGGAGAAAAATATACCTCAATTAGTTCCCAGGATACCCTTCAGTCCCGGCTAACACGGCTAATCAAAATCTAGACACAAATGGTTCTGTTGCTACAACCTCCTTGGTAGTCTCAGAAACTAAATCTACAATCAGCAGCAATCAGAGAATAGTTGATACAGCGCCTGATGAAGGATTAATGATCCTACCATCACCACATGTAACTGTTTCTGTAATTTGTAACTCATTTTAAATCCTCTGTTGATGACCTTTTCACATTTACGTTATGCAGGTTGGAGTTTTTAGAAGATGCAGAACCATTAAAGGAAATAAATTACCTCCCTCGTGTAAAGAGGTAAGTCAAGTGCTTGCTGTGTGCTGGAGTACTTGGATTTCCTAGCTGCCTAAACATGTGAATTGATGTGTACAAATATATTTGTTGTTGCCTAGATACAGTTATGGTGGCTAATAGGTGAATGGTTCCTGATTTCTTATTCCAATTTGATGATACTAATTACAATCGCAGTTGTTTTCTATTAATGCTGGAATTGTATTCTCCACTGTTGTTTTTCTTTCCTTCTAATATCTTTGTACTGCATCTTAAATTTTCTCTTTGTAGAACCAACAAGTCAAGGAAGGTCAAGTTCTTTGTTACATTGAACAAATAAGTGGGGAAACCCCGGTCTTGGTAATATTCCAAACCTTTAACTATTATGAATATGTGCATATCCTTAATAAAATCTCCCCGTTTTTGTTTGACCTTCTCTTGTATGTTACATCTCTGCCCATCAGTCCAATGTTGCTGGGGAAGTAGTGAGGATACTGAGAGAAGATGGCGGTAAATTTTCCCAACCTTAATTGTTTTCTTATAATGTTTGATTACGGCATTCATACTGTTGATTATATCTATTTCAGTTTTTGTCTAATAATAAAATGCAGATCCTGTAGGTTACTGTGATCCTCTGATAGCGATACTACCCTCCTTTCCGGGAATCATGAAGCTTTGGTAGTTTGTTGAGCATTTCTAATGTGTTAACGTGATGTTGTAACTTGAAACATAGATGACATATTGCAACATCTTCATGGCAATTTTTCTTCCTTTTTGGCGCGTATCTCACCTACCTACTGTGTTTCTTTGCAGAGGGCAGGTTTTTATTGTGGATGGATGATCATATTATCACCAACAATTTTCAGTGGGTGTGGGTGTTGGTGTTGGACTTAAATTGCCTATGTTCTTCAATGGAGAGATGACCTGCAATATGTGATGGGATAAAAGTAACCTATAAAATTAGGAAGAACCAAGAAATTCACATATCAACGACAACAAATTTTTGATAGCAAAATTATTTGCAAAAGTAAAGGTAAACGTTAGTAATGAGAAACGAGAAGTGGTATTCCAATTTACTCATACTAAGAGAAAATGGCTATATTACTTTCGAAAATGGTTAGGAACACACAGGGTATGCGATTTGTTGGTGGTGTTTTTTGAAGACCTAATATTACAAATCGAAATCTAATGTTTTGACGATAGATCGAAATCCAATTCTAAATACGACAAATAATAGATAAATGCAATAGATATAATTAGGTGCTAGAATTACCTGGAGCGGAAGACGCCATCGAATCCATTATTTCCTGGAGCAGAAGACAAGCAGCAGAGAGTAACTCCTCCTATCACCCCGTCAATCACAAAAGGAAAAAAAACAGTGTCGTCTCAATGGAGCAACGATCACTTTATATTAGGGTTAGGAGTAGGGGCCTCTGCATATTAGGAAAATTGGGCTAAGCCTGCCCATTATAGCTAAGCCCAATAAAATTAACCAAACAACACCATATCCACATAATTTGGCATCTAATTAATCTTGAATATAATTAAAATTATAACTAAATTATTTATGCTAGTCCACGACATAAAATATCCAACATTCTCCCACTTGGACAGCATAAATAAGTTCATTATGATATACCAGATTAATCAACAATATGTGGCCACAACAAGATGCCAAAATAAGCCAACACAACCACGAAAGAAAAGGTCCAAAATGAAATTACAAGCATCCCAACAATACAGAAAATCACACTCGAAGGAATAATGATATCATGCATCGCACTACACTTGTATCCAGTGACCCAACAACAAAGTGGAATATGGATAAATGAGAAAGCATAACAAAATGACATGTCAAATTTGAACAAAAGTGCTATTCCCAACAAACGGCCCAAGCATCTGCCCAAGATGCCATATGATAACAACAAGATTGAGACTGGGTCCAAAATGTCTCCATAATATGCCATCACAATATATATATGTATATATATACACACACACAAACAATAATTATAATAATAAAGAACTGTACAGAATAATCATATGGCAAATAAACATAGCAACAATAGCTATTTATTTGAATAATGTCTCAAATATTACGAGTATGGAGTCATAACAAAATATAAACATAAACTCCCACTAATCCAAAATATCAAAAGACATCACTACACCCATACGGGTCACATGGTCAACAAAGGCTTTAACAGTTATGCCTTTTGTTAGGGGATCAGCAGCATTTAGCTCTGTAGGGATATGCTTGACAATAGTTTTAAACTCTTGGATCTTCTCTCTCACAATCATAAACTTTGTCTCAAAGTGTTTTGTCCTCTTTGAGCTCTTATTATTATGAGAGAAACTCACCACAGCAGAGTTATCACAATATATAGTAAGAGGTCTAGAGATACTCTCCACAAAATCAAACTCAACAATAAATTTTCTCAACCATATCGCTGGACGTGTGACCTCAAAATTAGTTCCATTCAACTTTGATAAAGAGTTCATACTCATAGGCAAAGCTGGAATTTGTACATTGATGGGAGATTTGTTATCAAGCATATCCAACAAAAGAAATAGAGCTTATGACCACAATAAAATCATCTTATGCAAAAGCAATCCCGCCGAAGGGTCCCGAATTACAATGCATAAAATAACTCCCATATCACAGAAAATAATTATATTCTTAAAGCTAATATCGAGGGGATATTGAAAACTTTAAAATTATAATTACCAATCATTAGGAACTATATCAATAAAGACAAACCGATAGGGTAGGTGCATTATCAAAATAATTCCTAACGCCACATTAATAGTAATAATTTTCTAATAATAGTATTTTATCATAATCTGTCTCGCGAAGACGAGCTCGCTACTATGAAAAATACCCAAAATAGTACCAAATGGTCTAAAATTAGCATACCTCTGAAATATGTCATAAAATTTCATACTAGCAATATGACATATCATTATAATCAAAATGTGCGCAAGAAAAAGAATAACTTAAATCATAATTTGGAGAGCACCAAAGCAATTCATGGCAATTCATGTAATAGAAAATGAATAATACTTCATTTTGATCTCCAGAAAATTCAAAAAAACTTTAAAAGGAAATATAGCCACGTACAGAACTTAAAACCTTAAGTTTTTTTTCTTAAATTAAAACAAAACTCAAAATTCAAATGAATAAATATTTGGATCATGACAGCCACGTACAGAACTTAAAAAAAACTTAAGTTTTTTTTTAATTAAAAAACTTAAATCCAAATGAAAAAGTCTTTGGATCATCAGCTTTTTTTTTAATTAAAAAACTTAAATCCAAATGAAAAAGTCTTTCGATCATCAGCAACGTACAGAAATTTTTTTTTCCCCGGTCAATTGTCATCCAAAACATTACTCGATTAACATTCCAAAAAAAATTCCATGAGAAAAAAAAAGGAATTAATTGCTCGGTCAGTTACGATTCAAGTTCGTCCTTCATTTCAGATTCGCTCTTTAACCAGAAAAGAATTCAGACTAAATCTTTAACACCTAATTTAAACAATAAATTCATTGTCGTATCAGAATTAGATTGGCTCTGATACCATTTGAAGACCTAATATTACAAATCGGAATCCAATGTTTTGACGATAGATCGAAATCCAATTCTAAATACGACAAATAATAGATAAATGCAATAGATATAATTAGGTGCTAGAATTACTTGGAGCGGAAGACGCCATCGAATCCATTATTTTCTGGAGCAGAAGACAAGCAGCAGAGAGTAACTCCTCCTATCACCCTGTCAATCACAAAAGGAAAAAAAACAGTGTCGTCTCAATGGGGCAACGATCACTTTATATTAGGGTTAGGAGTAGGGGCCTCTGCATATTAGGAAAATTGGGCCAAGTCTGCCCATTATAGCTAAGCCCAATAAAATTAACCAAACAACACCATATCCACATAATTTGACATCTAATTAATCTTGAATATAATTAAAATTATAACTAAATTATTTATGGTAGTCCACGATATAAAATATCCAACATTTTTTTTATTTTTTTTTGCAGTTTGAGGCGAATTTAAAACAATGAGCCATCTTAAACATAAAACAAAACACGAATGTTTGTTTGTTTTTATCAACGAGAGGACCTTTTTTTTTTAAACGTCAAATGTAAAATATAAAATAATATATAACATTTAGAATGTATGTAACATAATCAAATAACAAAAAAATTAAATAATAATCAAATATCACGCATTTTACCATTTTGATAGTCAAAGTTTATTAAATTTTCATAATTAAGATGCTTCTTTTCTTAATTAGAGAGGTAAACGAATCGAATATGTTCATGAACTTTTTGAGCCGATTTAAAAAAAAATGATTCGTATTTAAAATTTTGAATTCGAGTCAAATTTGAAATGTTTGATAATTTTTTTGAGTTGAATTTGAACTCATAATATTTTATTCGATGGTTCATGAGTTGCTTGTGAATCAAATTCTAATCAAATTTTAATTATTTTTATATAATTTTAATTTAAATAGAATAAATTCAAATTCAAATAATTCAAATCGAATTCAAATTTAAGCTATTTCGAACTATAGTCCGACTATGTTAGAATCAAGGTTCAAAGAATTCAAACCGAACTCGAACTCGAATTTTATTTTGAATCGAGCTTTAGTCAAAATTATTTATATTTTTATGTTTCAAATCGAATTTGAATATCATATATATTTTTGATGCACAAAATCAAATATTAATATTTTCATATTATTTGATTAAATTTGATTCATCTGCACCTCTACTCTTATAATATATTTAATCTATTCAACATTCGTAATAGAAGTTTTAATTAACTTCAACTTAGAAAATTTCTCTTTGTAGATGCAATTATAACTACTATAGTTAATAAAATTCGATAGACAACATAAGTATTTAAATAACAACCATCTAGTTTCTTTAGATAATTCAATATATTAGTAAAAACCACTTCAAGATCATTAACTCCATATACACCCATAAGAGTCCATATCAAAATTCCCATTATGCCTCAAAGATTGTTTGAGACTTTTACAACATCTAAATAAATTATCATTAACAACATAACACAATCAAGATCATATACATAACAAGTACTGAATATGGGCAACAACATTCTACCACAAACGGATCTCGTGGGTAGTCATGTGTATAGATGATCACTATTTTCGAGTAAAACATGTTACCATGAACAAATCTAGTTGGTAGATAGAATGTGTAGATATGCTATATAACTACTGACTACAGGCAACAACATGTTACCATATATAAGTCTCATGTACAGTCAGGGTGTATAGATGATCACTGTATGTGGGCAATAATATGGTATCACGAATGGGCTCGAGGGCATAGGGTGTGTATATATATCTGAGAAAATAATAAACAATTTAAGTAAAACAATAATAGTAATTTCATCTAGTAGAATACCTTGCACTATACTATGGTATGTTGTGTTGGGATCTTGATGTACGACTAGAGGGGGTGAATAGTCGTTCACCCACTTCGATTGTGATTTTCTTCGTACACGTTGTTAGTGCGCAAGTGGAATAACAAATAACAAACCTAACAACTAAGAAGACAAACTGATTTACATGGTTCGGGGATAAGACTCCTACTCCACGGTTGTTCGTAAGGTGGACGATCCCGATCCGTCGGTGGATGACTCCCCGGAACACCTCCGGCTAGCTCTTGTCGCTCCTTGTGGGTGGAGAAACATCGCCACAATCCTTTGACAACTTCTGAGCACTTGTAGGCTACTAACAGGCTTTACCCAAGCTTGTTTCGCCAAAGAAACTTAGCCAAAAACGAGCCCTCTTAAATAGTGCTCGATACTGTTCTGACCTTTACCAGTCGACTGGTGCTATCACTAGTCGACTGGTCTTCCCAAATTTGAATGCCACAGCCTGACGATTCAAATTCTAGTCGACACCAGTCGACTGATCCAAGGATCAGTCGACTGATCTTTCTATTCTCTTCATCAGTCGACTGATCCAAAAATCAGTCGACTGCCACTTAAGGTTTCCCTTCCCGAGTACAATTCTCTCAGCACTCGAACCCTAGGATTTCCCTTTCCGAGTACAATTCTCTTAGCACTCGAATCCTCATGACTTAGCTGACTTTTCATCCAGCAGCATCGACCTGTTGCCTTCTTCGACTTCGGCTCTCGTTCCTTGGATGCATACAAGCCCACAACCCTAAACAATATTAACCATTGGTATCAATAAAAGATACCTTCTTTTTCTGATGACAAAACCCCCAGAAAATAGAAAACATCAGCACCAGTCAACTGCGTCAGTTACCAGTCGACTGGTGCCTTAGAACTGCAAACCCACAGAAAGATCAGTTAACCAGTCTGAACATTCTCAGCCTCTGAACCAAAATTCAGAAATGGATTAAAAATTTCATAAAATTTGAAAAATTCTAAAATTTTGCAAACATATTTCTTATAATGTATTTTAACATAAAAAATAAATTTTCATGAAAACACCAAATATGATCGACTTTTTGACCAAAATTCGAATTCTTTGAAAACACTCCATTCTGTATCAATCTTTCATCCTAGGTTTGAAACCATATGTTTTACAAGTCAATCCTATATGATTTAAACATAGAAATGTTTTCAATCCTCCCCCCCTTTTTCTCATATCAACATTAAAGAAAGAAAAGGTGATGAAAGATCCCCCTTTATACCATAATCTTTTGATAGAAGGTATATTGAAATTCATCATATAACCATAATAACAAGGTAATAACACTTCATATAAGCAATACTAAGACATAAATTAAAAGTTCATACGCAACCATAAATAAGTGTTACAAAAATCTCCAAATATTACAATATGAAATATGGTGTTTGAGAGATAAGAAAAGACATGCTCAAGCTAAACACACTCTCAACACCATCACGTCCAAGTCATGCTGAGGCTATACATCATCGCCAGGAGGAGGAGGAGGAGGAGGAGGAGGGGGTCTGGTACATCAGGTCCCAGCGCTGCATCATCTCATACATGTCAGCCTGTCGCTGTTGAAAATTCTGAAAGTCCTCTCGGAGTCCGTGAACCTCTGCCTCTAGTCGAGAGAATCACTCCTCTATAATCCCAGCAGGAGCAGCAGCAGGCGCAGTAGCAGGAGCAGCCTCCTCATCCTCATCATCATCAGAGATAGAGGATGCATGACGACGTCGCCAGACCATCACTCCCTGCTGTCTCTCAATCCCAGCCAAGGAGAGCTGTCGAGAACCTATCTGGTCGTAGTCCTTGGACAGCTGATGAATCTGACCTCTAGTGATGCTAATACCTCTAAATAAAAAGAATTCGGTCAAAATATGACCAAATGACATGTAGATCTTCCTATTGACATCATGCGAAAAATGTATAATAGATGTGAATACATGGCGGACGATGTCAATGTCTAACCTCCTCTCTAAAGCATACATCATTACCAAGTGAGGTAGCTGAATCTTTGACGTCCCCTTGGTGATAATGGGTAGAATGCAGTCTAGGACAATTTTGTACAGGATGTTGCTGACTGCACTCATGCGCCTAGCTATAAAAATACACTGCAGAGGAAGTCGAGGATTATCGAAATAATGGCGGTGAATTTGATCAATGGTTACATTAGACAAGGTTAATGGCTCAGTGACATTGGGGAAGCATGTAAATGGGTTTTCCGAAACCTGACACCCTAAGAATGATCCTAATAATGCAGGTGACAAAGATGGTGACTCCCCCTACCATGTACTCATATGTCATCGGGACTACTACATGTGAGATTTGCATAAAACTCCTTGCAGAGGCCAAAGTTTACATAATGCTGATAGTACACTAACTTTTCCAATCCAAAATGAGTGATAATCTCAATTATGTGAGGAGTAATCTCCTGGAAATATAATTGATTAAGATATTGACAACTCATTAAAACAAAATCGGCATGTTCAAATCTCCGCTGACAGACCTCGGAACGGAACCGAGGTGTCGTAGGATCTATGGGAGGCTGTCGGGATGATCCCTCACCAACCCTTTACTTTTGTATAGCCCTAAAATGCAAATACCATATGCATGTATCAAGAATGTCCCAATCAAGAAGAAAAAATAAGGTAAACATGCACAAAATGAAGAGTTAGTTATGAATCACGGACCAAATGGGTAAAATAAAGCAAACGCTTCATTACCGTCTCTCCATTCGTTGCATGATGGATAATGATCAAGGTTGACTCAAAGAAGGTGCTTTTCTTGCCCTAGATTCGGATCTATGGTGGAGGAAGGCTAGAGGCACGATTTCATGGTCGTAGGAGGCCTTAGAGGAGCTAAGGAGATCAAAGGAGGAAGGTGGCGACAAGGGGCGACGTCGAAACCCTAGGTTCAGCCGCCCCCGCGCGGGGTATTTTTTTAAAGATTCGCTACATCAATCGACTGATCCAAGCATTAGTCGACTGATGGAGTATACAGAATGATCAGTCAACTGATGGGGGATCAGTCGACTGATGCATAGAATATCCTAATTTTTTGATCGAACTGTACCAGTCGACTGTCTTCTGCATCAGTCGACTGGTACCCTATATTTCCAACATTTCTGACCTAATTTCATATATGCATAACTAATTCCACAAATCTCCAAACATTTTTAAATTTTATGGAGAGATTTGTGACACCTATGCCTACTTGGAAAAAATACGTTTAAAAATGAATCTATTACCAATCCCAAGATTGACACAAAACTCAACACTATCTAAATGGTTTAATTTTAACCTTGACCTAAAGTCCTAGTGTTGGCTTTCACTTGATGTTTCTGCCCATACAAATCCACAATGTATCCTTAGCATTGGTTTATATGACATCTACACATCCAAAACCAATTTTCATGCAATATGGTTCCATTGTCTTATTTTCATGCATGAACCTTACTTTTGATGTGTCAAATCCCTAGGATTAAGACTCAAATTTGTCTCCAAATCCATTGACACATTCCACAACCCATTTAGTCTCCCTGGAGAAATTCTCCTGAGATCCATTTACCATGGAGCCCATCTTGACTCCTAGAGCTCCCCCTTGAGCTCTTAACCTTAGCCACCTCCCTAGGTGACTTATCTATAATTGCAAGGCCATATCGGTGTACCTCCGGTAACTTTTGTCCTACAACCCTAACCTTCTTAACTTTGGACATCTTGTTCTTGGCTAAGTTCTTCTTCTTTCCTTTAAATGGCTTTCCCTTGCCATTTTTGGCCTTCCCTTTGCTATCATTATATGACATCCTTGCATATGACTTTTCCATAGCATCTAATATCATAGATCGGTATCCTAGACCCGATCTATCATTGTTGGGGTTTTGACTATCCAACACCATGCCTAAGCTCTTAGATCCACTAATGAATCTCTCTAGGGGTTTCTCTAATTTGTCAAGCTTTCCCCTCAAAGCTTGATTTTCCCTCGCTAGGTTTTTAACCTTAGCATCACCATGTCCATCTTGGACATTTCTAGATCTATCCAGTCGTCTAGGCATGTCTCTCTCTTTCTTTAGATTAATGCCTTGGTCCTTAGGTCTAAAGATTCTAGGTTTATCAATGACACATGATTTCCCTAGAATTTTGATATACAACATTAACCCTATTCTTATCACAATATCTAAAACTAAAATTATGCATAGGTAAATAATTCTAATTATTTCTAACATATATGGAGGAATTTGAAAAATACTTAAAGTTAGGGATTATATCCCTTACCCTTGTAGATCCCCCTTGATGTGAGCTTTTCTTCTTCCCTTTCTCCTCCCACTTCCTCAAATGCTCCAATTTCTTGAATTCTCCTTTCCTTGAGCATTTGGTGTGGTAGTGTCCTAGCTCACCACACGTGAAACACCCAATGTGCTTTTTCTCTTTTCTTTCCCTACAACCCATGTTAGATTTTAAAGAAATTGACTTGGGTTTAGGGTTTACCTCCTTTTTACCTAATGGACACTTATCCTTGTAGTGTCCCTTCTTGTTGCACCCAAAGCAAATAATGTGATCTTTTGACTTGACTTTGGTGGAGGTGGATGCTTTTTCTTGCTCCGGTATCGAGGATGGTCTCTCCTCCCCCTCAATCCTTAAAGTGGAAACCTCTTCTTCTCCCTTTGATGAAGTGAATGATTCTTTAATTTCTTGTGCCACTTCACTTAAGGATATGGATGAATCTTTTTTTTTCTTTCTCCTCCTCTTCGGATGTTGAGCTTCTTTCCTCATCCGATTGGTCATTCTCCTCGTCTTGGACCATTGAGCCCATTTTCTTGGGGTTTTCCACTACTTAAGCTTGTGTAGGATTTTCATGAAGCGCTAACATCTTGCTCCATAATTCGTGTGCATTTTTATAGTCACCTGCACCACTAATTATATCATTAGGCAAAATATTAAGTAATATTGAAATTACCTTTTCGTTTGCCTTTGATTGGGTTTGTTGCTCCTTGGTCCAATATCTTGGTTGGAGCTTTTTCCCGTGCTTATCTTTTGGAACTTCAAATGGCTCTTCTAGCGCGATCATGAAATTCCAATCCATGCCGAACCATGTCTTTGTCCGCATCCTCCAATAGTCAAAATTCTCGTGATCGTAGGAAGGTGGAACATTGATATCGTCCCCTAATCTTTCTTCAATCGTCATTTCCTCTAGCTTTTTGCTCTCTCGGCGGTTAGTCCGTAGACGAGCGAACCTCGCTCTGATACCACTTGTTGGTACCTTGACGTACGACTAGAGGGGGTGAATAGCCGTTCACTCACTTCGATTGTGATTTTCTTCCTACACGTTGTTAGTGTGCAAGCGGAATAACAAATAACAAACCTAACAACTAAGAAGACAAACCAATTTACGTGATTCGGAGATAAGGCTTCTACTCCACGGCTGTCCGTAAGGTGGACGATCCCGATCCGTCGGTGGATGACTCTCCGGAACACCTCCGGCTAGCTCTTGTCGCTCCTTGTGGGTGGAGAAACCTCGCCACAATCCCTTGACAACTTCTGAGCACTTGTAGGCTACTAACAAGCTTTACCCAAGCTTATTTCACCAAAGAAACTTAGCCAAAAATGAGCCCTCTTAAATAGTGCTCGATACTGTTCTGACCGTTACCAGTCGACTGGTCTTCGAAAATTTGAATGTCACAGCCTGGCGATTCAAATTCTGGTCGACACTAGTCGACTGATCCAAGGATCAGTCGACTGATCTTTCTGTGCTCTTCATCAGTCGACTGTCACCTAAGGTTTCCATTCCCGAGTACAATTCTCTCAGCACTCGAACCCTAGGATTTCCCTTCCCGAGTACAATTCTCTCAGCACTCGAATCCTCACGACTTAGCTGACTCTTCATCCAACAGCCTCGACTTGTTGCCTTCAAGCCTTCTTCGACTTCGCCTCTCGTCCCTCGGATGCATGCCTCGACTTATTTTTGTAGGATCGATGCACGTGAGAGGGGGGTGAATCACGTGCGTTTTTAAAAAAAATTTGAGCGCTTTAAAAAGCGTGCACAGCGGAAACGAAAGAAACGATTATAAAACAAAAACAAACACACAAACACGAACGAGTTTTACTTCGTTCGGAGCCTTCGACGACTCCTACTCGAAGGCCCAGGTCCCTCGGACCTTTCCGTTGGGCAATCCACTAAAACTCTCTATCGGTAAACCCCGATAGAGAAGGCGAGTACAAAAGAATTGAAAGTGTGACAACCCCACACTTTCAAGTAATTAGATGCAATAAAATATATAAAAAAAATTAAGTTCTTCTTTTTACCGACGTCCGGAGTAGGTCGACTCTTTCGGGGCAGCAGGACGTTGTCGGCTCGAAGTGAAGCGTTTCTGGAGTAATGCGCGAGCGTAGAAGAACTTTGAGGCGTTGGAAGAAGCGTTGTAGGAAGCCTGGGGTCGAGGGCCCTTCATATAGGGCCTGGGGGCGCCCGGGATGTCGGGGGCGCCCCCTACGTGGCGTTTGATCCGGTTGTAGCTCGGTCGCCGTCTGATCCCCTTATCCTCGGGATCCGATTTGACTGGGGCGCCCGGAGGACTCGGGGCGCTCGGATTGACCGGTCAAAGCCTCATCTCATCGGCTTCGCAGGGATGCGCTTCGGCAGCTGGCAGTGGGGGCGCCCGCGACAAGCGGGGCGCCCGGAGCATCCGGGGCGCCCCGAATCTAGCTGTCGAGGCGCGTTGTGGTTCTTATAGACTTGGGTTGACCTTGGGGGCGCCCGGATCATCCGGGGCGCCCTGCTCAGCTTCTGCCTCACTCCTTTGAGGCTCTCTAAGCTGCAGATACTTAGTCCTTCGATCCTGCATCCAGGGTTAGTCCAAATAACAATTATATTCATAGTTAATTAGACCCTGTCTCCTAGACCAGGATCTAACCAGGCCTCAACTTAGATCACCCAAATGGGTCTAAATTGGACCGCGCCTAAAGTCCCATAAATGGACTCGTCCTCACTGGTTCGCTCCTCCAGTGACTTACCTCACTTACCCTTTGTGCAGCTTTACTTGACTTCTTGACCACCAGGACTTCCTGCCAAGGCTCAACCACCCTGGTCTTCCTGCCAAGTCTCAACCAACTTGGTCTTCAGCCAGTTGTCAGGTCCCGCGGACCCAACTGGACTTCCCGCCAGGACTCAACCATCCTGGACTTCAGCCTGGTGTTTGGTCCTAAGTCTTTCAACCCTGCACACTTAGTAAAGAGGTTAAAAACCAACAACCCTAACTTTAACCACTTTGTCATACATCAAAACCCGAGTTTGACCGTTAGTGCAAACTGCACCAACAATCTCCCCCTTTTTGATGTATTGACAACTCAGGTTAAAGTTAGAAAAAAAACAGCAGATATGAACTTGCATAAACATGCAAACAATATAACACAAGCATAGGTATGACAGTTGCAGCACACAAGAAAGCAGAGGTAAATAAATGTGAAATAAGCATGCTGTTTGCAATTTTCTAACCCTTTTACCCTACTCTCCCCCTTTGTCATTCATCAAAAAAGATATAAGCATAACATGTTTAAGGGAGTAGAAATATAGGCTAAGTGTTAGAAAAAAATTGGTCTTAAATCTATTACCTTAGCTTTAAAAAAGTTTTTCTTTCAAGAAATTTTTTTTTTTGGAAGTATAATATCAATCTTAAAAAATATTTTTAGGGATTTGTCAAAAATGGCATTTTGAAAAAGTATTTTGACCTCTGCTCCCCCTGGACCAAGTAATGATTGTGGTCCCTTTTCATGTGTCTAACCCTAGTTACTGACTAACTATCTAGATGATAGTAGTGTTCACTGGGTTAGTCAAGTCAAGTAATAATGTCTAGCTCAGATTTTAGTGCAAGACTACTTGACTTGATTACTGTAATGTTGGTATTTTACGCCCAGACTTACTGTGATGCACTGACTTAAGCATTCAGAAGTCCAGGCAGTCCTATACATCTCACAACCGTTCTATGTTTTTGCAAACACAAACAAGTTAATCTTAATGTGTTTTGTGAGATGCGGCTACCTAAATCTATAGGTTCATGCAATTCTAGGGGTCAAGCTTAGGCTAAGTCTGCCAGTTTTGGAAATCAAATTTTGAAAGACAATAAAGTTCTTAAAAAACAAGTTTGAAAAGTCCATGTTTAAGTTAACTTCTGAAAGACAATAACCTTTTGAAAAACAAGTTTGAAAAATCCATGTTTTTAAACTCACAAGTTTAATTAGTTAAACCAAAAGTCAATTTAAGCTTATCAGGTCAGTCCTAGTCTATAACACACATTCCTATTAACCTTCTTAAGTTGCTAAATTCATATTCAGGAAGTGGTTTGGTAAATATATCAGCTAGGTTAGACTTAGATTCAACATGGTTAAGTTCAATTTCTCCTTTATTTACATGATCTCTGACAAAATGGTGTTTGATTTCTATATGTTTGGTCCTAGAGTGGTGGATTGGGTTTTTGGTTAAATTGATTGAACTTAGGTTGTCTATAAAAATTTTGACTTGTTTAAAATCTAAGTGAAGGTCCTTTAGGGTATGCATCATCCAGAGTAGTTGGGCTACACACTCACCCATAGCTATGTACTCAGCTTCAGTGGTGGATAGGGCAACACAGTGTTGTTTTCTACTAAACCAACTAACTAGTGAGGGTCCTAGAAATTGGCATCCACCACTGGTACTTTTTCTGTCTAATTTACAGCCAGCATAGTCTGAGTCAGAATATCCAATAAGCTCAAACTGGGCTGTTCTAGGGTACCAAATTCCTAATCTTTCTGTTCCTTTAAGGTACCTAAATATTCTTTTAACTAGGGTTAGGTGTGACTCTTTAGCACATGTTTGATACCTAGCACACATACTAACTGCAAAAAGAATATCAGGTCGACTTGCAGTTAAGTAAAGTAGGCTTCCTATAGCACTTCTATAGTACTTAAGGTCAACAGGTTTGCCTTTTGGGTCACTATCTATAGTTTGATTGGTAGCCATTGGTGTCTTAATCTCTTTGTATTATCCATTCAAATTTTCTAAGTAGTTCTTTTGTGTATTTTTGTTGATAGACAAAGGTACCCTCACTGGTCTGTTTTATTTGTAGCCCTAAAAAGAAAGTTAATTGACCTACTAAACTCATTTCAAATTCAGTTTCCATTATCGTTGTGAAATCTTGTAAAAAGTCTGAGTTAGTTGAGCCAAATACTATATCATCTACATATACTTGGGCTACAAAAATATCATTTTTTAGGGTTTTAACAAATAGTGTTGGGTCAATTTTGCCTTGGTTAAAACCTTTTGAAACTAAGTAGTTAGACAGTCTTTCATACCAGGCCCTAGGGGCTTGCTTAAGTCCATATAAGGCTTTCTTAAGTTTAAAGACATAGTCAGGATATTCTAGGCTTTCAAAACCTGGGGGTTGACCTACATAGATTTCTTCCTTAATCAGGCCATTTAGGAAGGCTGACTTAACATCCATTTGATAGAGCTTAAATCCCTTATGGGCTGCATAGCTTAAGAGCATTCTAATGGATTCAAGTCTAGCTACAGGGGCATAGGTTTCATCATAATCAAGACCTTCTACTTGGCTAAACCCCTTAGCTACTAGCCTAGCCTTATTTCTTACTGTTTCACCTTGTTCATTAAGTTTATTTCGAAAAACCCATTTGGTTTCAATAAACTTTTTGTTTTTAGGTAAGGGTACTAAGTCCCAGACTTGACTACGTTCAAATTGGGCTAACTCTTCCTGCATGCCTATGATCCAATCAGGGTCAAGTAAGGACTCTTCTATAGACTTGGGTTCAATTTCTGAAATCAAGGCAATTTGACTAAGGTTCCTAAAAGCTGATCTAGTCTGAACCCTTAGTTCTGGATCACCTATGATTTGATCAGTTGGGTGGGCTGAGCTAACTCGAACAGTTCTGGGTTGATTAGATTCAGTTTCAGGTGTGGGTTCAGTTAGATCATCATTTTGGTCCTCAATTGGCCTTTCATCAGGGTTAGTGCTGGATCTAACAAAGTCAATTGGTTGGTAGGTGGTTTGATCAGAGTTATTTGGGTCAGATTTTTCATCAAATTTTACATTTGTAGTTTCTTCAATTTTTAGGGTAATTTTGTTATAAACTCTATAGACTCTACTGGTAAGGGAATAACCTACAAAGATACCTTCCTCAACCTTAGAAGCAAATTTTCCTATGTGTTCTCTAGTATTTAAGATATAGACTTTACATCCAAATACTTTAAGGTATTTAATGTTAGGTTGTTTGTTATAATAGATTTCAAAGGAGGTCTTTCCTAGGTTTTTAATTAGAGTTATTCTATTTTGTACATAACAAGCTGTACTAACAGCCTCAGCCCAAAGGTATTTAGGTAAGTTGTATTCATTTAGCATTGTTCTAGCTGCTTCTTGTAGTGTTCTATTTTTTCTTTCTACAACTCCATTTTGTTGAGGTGTTTTAGGGCAAGAGAATTCGTGATGGTAGCCATTTTCTAGACAAAATTGATTAAATTTGTGATTTTTGAATTCTCCGCCATTATCGATCCTAAGTCTTTTGATTTTAATGCCATTTTCATTTTCTGTTAATTTACAAAATTGAGTGAGTGTATCAAAAGTTTCATCTTTATTTTTTAAGAATTTTACCCAGGTAAATCTTGAATAGTCATCTATAATTACTAGGCAGTATAGGTTCCCATTAATTGATTTAACCCCATGTGAGTCAAATAGGTCTAGGTGAATTAATTCCAGAATTGACTTGGTTTGAGTTTGATTAGTTGGTTTGTGGGTTGACCTAGTTTGTTTTCCTTGTTGACAAGCATTACATAAGGTTGACTCAAGGTTAGATAACTTTGGTAGGCCTCTAACTAAACCATTTAGTTTAGGTAGTTTTCTGAAGTGTGTGTGTGAAAGTCTCCTATGCCAGAGCCAAGTCTCATCCTTATGGGTTAAGAGGCAGTTTTCTAAGGGACAGGTTAACTTAATTTCATAAATGTTATTGTGCCTAAGTCCTCTAAGTGTGATGTTTGGGTTGTCATTGTGTTTGATCAGACATTCATTGGATAGGAACCTAACCTTATAACCAGTGTCACACAATTGGCTAATGCTTAGTAAATTGAAGTTGAAATTTTCAACAAGTAATACATTTGTTATTATGAAATCAGACTCAAGTTCAATATTGCCTAGGCCAATTACCTTAAGTTTACCGTTGTTTCCAAAAGCAACGGTCCCTAGTCTTTTGTACTTGAGTTCTGTAAATTTGGTGGGATCCCCAGTCATGTGTCTGGAGCATCCACTGTCAATGATCCATTTGTTTTCCTACAGTTAAGTAAAAGGTTTAGACCTTAGGTTAAGTTTTTGAAAAAAAATTTAAGAAGATTTAAGGACTTGAGTTTGCATTTTAAATTTGAGTTATGTTAATTTTGATTTTGAATTTTAATTTTTTGAATTTGAATTTTAATTTTAAATTTTGAATTTGAATTTTAATTTTTGAATTTGAATCTTATTTTTGAATTTGAATTTTTAATTTTTGAATTTGAATTTGAATTTTTGAATTTGAATTAATTTGAATTTTGAAATTTAATTTTGTTAATTTGAATTTTGAATTCGTTAATTTAAATTTTGAATTTGTTAATTTGAATTTTGAAATTTAATTTTGTTAATTTGAATTTTGAAATTTAATTTTGTTAATTTGAATTTTGAATTTTGAATTTGTTAATTTGAATTTTGGATTTAAAAGGTAAGATTTTAAATTCAAGTTTGAGTTTTAAATTATCAATCAATGATTTGAACTTATTATCCTTATTCATCTCACTTGATCTAAGTTATCAAACAAAGGGATCCTATGATTTGTGTGAGATGAGTTTGAGTTTGATTCATAAAAGAAGTTAATCTGACCTTTTGTTAGATTCGGGTTTGACAAAAAGTAGTTTAAACGTATACTTCGATAATTAGCTTCCAGGCGGGAGGCGAGGCACAGGGGCCTTCTTTGGCCGAAGCCTTATTGGAGCAACAACCTCTTTCTAGACAAAGCTGCTTAAGGAAGTTGTACTTTAACCCTACTTGTTGAGACACCCTGGTCTAACTAGTCTAGGATGTGTCGAGATAGTTTCAGCTAGTTCTCCCCGAGAGTCTGTCTAGCGTACCGTTATCTCGACCCACCCTAATACTAAGTAGGTTAAGAGTCAGATTAACTTTTAAGACTAGTCCTAAGTGCCCACCTGGGCAAAGGCTGATTTTGAGGTGCCAACTAGTTTGGAGCCTCCCCCTAAAATGTAGGCTGGGTGTCTAGGGTCAATATAATGGATGTCCCTTTTTGGGACATAAAATTGATTCTGACCTACTTGCTTTGTTAGATAAGCTTTCGGAACCCACGCTTTTCGTTGATTTTTGCGGGGGTGGATAAAGGAGATAAAGGATCTTTGGGCTGATCCTGATTTATATCCTATCCCAGATTTATTGTACATGCCCTTTTGTGATCCAAGAATGAGGTCAAGGTTCTTGGATCGGGTTGTGAAAGTTGCTAGTAGATCCTTAAGTTTTAGGACTTCGCCCTTTAGGGTTGAGTTTTCATTTTCAAGCTCAATTAATTTTTGATTTTGAGTTTGTTCAGTTAATGTTTTGGTATTAATTAATTGCTCCTTAAGGTCTTGATTTTCCTTAAGGAGCTGGTCATTCCTAGATTCAGATGCAAGTAATTTTTTATTTAAAATGGAAATAATCTTAAAAAAATTTTCATTTACTGAATCTAAATATACCTTAGTCGAGCCGTCCGAAAATAATCCGATCTCTTGGCTCGACTCGTATTCGGAATCCTCGTCTTGCTCCGAGTCCGATTCTGGTCCGGTTGCCATCAGTGCGAGGTAGCTTGCGTTCTTTGGTTGTTCATCGTCAGAATCGTCCGAGCTTTCATCCCACGTGGCTTGAAGAGCCTTCTTCTTTTTGTTCTTAGTGGGTTGGTCCTCCTTCTTGTAAGGGCATTCATGTTTGAAGTGCCCTTTTCTGTTACAGCCAAGCAGGTCATTTTGCTTTTACCTTCAGTGCTGGAGGGCTTCATTACCTTTTGAATATCTTTCTTTGAAAATTTGTTCTTCCTTCTGGTGAACATTTTTCTTACCAAGTTCACCAGTTGTTCTTCTTCATCTGAGTCAGAGTCTGACTCAGGTTCTTCTTGAATTTTTCTCTTTGATTTAGCTTCTTTTGGTGAACCTGCAAATAAAGCTAGCCCTTTCTCGACCTTGGCGTTAGTTTGCTCATGCAGCTCTAATTCACAAAATAGTTCATCCAGATTAATTTTTGAAAGATTCCTAGAAATTTTATAGGCATCTATAATAGATGCCCATAGTGAATTTCTAGGGAACGCATTTAACGCATACCTTATGATGTCCCGGTTCTCCTGTTTGTGCCCGATCATGTGGAGTCCATTCAATATGTTCTTAATCCGGGCGTGGAGTTGACTTGCTGATTCTCCTTCCTGCATTTTTATGTTAAATAACTTATTCAATAACAGATCTCTCTTTGTTACCTTTGCATCAGAAGTGCCTTCATGTAATTCTGTTAATTTGTCCCATAGCTCCTTCGCCGAGTCGGTTGGTCCAATTCTGTTTAACTCCTCTTTGGTAAGTCCGCACTGGAGGGTGTTCTGAGCTTTGAACTCGGTCTGGGCCTTTTTCTTCATCTCCGAGTTCCATCTTTCGGGCTTTAGTGGAGCATTATTTCCCTCATCCATTGGCGGTGTGTAGCCTGTTTGAACTGCGAACCACTGATCCATGTCGGTCTTCAAATAAACCTTCATCATTCTCTTCCAGTAGGGAAAGTCTTCCCCATTAAAGAGAGGAGGGCGGGCAGTGCTATAGCCTTCACCTTGGACCATTTAAATTCTGTGCACACGAAATAAAAGTAGAAAAAAAAATCCCAAGACTGGGTCTTGGATTAGTAGTGCGGTAGGAAAAGGAGAAGAAAGAGAAAGAGCGACTCGAAATGGTTTTGCACCAAATTCGAGTAAAATCAAACGAACGAAAAAAAATAATCCAAATTTTGGCAACAATACCTAATTTAGATCATGTGTAGCGAAAAACCAAAAATCAAAAAAAGAACTGGATTTCCCCCGCCTCTTATGGTGGTTGCACCGATACAGAGCGTACCAGGCTCTGATACCACTTGTAGGATCGATGCACGTGAGAGGGGGGTGAATCACGTGCGTTTTTAAAAAAAATTTGAGCGCTTTAAAAAGCGTGCACAGCGGAAACGAAAGAAACGATTATAAAACAAAAACAAACACACAAACACGAACGAGTTTTACTTCGTTCGGAGCCTTCGGCGACTCCTACTCGAAGGCCCAAGTCCCTCAGACCTTTCCGTTGGGCAATCCACTAAAACTCTCTATCGGTAAACCCCGATAGAGAAGGCGAGTACAAAAGAATTGAAAGTGTGACAACCCCACACTTTCAAGTAATTAGATGCAATAAAATATATATAAAAAATTAAGTTCTTCTTTTTACCGACGTCCGGAGTAGGTCGACTCTTTCGGGGCAGTAGGACGTCGTCGGCTCGAAGTGAAGCGTTTCTGGAGTAATGCGCGAGCGTAGAAGAACTTTGAGGCGTTGGAAGAAGCGTTGTAGGAAGCCTGGGGTCGAGGGCCCTTTATATAGGGCCTGGGGGCGCCCGGGATGTCGGGGGCGCCGCCTACGTGGCGTTTGATCCGGTTGTAGCTCGGTCGCCGTCTGATCCCCTTATCCTCGGGATCCGATTTGACTGGGGCGCCCGGAGGACTCGGGGCGCCCGGATTGACCGGTCAAAGCCTCATCTCCTCGGCTTCGCAGGGATGCGCTTCGGCAGCTGGCAGTGGGGGCGCCCGCGACAAGCGGGGCGCCCGGAGCATCCGGGGCGCCCCGAATCTAGCTGTCGAGGCGCGTTGTGGTTCTTATAGACTTGGGTTGACCTTGGGGGCGCCCGGATCATCCGGGGCGCCCTGCTCAGCTTCTGCCTCACTCCTTTGAGGCTCTCTAAACTGCAGATACTTAGTCCTTCGATCCTGCATCCAGGGTTAGTCCAAATAACAATTATATTCATAGTTAATTAGACCCTGTCTCCTAGACCAGGATCTAACCAGGCCTCAACTTAGATCACCCAAATGGGTCTAAATTGGACCGCGCCTAAAGTCCCATAAATGGACTCGTCCTCACTGGTTCGCTCCTCCAATGACTTACCTCACTTACCCTTTGTGCAGCTTTACTTGACTTCTTGACCACCAGGACTTCCTGCCAAGGCTCAACCACCCTGGTCTTCCTGCCAAGTCTCAACTAACTTGGTCTTCAGCCAGTTGTCAGGTCCCGCGGACCCAACTGGACTTCCCGCCAGGACTCAACCATCCTGGACTTCAGCCTGGTGTCTGGTCCTAAGTCTTTCAACCCTGCACACTTAGTAAAGAGGTTAAAAACCAACAACCCTAACTTTAACCACTTTGTCATACATCAAAACCCGAGTTTGACCGTTAGTGCAAACTGCACCAACAATTTTATTAATAAAATATGATACAAAAAGTGTTTAGTCAATTATCTCATAATTGACTCTATAGCTAATACTAATAGTAAGCACATATTTCGTTACCTTCCTGGTACAACTTATAAAGGGTTATTTTATTTGATAAGAACAAATTTGACTTTAGTAAGATATGCAAATGCATGTTTTTTTCAAATTCACATAAAGTTAGATTCTAAACCGATTATGTGTTTACATGAGAAGACACTGTTATATTATGGAAGTCAACAAAACAAACTTTAAGAATAACATTGTTAAATCTCTCTGAAATTATTGCAATGCATAAAGCAAATTGAGAATATATATGGTTGAGATTTATGATGTTACATATTCAAGAATTATGGGAACTAACGACTAAAGATAAGCTCGATGACTATATTCAAAGAAGTATATTTCAACAAAATATTAAAGAGAATAGAATAAAGCATTTTCAACAAAATTCGTCTACACACATGAACTTTAAAAGAAAGGTGATATTGATGTCCAACAAATTTGTTCTAGTGATAATGTAATTGATTTATTCATAAAAGCATTGTTAACGTCAACATTCAAGAAATTGGTACACAAAATAAGAATGCATTAATTAAAAGATTTTCAATAATTGAAAAAAGAGGGGTGGGGGGGAGGGGGGAGTACCTACTGTTTTACATATTTTATTTTGTTCATATTTTTCCCATCGATCCCATCGAGTTTTATAGGCAAGGTTTTAACAAGACAGCGTTAGATTTTCCATCAATCATCCAGGGGTATTCTTATAGTATTGATTTGATTATCATTGACGAATTATTATATTCTTTCATTTTTATATCACTCTACGTATCTTGTAAATATGAGTGTTGGATAGAAATATAAGATAAGAAAATCCTTTCTTCAATTCACTCTCCTTCTACTATTAAATTTTTTTTATTTTTTTTAAAGTTAAAATGACTTATTTCCTTTTTTAAAAAATGAAATCTTACTATGAGCTTATGAATATGGGCGTTATTTTACCATTTGGAATTTTGAACGACCATTGAAATGTCTATTTAATAAGAAGAGAACTTTTTAAAAAAAAATTACGGTCAAAATTTTATAATTTATTATATAGAAGGATATGAATAGATAAGCCGTTTTGGTCTACCATCAAAAGTAGGTGGTTCATTTTTATTTTATTTTATTTTATTTTTTGAGAGTTGTGGTTTAATATTTTTGAAATTGAAGACAGGTTTGATTTCTTCAGATTTTTAAGATATTTTTTATTTTTCTTAAAATAATTTTGAATAAATATTATTTGATAATAGGACTGACAAAGATATTTTAAGAGAGAAAAAAAAAAAGAAGCGGAAAAAAATATATAACTTCTGGTCACGCACAACGTACGACAAGCCTTTTGGGAATTTGTAAAGCAGCCGTTGCCTAAATCTAACACGATGCCTAAAACAACTGTAATTTTTAAGAGACGAGACAAAGAAGAAACGAGGCAATTGCCGGGAAAAAGAGCCAATACCAAATCTCAATTTGGATTTCCCGTTTATGCTTTTCTGAAACGGAATCAACGTGGCAACTGCAACTGCTCTCGCTTTTACATGAATGACAATGACTAGTAACTAGCCTCTTCTCATATGCCGAATTATTATTGAAAGGATGAGAGATTGTTTCAGCCGCAGGCGTTGGGTTTCGTCGCCATCATTGCTCCTAATTGTTACCCAAATGTTATCCCACGTCCAGTCAGGAATGCTACTGCAGATTAGCTGATCGATCCTCTCTGACGGTTCATCGGTGGAGGGGCATTCGTCGGCTTCCTCATCGCCGTCCGGCACAGACTCCCAGAACGCCTGGTTCAGAGTGCTCTTGGGGGATACCTCCAAGTTAGCTATCGATGAGGAGGAATTCACGAACACGTGCTGGAGAAGTTGCTCGGCCGTCCACCGCTCTCTGGGGTCCCTCGCCAAACACTTGGTCAGGAAGTCTTTCCCCTCGCCAGAGAGCCAGTTCGGTATCTCCGGCACTTCATGTGAGAACGCAATCCGGTGAACAGCGGCGAGGGGGTCGACGACATCGGGCCAAGGGGCGTGGCCGGTGGCCATCTCTATGACGGTGCAGCCTAACGCCCACACGTCGGCCGGCGGCCCTTGCCCTTGGCCGCGGGCCACTTCAGGAGCCATAAACACGGGCGTGCCTCGCAACCTGCAACATGGCTCGTCGACACTGTTGCGTTTGCCAATCCGAATGGCGGAGCCCAAGTCGGCGAGCATGGCGTGGCCATCGGAGGTAATTAGGACGTTTCTCCCCTTGACGTCGCAATGAACGATGCCCCTGGAGTGCAGGTGAGCCAGGCCTCTGAGGATGTCGCATGTGATTGACATAATGGCCAAGTCATTCAGGCGACCTCCCTGCTTGGCGACGTAGTCGGATAGCGATCCCTCTGCTGCGTACTCCAAGAAGAGGTTGTAGCAGAGACTGCTGGAGGGTGAATCCCAGCTGATATCGAATCCAAGACAACCGACTAAATAAGGAGAATCGAGGGATGAGAGTATGCTCCGCTCTCGCTGCAGAGAGGCTGAGTGAGCGGCCAAAGCCGACTTGACGGAGAAAACTTGCCCTGTGGAAAGATGGGTAGCGATGTAGACGGCCGAGGAGGAGCCACGACCGATGAGCTTTCCCCGACGCCACCCACTATTTCCCATTTTACAATGGAAGAAAAAGGTTGTTATCTTGTCGATTAAAGCAAGGGGCGAGGCGGACGGACGGATATATAAATGCGAAGAAGAAGAAGAAGCATTGAGAATTAGGATTTTGGCAGCGGGCGGGCACACTGGCCAAATGCCGAACACCTTGCGGGCCTTGGCAGCTGCAGAAAACATTAGATTATTAATAAAGATTATTGCCCAAAACACATTGGCAGGATGTGGGAAGAAGAGGATCCACGTTTCGATTGATGACGTAAAGGCTTCTCTTGTCCAATTCACTGCTCAGTGGAGGGATTGGGTGGACGTGGGCGGCCATGGACCAACGAAGCAAGCAGAATTGGGCGTATAATGTGAGAAGCCATCCGCCAACCTCAACAACCGAGGAGGAGGCGGAGGCATCATACCCGATTACTCGAGCAAAATGTAAACAGAATTATGTGCACGGCTGGATTGGGTTTCGCTTTGCCGATCCACCGTGATTCCTCCACGTACTTGTGACCTATTATTATATTTTTATTATCAGACACAAAGAGGAAAATGAGGAGTGGTGGAGAGAATCAGAGGGTTGGTTGGTTGGTTGATCTGTGATATCCGAAAAGGCAGCTGGCACTTGCATGTTGATACTTGAACTAACAGACTTAAGTGATGCCTAACCTTCCAATCTATTAATGACTTGGTGAACAATAATTGAAGTTTTTTTATATGTTTACAAGTTCAAGTCTTTTAAGAAGAAACATGTCTACTTGCTAGATTTTAAAATAAAATTGAAGATTGTTGCTTACGATTTTCTATATGATTAAATAATTTAGAGTCATTGGATGAGTGTAGTTTTATATAGGATAAATATCCAACCTGAATGATAATGTCTATAGGGAGTCACGCTTCCTTTCATGATAAACAATACGGAGAAGAGGAGAGCAGAATCCAAATGGCGACTCAAAAAGGCACAAACGACGGAGAAGAGCCAATGGCTTGGAAGCCAAACAATGATACACATCTTGAATGAGTTACCAGTGAAATCGTCAAGAGGCCATCTTCGTGGGTGATATGCCAATGGCTTTGCGCAGCATGCGTCGGTGGCGGATATGGTGGACCTTCTTTTTGGTTAGTTAGAGGGGACGGGCCACGTCGGTGGAAAAGGATGCTAATGTTGGGTCGACACATGAGGCACGTGTTTTAGGCGTGTGGCTCTGGGGCGATGGGACATCCAAATCAAGCTGCCACCTTGTTTTGTTTTGGCGGCCTTTGCTCTTCTCCTTCTCCCTCCCGCAATCGAAGGGATAGTATTTCTCATGTACGTTACGGCTCATACAATAAACCAGCCGTGCTAAATTAAATTTTAGGACGCGTTTGATATATATTTAGTAATGGGAATAATAATCGATTTGATTGAGAAGTTTATGGATTTAATGATAATTTAGTGGGGTTGGTTTATGGAATAAGGGTATCATATCCTTATTTTGATTCCGATTTCCGTATATCAAGCATCATAAATGAGAATGAAATAAATTTCATTTTTATTCTCGCCTTCTAAATCCGCTTACCAAGTGCCTCTTATATTATTCAAATTATTCAAAAAGATAACTGGAGTAATTGGAGTTTAAAATTAATGGTGGAGGGAAGCACAACATTAATTCAATATTTTAATATACGATTAAGATTAAAATTAAATGGGTTGAAATTAATAAGTTATATCAAATTTGTAAAAGTAGGTTACTTGATAACTTGTAACATCCTTATTGAGAATCAGACAATGACAAAGTCAAGATGGGTAAGTAAAGTCCTAATTGGAAAATAAAATAAATCCTAGTAGAGCTAGGCAATTAAAGTCCTAATTGCGAATGAGACAGGAGTTAAATCTTGGTTGGAACCAAATAATAAAGTTTTAGTTGAGAACTAGATGGACAAGTCTAAGTGGAGTAAGCTGAAAGTTGAAAGTTTGATAGACAAGCCCAAGTAGAGTAAACTGAGAACTAAAGACTTGGTAGACAAGTCTAAGTGAAGTAAGCTGAGAGTTGAAGCTTGGTAAACAAGTCGAAGTGGAATCAAATAGGAGCTATAGCTTGGCAACTCAGTATAGTTGGGTCAGCTGGGAGTTGAATATCTAGACCCAAGTAAGTGCAAGTAACTTAACATTTTCTATCATATGTATTATGAGTAACCATTGCAGGAAGAAATGTTTGACAGTTCCAAGCGGCTAGAGAGAGTCCGAACGACTAGTTGGCGATAACTCTCGATGAACGACTACTTTGTTTGCTCTCCATTCTTGATGGTTTATGCTTCTTGGAATTTCGGGGAAGATGTCTTCACATTTTCTCTTGCCCACCTTTGGAGGTTCAATGTCACTTGCTCAATTAATGCTAATCATTCATCCAAACTTTTGTTCATCAAAGAACCCCTACTGTTGCCACCATAATAGTGACTTACGTGCCAAAGTGATTCCCCTATAAAATATGCGTACTAACAACTATCTTTCCAACCCATGATGAGGACATTGACATTGTAAACCCTTGAATTTGTCCCATGCTTTAGAGATTGGTTCTCCTTCTTCTTGAGCAAAATTATACACTATCCTACTTGGAGGGAAATGATTCAGAAATCTGTGTTCTAATTATTCCTAACTTGTAATGATCCGAGGGCGAAGTGAATAGAACCAAGCCTTTGCTTTGTCCATGATACCGAAGGAGAATGCTATTAATTGAACTGTATCTGCTGAGGCTCCTTCACAATTCACAATATCATAATACTCTAGAAATGTGTCCAAGTGAAGATTTTCTAAAACTTCTCCCCCAAACTTGTGATCTTGTATCATAATGACTAGCTCTGGTCAAATTGGAAGTTGTCTGCTTCTATCTTAGGTTGCACAATGGGAGATAAGAATCTTGTAGATACGGGTTTGAAAAAATCATTCAAAGGTCTGTTACTTATGTTAACGCTCATTGGATCACATATAAAAAGATTAACAAGTTAATGTAGAAATAAAAGAAAACAAAGAAATGTAGGGATGAAAGAAGGAAAATTGAAATGCAAGCTATACACAAAAGGGAAATGCAATATTTTATAAACAACAAAAAAAGTCTAATCTGTTGGGGCAATCTATGGTTCGGAGTAACTATGTGTTTTGAAGTTTGGGCAAAGGGTTTAAGTTAGGTTCACCTTTATGTTTTGATATGTGTATTTGAGTGTGCAGGTTTGCATGATACGCATTGACTCAGTTGGACGGCTTCGAGTACAGTGAAGGATGGCATGGAGGCAAGCCGAGGGCTTGTGTACGCATCTGAAGGATGGGAGCCGAAGACAAAGAGGGAGTGAAGGCAACAGATCGAGGCTGCTAGAAGAAGAGTCAGCTGAGTCGTGAGGGTACGAGTGCTGAGTGAAATGTACTCGTGAAATCCTAGGGTTCGAGTGTTGAGGGAAAATGTATTTGAAAAAGAGAAATCTTAGGTTTAGGGGTGGACAGTCAATTGGTATATGTCACAGAAAGATAAGTCGACTGGTAATGGACCAGTCGACTGGTGGTGGTTAGAAATTCAAACGTTAGGCTTGCAACGGTCGAATTTAGGTGGGATCAGTCGACTAGTAATGGACCAGTCGACTGGTAGTGGGTTTCTCAGCCTTGAGCACTATTTAAAGGGGCTCGATTTTGACTGAGAGTTCTTGGCGAAACTTGCTTGGTCAAAGCTTGTTAGTAGCCTATATTGCTCAAGTAGTGTCAAAGAGTTGTGGTGAGGTTTTTCCACCCACAAGGAGCGACAAGAGCTAGCCGGGGTGCTCTGGGGAATTATCCATCGAAGGATCAGGATCGTCTACCTTACGGACAACCGTGGAGTAGGAGTTTTATCTCCGAACCACGTAAATCGGTGTGTTCCTCTTAGTTTTAGTTTTAGTTTGTGTTTATTCTGCTTGCGCACTAACTTTGTAGGAAGAAAAATCGAGGAAAAGCTATTCACCCCCTCTAGCTTAACGGTAAGATCCTAATAAGTGGTATCAGAGTGAAGGTTCGCTCATCTACGGACTAACCGCCGAGAGAGCAAAAGCTAGAGGAGATGATAATTGAAGAAAAGTTGGGTGATGACCTCAACGTTCCACATCCTATGATCGCGAGGATTTTGACTATTGAAGGATGTGATTAAAGACTTGGTTTGACATGAATTGGGAGTGCATAATGGTACTAGAAGAGCCCTTTGAAATTCCAAGAGATAACATGAGAAAAAGCTTCGACCTAGATATTGTAATAAAGAGCAACAAAGTCAATCGAAGGCAAATGAAAAGGTAATTTTAATATTGCTTAATATTTTGCCTAATGATATAATTAGTGGTGTAGGTGAGTATAATAATGCACATGAGCTATGGAACAAGATTAGAGTAATTCATGAAAACCCTACACAAGCTCAAATAGTGAAAGAGCCAAAGGAAATAAGTTCAATAGTCCAAGAAGAGAAAGAAGAAAGAAATTCATCCATCTCATCAAGTGAAGTGGCACAAGAAAGTGAAAGGTCATCCACTTCATCAAGGGAAGAAGAGGTCTCCACTTCAAGGATTAAGGGGGAGGAGAGACCCACTTCAATACCGGAGCAAGAAGAAGCTCCTATCTCCACCAAGCAAGAACAAAAGATCACATCATTTACTTTGGATGCAACAAGAAGGGGCACTACAAGAACAAGTGTCCATTAGGTAAAAAGGAGGTAAACCCTAAATCCGGGTCAATTCATTTAAAATCTAACATGGGTTGTAAGGAAAAGAAGGAGAAAAAGCACAATGGGTGCTACACGTGTGGGGAGCTAGGCCATTATCACACCAAATGTCCAAGAAAAGGAGAGCTCAAGAAATTGGAGCATTTGAGAAGATGGGAGAAAGAGGAAAGGAAGAGAAGCTCACATCAAGGAGGAGCTCCAAGGGTAAGGGAGGTAATCCCTAACTTTAAGAATAGTTCAAATTTCTCTATGCATGCTAAGAATTATGAAAATTGCTTGCCTATGCGTAATTTTGGTTACAAATATCATGATAGAAATAGGGGTAATATTATAGATCAAAATCCTAGGAAAATCATGCATCATGATAAATCAAGACCTTTAGACCTAAGGATCAAGGCACAAATCCCAAGAAGGAGAGACATATGCCTAGGAAGGTGGGTAGGTCTAGGAATGTCCAAGGAGGACATGTTGGTTCTAGAGTTGAGAACCTAGAAAGGGAAAATCGAGTCTTGAGTGTAAGACTTGAAGAAATGGAAAAAATCCTAGATAGAATCACTATTGGATCTAAGAGTTTAGATGTGGGGTTGGGTAGTCAAAAACTCAACCATGATAGATCGGGGCTAGGATACCGATCTAAGGTCTCCAATGCCAATGAAAAAAAATATGTCAGGGTAGCATATAACTATGGCAAGGAGGGGAAGTCCAAGAATGGAAAGGGGATGCCATTTAAAAGCAAGAAAAATGTCTTAACTAAGGACAAGGGGTCCAAAGTTAGGAAGGTTAAGTTTGTAGGTCAAGAGTCATCAGAGATATACCGGTGTGACCTTGTGTTTGTGAATGAGTCACCTAGGGAGGTGGCTAAGGCTAAGAGCTCAAGGGGGAGCTCTAAGAGCCAAGTTGGGACCCATGGTCTATCGATCCCGGGACGATTTCTCTCGGAAGTCTAGATAGGTCATGAAGTGTGCCAAGGGATGTGGAGATGGATTTGAGTCTTAATCCTAGGGATTTGGCATGTTGAATTTAAGTTTCATGCATGAAAATATGACATTGGGGTCATATTGTATGAAAGGTGGTTTTTGATGTATGCATACCATATAAATCAATGCTAGGGATGCATTGTGGGTTGGTATGGGCAAAGACATCAAAAGGAGATCAAAACTAGGACTTTAGGTCAATGTTCAATTGAATCATTTAGCTAGTTTTGAGTTTTGTGTCAATCTTGGGATTGGTGATAGATACATGTGTGAATGTATTTTTCCCAAGTAGATATGAGTACCACAAACCTGTCCACAAAATTTGAGAATTTTTGGAGATTTGTGAAATTTCTGATGTATTTCTGAATTTGGGTCAGAAATGCTGAAATTGGGTTTTTCAGGGTGCCAATCGACTGGCCCAGGGGGCAGTCAATGGGTAAAGGCTGAAATTGGTGTTTCAGCAAACGAAAGGTGTCTAAATAATGAAAAACAAGTGTGTAATCTTATGGGGGGTTAGTACACTGTGTTTATGATCATTAGGAGTTAAAGAATCTGATAAAAGGGAAATTATTGGAGTTCTTTTGATGTATGGCAAAGGGGGAGAAGTGTTGGGTTTAAGTGGGAAACCAAACATGCCTTTGCAAGAAATCCTAGGTCTAGGGGGAGCCTAGGTAAAGGGGGAGCATTGTTGCTCATTTGTTGGCGTAAGGGGGACCTTGGAGAGGTTCTTAAAAAGCCTTTGTAAGTCCATTGCAGGGGGAGCCTTGGAGAGGTTTTAAAAAATCCGTTTTGGTAAAAGTCCTAACTCTTGGGATGGTTAGGTGTAGGGATGCCTTGGGATAGGATCCATGTTGCATTGCATATGTATTGGTGGTGTAAGTCCAAGGTAAATCCTTGGCAACGTAAGTCCAAATGGTTATTAGCTGTGTTATTGCTATTTGTTTTCCCTAACTTAAACATATTGCCAAACATCAAAAAGGGGGAGATTGTTGGGGCAATCTATGGTCCGGAGTGACCATGTGTTTTGATGTTTGGGCAAAGGGTTTAAGTTAGGTTCACCCTTGTGTTTTGATATGTGTATTTGAGTGTACAGGTTTGCAGGATACATATTGACTCAGTTGGACGGCTTCGAGTACGGTGAAGGATGGCATGGAGGCAAGCCGTGGACTTGTGTGCGCATCCGAGGGACCATGGATACAGCAGGGACGATGAGCCGAGGGGCGCGGACTTCGAGACATGCGTGAAGGATGCCATGGAGGCAAGCCGAGGGCTTGTGTGCACATCTGAGGGACGGGAGCCGAAGACGAAGAGGGCGTGAAGTCAACAGATCGAGGTTGCTGGAAGAAGAGTTAGTTGAGTCGTGAGGGTACAAGTACTGAGTGAAATATACTCGGGAAATCCTAGGGTTCGAGTGCTGAGGGAATTGTACTCGGGAAAGGGAAACCTTAGGTTTAGGGGTGGTCGATTGGTATATGCCACAAAAAGATCAGTCGACTGGTAATGGACCAGTCGATTGGTGGTGGATGGAAATTCGAATGTTAGGCTTGCAACGATCGAATTTAGGTGGGATTAGTCGACTGGTAATGGACCAGTCGACTGGTAGCGGGTTTCTCAGCTTTGAGCACTATTTAAAGGGGCTCGGTTTTGAGTGAGAGTTCTTGGCGAAACTTGCTTGGTCAAAGCTTGTTAGTAGCCTATATTGCTCAGGTAGTGTCAAAGAGTTGTGGTGAGGTTTCTCGACCCACAAGGAGCGACAAGAGCTAGCCGAAGGTGCTCCGGGGAATCATCCACCGAAGGATCGAGATCGTTCACCTTACGGACAGTCGTGGAGTAGGAGTTTTATCTCCGAACCACGTAAATCAGTGTGTTCCTCCTAGTTTTAGTTTTAGTTTGTGTTTATTCCGCTTGCGCACTAACTTTGTAGGAAAAAAAATCGAGGAAAAGTTATTCACCTCCCCCCCTCTAGCTTAATGGTAAGATCCTAACATAATCTAGCTAAATTGCTTATCGACTAATGTTAATGTGAACAGTCCCCGGAAACGACGCTAAAAGCTTGATGGTGCATTTGCAAGTGCATAAAAACGTCGTCAAGTAATAAAATATCGATCCGCAGGGACTATTGATTAAGCACTAGTCGAGTCTACAAGGTAAGCTATCTAGGCGATAGCAAGGTTGGTGTGAAAGCATGTAGGAAATGAGGGAAAGATAGAAGGAAAGAGAGTGAGCTAGAGAAAGGGAGTTGATCTTAGGAAAATGTTGGATGGGTGGAATCTAGGATTTCAGTTTCACTATAATGCGAGTTGATGCTCTATGGGTTATTCATATCCTAATTTCAATGTTTATGCACTCATACAGATCCTAACAAGTTACTAATGTGAACCTTGCAGAAGTACATGAGAGTGCTTCCCCCTTTGCTATCCAATGCCATTAAGTAGAGAAGATAACTTAAAGAGTCCGGTTAAAGGTATCCCTTTGTCAAGAAGGGCACCCGATCATACTACTCTAGATTACGCAAATACTTCCTAATATGGGATAGAGAGAAATCTATTAGGAATTATTAGCTAATATCTTGTAAAGTGTTAATCTCCATTTTCCAGGCAATGTCCGAGATGTCCGATTAAAAGTAGCCCTCTATCACTAAGGGCTCCCTAGCCATACGATTTCTAACATTCCCTCTACGTGGTTATCAAACCTTCACAACTATATGTGTTCACCATTCACACATTTCATCAAATACATACATGACACAATACATATAGAATAAGACTATAAATAGTTCATTGAACAAGAAAATGGACAAATCTATAGTTTATACAACAATATCACATAATAACTGCTCCTTACATCCTAGATACAGAGAATTTACTCCATTGCAAGGAAAATATAACAAGAAGATAAGAAATAAAGCATCTATAAATCAAAACATGAAGAGAAGAGAGTGATTATCGATGTGTCGCCGGTCTTCTTGGAGGAATCCCTTGTTATGAAGGTGGACGAATTATCGATGGAGGCAAAGACGGTGGCTCTTGTAGACGGGAAACCTTTCCCCAAGGAAAGGGGCTAAACCCCATCCCAAAGATAGGTTAGAAGGTGAGAAAAATCCCCTTTAATATCAAGGGGGCATGCCCCCTGCTTCTCTAGGGCATGAGCAGTGCGGATTTGCATGACTGTGTCGTGCAGATGCTAGATGGAGGTAGCACACCATGACATGGGGCATGCCGGGGCATGTTTTTCCCAGGCACAAACGGGGCACGGTCTAACCATATGGTACGACCATGACGTGTAGCCTTCGGGGATAGCCACATGAATATGTAATTTGGCACAGTTTAGGCATGCAACATTCGGGGAGTGGCACACAATCGTGCCATTTGGCATAATCAGTAGTGTGACACATGGTCAAGCCCACACGACCGTGTGAGGTCACACTACCTCGACTGCTTCTCTCTTCGACTTCCATTTTGCTTCGTTTCCACTCTATATCGTGTACTGTCAATCAAAACAACAAGGAGCAGATCTCCGAACAACAAGGTGCAATAAATTATGTTATGCTTAAGAAATGGAAGTAGAGATACGCCAAACAATGCATAAAACCATATATAATCTACACATATCAGTCCTCCATGATTTACTTGACTTCTCCCTCACAAATTGTCAAATATCTGATCAAACATGACCTATTTGACCTCTTCTCACATATTGTCCATGTTGGATCATAATAGATGAGAAAGAGTGGTGAATCTTGTTCGTTCTAAAATCTTTTCTTTTCTTTAAAAAAAATCAAAGTAAATAGTAGCGGATTAAAAACAAATGCAAATCAAGAGACAGGTTATTTTTTACTTGGTTCGGAACCTTTATCAACTCCTACTCCAAGGCTTTCCAAGGCTTACGATCCTTAGCCAAACTCATACAAGTATGAGGAAAATAGCAATGACTATACAATCCCCTTGAAATGAAAGTGCAAGTATAATTAATGAAATATATTGACTAGAGAATGTGATCCTTTGCGTAGTTTGTTGGTGAGCATTCCGGTGTCATAGTAGCAACATTCACACAAGCAAAAGTAGCAAAAATAGAATGAGGCAATGAGCAAAAGTCCTTCCCAACTTTGATCTCGAGGTACTCTTTTATAGGCATCATTTAGTTGACTGAAAACTCCATTTGGTCGACTAAACCTATCAGTCGATTCAACCTCCAATCAGTCGACTGAAGCACGTTCCTTTCCTATTTGCACTATTTGATCTACTGTTCTAGCTTTCCTTGATATTATCAGTCAGCTGAACAAGCATTTCTTCAATATCTTCTGTTTTATTAGTCAATTGAATTGTTGTTAAACTAAATTTGCAAGAGGGAAGAATTTTCTAAGGAAATTTTTTGAAAATATTCTAAAGATAAATTTTATAAGTTCTAAAATAAGTTGTCAAAATAAGTTTTGAAAAATTTTCTATTAAAAAAAAATATTTCCTACATTTCAAAATAAGTTTTTGAAAAACTTTCTAAGTTTCAAAACGAGTTTCGAAAAAAAATTTCTAAGTTTGAAAAATTTTGTAATGTTTCAAAATAAGTTTTGAAAACTTTATTTATGTTTCAAAATAAGCCTTTGAAAAAATTTAAGTAAAAAATGTAATGTTTCAAAATAAGTTTTGAAAATTTTCTAGGTTTCAAAATGAGTTTTGAAAAATTTTTAAGTTTCAAAATATGTCTAAGTTTTAAAATAAGTTTCGAAAACATTTTAATTTGAAAATTTATCTAATTTCAAAATAAATATGAAAACATTTTCAGTTTCAAAATAAGTTTGAAAACATTTTAAAAATTCATTTTTTAAACAGAGATGAATTTTCTAAAAAGAAGATGACCCCCCTTAATTTAACACTTCCTTAAACTATTTCTGGATAACAATGATTTATATATATATAGAGAGAGAAGAATGATCTGCTATGGACCGCGTGTGGACTGGCACCTGATCGGTCACCAGATCGATCAGGAAGTTGCCTGATCGGTCACCAGACCGATCAGGAAGGTGCCTGATCGGTCTGGTGATGGTGACCGATCAGGAAGGTGCCTGATCGGTCTGGTGATCGATCAGGCACACGACCTGCGACTTTTCGACACCAATGGCGGCCTTTGGCTGCCGCCCCCGAACAAAACTATAACCCAGGGGGGGTGCGATGAACCCTAGGGGGTAGGGTGTACCCGTCGGGTACGGGTGAATCCGTCGGGGACGCTCCCGAGCCTCCGGTGGCCGATTAGGCACACGACCTGTGACTTCTTGACACGAACGGCAGCCTTCGGCTGCCGCCCCCGAACAAAACTATAACCCAGGGGGATGCGATGAACCCTAGGGGGTAGGGGTGAACCCGTCGGGGACGCTCCCGAGCCTCCAGTGGCCGATCAGGCTTGCCTTGCGGTGCTATAGCCCTCTTGAAACGCTATTTCTTGATACTCCGGTCGACGGTGAGTTCTCCCGAAGCGAACCGGCTCTGATACCACTTGTTAGATCGTGGCGCTTGCTAGAGGAGGGGTGAATAACACTTTTCTTGAACTTTCTCTACAAGATGGTTAGCACAATACAAGCAATATAATGAAAAATATAAAAACCAATGCTAGCACTGAGAGTTTACTTGGTATCCACCTCCAAGAGGTGACTAATCCAAGGATTCATGCACAAGCACACTCTCTACTATGAAAAGCCTCATTCAAGGTGGAGAAAACCTTTACAAAGTTATCCTCTTCCTCTTACAAGATTGAATTGAGAATGAGAGGAAGAGCAAGAGAATTTTTACACTAACAGCACTTTGGTACCCCCTAGAACTGTACCTTTATCGTGCCAAAAATTCACCCTTTAAATAAGAGTAAAGGACAACTCCTAGGGTGCGTTTGGTTGGGGGTTATCCTTGATAACCTTGGTTATCCATCCAAGGTTATCAACAAAAACCTTGTTTGGTTTCGATATGAGCGATTCCCAAGTAATGATCGATGCCGGACACGTCAGCAAAAGGGACATGCAACCAGGAATCGGAAAACCTTAGGAAAGTAAGGTTTTTCTTGATTCCCGGGTTATGCAACTTTTTTTCCAAAATTATCCTTTAATATTTACATTTAAGACGAAAATAACCATTACAATTTATTAACTTTCGAAAGTGTTATTCACGAACGACGATTGACAACGACGGTCGACGATCACCGTCGGCGGCCGTCGACCACCGCCGGCGGCCGTCGACCACCGGCGGCGGCCGTCGACCACCGGCGGCGGCCGTCGACCACCGCCGGCGGCCGTCGACCACCGCCGACGGGCGACGGCCGACAACCACCGCCGGCGGGCGGCGGCCGTCGACCACTCCCCGGCGGGCGGTGGGCGGCGGCCGTCGACCACCGCCGGCGGCAGCGGCCGTTGACCACTGCCGGCGGGCGGCGGGCGACGGGCGGCGGGTGGCGGTCGTCGACCACCGCCGGCGGGCGGCGAGCGGCGACCACCACTGGCGATAATCGGCGACCGACGTCTGACGACCGACGATCGACGACCGACGACCGGCAACGACCTGCGACCGACGACAGACGACGACCTGCGACCGACGACCAACGACCGACGACCGGCGACGACCTGCGACGGTCGGCGATCGGCGACCGACGACGGCCGGCGACGGCGACGGTCGGTGATGGGCGACCGGCGACGTCGACTATCGGCGACGGCCGACGATCGGTGACGGTCGGCGACCGGCGACCGCCGACGATCGACGACGTCCGGCAATTGGCGATCGGCGACGACCGGCGATCGGCAACCGACGACTGGCTACCGGCGATCGGCAACGACTGGCGATCGGCGACCGACAACCGGCAACGACCTGCGACCGGCGATCGGCGATCGACGACCGACGACCGACGACGGTCGTCGGCAACCGATGATCGACGGCCGACGACCGGCGATCGGCAACCGACGACTGGCTACCGGCGATCGGCAACGACTGGCGATCGGCGACCGACAACCGGCAACGACCTGCGACCAGCGATCGGCGATCGACGACCGACGACCGACGACGGTCGTCGGCAACCGATGATCGACGACCGACGACGGTCGATGGCAACCGGTGACCGACGACCGGCAACCAACAACTAAATTTAAATATTTTTTATTTTATATTTTAATTATATTTTTAATATATTAAATAGAAAAAATAAATAAATTTAATTTAAATTTTTATAAGATTATCTTGGGTAATATGGTAAAATATTATATTAGGTTATGGACTATTACCTCTAACCAAACAAGATTTTATTTGATTACCTAGATTGAACCAAACAACTTCAGGTTATCTTTCATTCCCCATTACCTTGGTTATGTGATTACTTGGTAATCACATAACCAAGGTTATATACGATAACTTGAACCAAACACACCCCTAGAGTCATCCAGCCCGACACCAGTCGACTTCCCCTAGGCAGTCGACTGGTCTAGCCTTAATTGCTAACCAATGGCTAACCCAGTAGCTAGTTTTCGGGGGTATCAGTCGACTGCCCCTGGGGTAGTCGACTGGTCCAGGGTTGAAAATATTCTATGAGTTTGAGAATTTGCTGGCAATCGACTTCCTTTCTACCAGTCGACTGCCCAGCTTGTACAACCTCTCTTCCTCACTCCAATAACTCTCCTTCACGTGTGCCTTTAAGTACACTCCCTTGGCTTGCCCCTTGAAGTCTTCTTCCACCGGCTATCGTCCCTCGGATGCGCACACAAGTCTTCCCTTGTTTTGCCTCTATGCCACCCTTCACGTATGCCCTTTTGAAGTTCACTTCCCAGCTTGCCCTTGGAGTTATCTTCCCTCGGCTCTCGTCCCTCAGATAAGTCCTCCATGTGTGATTCTTCAAGTCCTACAAACTCAATTACACATATCAAATAACAAGATAACACCCTAACCTTAACTATGTTGACACACACATCAAAACCATGATCTTCCCGATCAACCTTGGGTCGATTGTGCCAACAATATGTGGGCCCATTCACCCACCATATGGACCATCTAAATATTTTATGATTTTAATTGATGCCTCTACAAGATGGTCACAAGCATGTTAATTATCAACTCGCAAGTTGGCGTTTGCAAGATTGCTCGCACAAATAATTCAATTGAGAGCACAATTTCCAGAATATTCTATCAAGAGAATACGTCTTGATAATGCTGGTGAAATTACATCCCAAGTATTTAATGACTATTGTATGTCTATTGGGATAACTATTGAACATCTTGTTGCTTATGTTCACACACAAAATGGTTTAGCTAAATCATTTATTAAACGTCTCCGGTTAATAGTTAGTCCATTGATTATGAGAACTAAGCTCCCTATATCCATTTGGGGACATGCTATTTTGCATGCAGCAACACTTATACTTATCAGGCCAACCAATTATCATATATTCTCCCCTTTACAGTTGACTTTTGGTCAGGAGCCTAATATATCCCATTTGAGAATATTTGGATGTGTGGTATATGTGCTAATTAGTCCACTACAACGTACTAAAATGGAACTCCAAAGGAAATTGGGAATATATGTTGGATATGATTCCCCTTTAATTATAAGATATTTGGAACCAATGAAGGGAGATGTGTTGGATCGAGAAATGCGAGAGAGGGGGGGGGGTGAATGTCGCAATTCGTTCGGATTTAAAAAGAGCGGGTGAGCAGCGGAAATAAAAGAGAACACAACAACGCAAACACAGCCGGTTTACTTGGTTCGGAGCCTGGGTCGACTCCTACTCCAAGGCCCACGGTCGTTGACCGTTTTCTGCGGGCAATTCTATAAGTTCGCAAAAGTTTACAAGACAAATAATAAAAATCTTTTCGTAAACTTAAATACAACTCTTGTTACCGACGTCCGGTGAAGATCGAAGTTCCGGAGCAGCGGGACGTCGTCGGCTTGAGTTGGCAGCTTTCTTGAGTGTGTCGTGGAAGCAGAAGAGCGCAGAATTGTCGAAGGAATTAGTGCCTTCAGGAAGGGGGTCGAGGGCCCTTTATATAGGGTCTGGGGGCGCCCTGGTCGACGGGGGCGCCCCCCACGTGGCAGCTGATCCGGTTGCTGCTCGGTCGCCGTCTGATCCCCTTATCCTCGGGATCCGGTTTGACCGGGGCGCCCGGATGACTCGGGGTGCCCGGATTGAACGGTCAAAGCCTCATCTCCTTGGCTTCGCAGAAACGCTGTTCGGCAGCTGTCAGTGGGGGCGCCCGGGACAGCGGGGGCGCCCTGTGAGTGTAGCGCAGTAACACACTGTTGATTTGCAATGGGGGCGCCCGGGACAGCGGGGGCGCCCTGGCTATGTACTGTTGAATTGTTGTTGTGAACACCATGGGGGCGCCCGGGACATCTCGGGCGCCCTGGTCAGCAGTTGCCTCACTCCTTTGAGGCACTCTGAGCTGCAGACACTCGTTCCTTCGGTCCTGCATCCAGGGTTAGTCCAAAACACAATAAAACAATAGCATAATATATTATACAGCCTTAGCTGTCTTGGTTCTGACTTTGGTCTCCAAAATGGAGCCCTAGGTCGAACCGACGCCTAATGTTCCCTCAAGGAGAACGCGTCCTCACCTACTCCTCTCGGGAGAGTTTACCTGGTGCCAGCCGGATCCTCCAGTTGGACTTTTGCCCGGCAGTCCTTCGCCAGGTCTTGAGTTACCAAGCTGCCCTTCGCTTGGTGCCTAGCTACCCTTCGCTAGGTCTTTTCTTCTGGCAGCCCTTCGCCAGCCTAGCAGTCCTTCGCTAGGGCTTGTCTTCTGGCAGCCCTTCGCCAGGACCTAGCAATCCTTCGCTAGGGTTTTTCCATTCTGGCAGTCCTTCGCCAGGGCCTAGCAGTCCTTCGCTAGGGCTTTTCCTGTACACTCAAGTAGCATTGTTAGATAACAAATAACCCTTAACTTTTGAACCCTTTTGCCAATATCAAAATACAGGTTTGACTTGGGTGCAATCTGCACCAACAATCTCCCCCTTTTTGATATATGGCAACCTAGTTCAAAAGATTAAGGAAAAAATGCTGAAATTGAAATCCTAAGTTAGATTTTCTCCCCCTGGAAGAAATCTCCCCCTAGGTTTTTCAAAAGTAGGTGGTTTTAAGTTTAAATACTTAGACAATAAAAAATGTTCTAAGTTTGAAGAAGTTTTCATACTTTAGCAAATTTTGAGTTTTTAGGAAAACTTTCTAAACTTAGACTTTTTTTTGTTTCTAAACTTTCTAAATTTTGAGTTTTTAAATATGCAATTCAGAGCACATTTTAAGGAAAAATTCAGAGCATATTTTAAGAAAATCAATTAAGCTTTCCAAGGATCAGAGCAAAAAAATTTTTTTTTGAAAATCAATTAAGCTTTCCAAGGAAAACATTTTTGTCAATTAAGCTTTCCAAGGAAAACATTTTTGTCAATTAAGCTTTCCAAGGAAAACATTTTTGTTCAATTAAGCTTTCCAAGGAAAACATTTTTGTTCCCTGTCCCTGTTTCCTTTCCAACTCTCCCCCTTTGACATATATCAAAAAATGCAAAAAAATACAATATTTGCAATAAATAAATAAAGTATTTACTGTACTGAACCGAGCTGGTATCTAAGTCTGGTTAAATCTTTAGGGACCTGTCTAACCCTATTAGCTACTTACTAACTGTTATAAACAGTAGCTTTTGCTAGGGTTAGTCAAGTTAAGTGCATTGTTCAAGTTAGATTGTCTAAACTTGATACTTAACTTGATTGCTGTTCAGTTTGTATTTAGTGCCCCAACTACTGCAGATGCACTGACTTAAAGCATCTTGAGTTAAGGCAAAGACCTAAGCATCTCAACCCTTTCTAGGTTATCATTCAAAGTACCCTAAGGTGCTTGTGAGATGCTGGCTTCTAGAGCTATAGGTGCATGCAGTTCTAGGGTTAGAGCCTAGGCTAAGTCCATTTCGAAGAAAAAACCTAATTTTGAAGGGGGTAATTTTGAAAATAAAACTAAGAAAAGACGAAAAAAAATTTAAAATCAAAGTAAAACATTTTTAGCAAAAAATCAATTAAGACATTTTCAATTAAAGCAGAAGCAAAAAAAATATTCTACTCTATTAAACATAATCCTAGCTGCCTTCTTAGTGAGCTAAACTCAGATTCAGGTAGGGGTTTAGTGAATATGTCAGCTAGGTTAGATTTGGAGTCTACATGCTTAAGGACTATTTCACCCCTAGCTACATGATCTCTTACAAAGTGATGTTTTACTTCTATGTGTTTGGTTCTTGAATGTTGTATTGGGTTTTTGGTTAAGTTAATTGAGCTAATATTGTCAATATTGACTTGGGTCTGATTGTAGTCTAGCTGAAAGTCTTTAAGAGTGTGCATCATCCATAGGAGTTGAGCTACACACTCTCCTAAGGCTACATATTCAGCTTCAGTTGTGGATAGAGCAACACAGTGTTGCTTCCTACTGCACCAACTTACTAAGCTGTTTCCTAAAAGTTGACAACTTCCACTTGTACTTTTTCTATCTAATTTACAACCAGCATAGTCAGAATCAGAGTATCCTGACAACTTAAAAGATGAAGTCCTAGGGTACCAAATCCCTACATTTAGGGTGCCCTTAATGTATCTTAAAATTCGTTTTAGGGCTGCTAGGTGAGTCTCCTTAGCACAGGTTTGGTACCTAGCGCACATTCCTACTGAAAAAAGTATATCAGGTCTGCTGGCTGTAAGGTATAGTAGACTTCCTATCATACTTCTATAAAGTTTTAGATCTACTGATTTGCCATCAGGGTCATTATCTATTTTCACATTTGTGGCCATTGGGGTACTTATACTTTTAGAGTTATCCATTTTAAATTTCTTAATTAGTTCTTTAGCATATTTAGATTGATGTACATAATTTCCATCCTTAGTTTGTTTGATTTGTAACCCTAGAAAAAAGTTGAGTTCCCCAACTAAACTCATTTCAAACTCATTTTCCATTATTGTTACAAATTCTTTTAGAAATTTAGAGTTAGTTGATCCAAATATTATATCGTCTACGTAAATTTGGGCAATAAATATATCCTTTTCTAAAATTTTAACAAACAAGGTTGGGTCAATTTGACCTTGTTTGAATTCTTTAGAAATCAGGTAATTGGATAATCTTTCATACCAGGCCCTAGGTGCTTGTTTTAGTCCATAAAGGGCTTTACTAAGTTTGTAGACATGATCAGGTTTTTCTATATCCTCAAATCCTGGGGGTTGTCCTACATAGACTTCCTCCTTAATAAGCCCATTTAAGAAGGCTGACTTTACATCCATTTGGTATAATTTAAATCCTTTATGGGATGCAAAGGCTAGTAACATCCTAATAGACTCAAGTCTAGCTACAGGGGCGTAGGTTTCATCATAATCCAACCCTTCTACTTGGTTGAATCCCTTAGCTACTAAGCGGGCTTTATTTCGGACTATTTCACCTTGATCGTTTAACTTATTCCTAAATACCCACTTAGTGTCAATTACGGATTTGCTTTTAGGTTTAGGAACTAATTCCCAGACTTGGTTTCTCTCAAATTGGGCTAGCTCTTCTTGCATGGCTAAGATCCAGTCAGGATCAGGTAGGGCATCCTCAATAGTCTTAGGTTCAATCTTTGAAATCATGGCTATTTGACTAAGATTTCTACAGGAAGCTCTAGTTCTGACTCCTAAGGTTGGATCACCTACAATTTGGTCAATTGGGTGACTGAGTCTGGGTTTCTTATTTTTTCTAGTACTTGGCTCAGCTTCAGGTCCAGCTGGTCCAATAGGTTCAATTCTGAGTTCATTGGTTGGTTCAACTGATTCAGAAGTTGGTTCATTTGTTAAGTCATTAAAGGGTTCAGTTAGGGTTTCAAAGTTATCTTCTTGATCAGTATTTGGTGAAGCTAAGTCAGAATCATCAGATTTTGGGTTAGTTTCTTCATCAAATATTAAGTTGGTTGTTTCTTCAATTTTCTTAGTTATTTTGTTGTAGACTCTATAAGCTCTACTTGTTGTAGAGTACCCTAAAAAGATACCTGGGTTTGACTTGGCTTGGAATTTTCCAAGATAGTCTTTGGTATTAAGAATATGGACTTTGCATCCAAAGACTCTAAGATAGTGTAGGTTTGGAAGTCTATGGTAGTAAAGTTCATAGGGTGTTTTATTTAATCTTTTATTAGGTAGAGTCCTATTTTGGATATAGCAAGCTGTGCTAATTGCTTCTGCCCAATAGTGGTTAGGTAGGTTAAATTCATTGAGCATAGCCCTAGCAGCTTCCTGTAGGGTTCTATTCTTCCTTTCTACTATGCCATTTTGTTGGGGGGTTCTAGGACACGAAAATTCGTGTTTATATCCGTTTACATTGCAGAATTCTTCGAATCTTTGATTCTCGAATTCTCCCCCGTGGTCAGACCTAATTCTTTTGATTTTTGTATCATTTTGATTTTCAATCAATTTACAAAAGTTGTTAAATAATTTCAGGGTTTCATCTTTGGTCTTTAGAAACCTAACCCAGGTGAACCTAGAGTAGTCATCAATTATCACTAAGCAGTATCGGTTTCCACTTAGTGACTTGGCTCCATGTGAATCAAATAGGTCAAGGTGTAGGAGCTCAAGTGTGGTTTGGGTTTGATCAGATTGGATCAATTTGTGACTAGACTTGGTTTGTTTGCCTTGATTACAAGATTCACATATTAGGGTTTCATTATTCTTAATTTTGGGGACACCTTTGATTAAGCCAAGTTGGGTAATTTTTGAAATAGTTCTTAGATTGGTATGACCCAATCTCCTATGCCAGAGTTTTGATTGTTCTAACTGTGTTAACATGCATTTGGGTATAAGGGGCAGATTTATAGTATATACATTATTTTTCCTAGTGCCCTTAAGCATGATTTCTGAGTCTTGTGCATTTCTAATCAGGCAGTTAGAATTGTTGAAGGTAACTAAATAACCAGAGTCACATAACTGACTTATGCTAAGTAGGTTAAAACTAAAGTCTTCAACCAATAGAACTTTCTTAATAATGAAATTGGATTTAAGTTCAATATTACCTGACCCAATTACCTTGAGTGTAGCATTATTTCCAAATGCCACTGAGCCCAGGTTTTTGAACTTGAGTTTGGTGAACTTCAATTTGTCTCCAGTCATGTGTCTGGAGCATCCGCTATCTAACATCCATTGGTCCAAATCTTTATGTTCCTATACATAAAGGATTTTCGGTGATTTGGATCCAATTGAGTTAGAGATAGCTTAAATTGAGTTTCACTTCCTAGTCTGTCTCACCCCAGTCTAGGGTTTTCAAACACGTTAACCTTAAGGTTTTTGTGAGACAGGTTTGAGGGTAGAAATTAGTTTTGAAAAGGAATTTCAATTTATTTTCGAAAAGTTATTTACTTTTGGAAAAGATTTTTAAACAAATAAGTTTAGAAATTTTGAAAATTTGATTAAGTGATTTTTGAAAAAGAATAGGTTTAAGAAATAGAAGTTTTGAAAACAGATTAGAATCTATAATTATTTGAAATTTGAGTTAGATTCGAATTTGACAAAAGATAATTTGAATTTGAANCGAGAAATGCGAGAGAGGGGGGTGAATGTCGCAATTCGTTCGGATTTAAAAAGAGCGGGTGAGCAGCGGAAATAAAAGAGAACACAACAACGCAAACACAGCCGGTTTACTTGGTTCGGAGCCTGGGTCGACTCCTACTCCAAGGCCCACGGTCGTTGACCGTTTTCTGCGGGCAATTCTATAAGTTCGCAAAGTTTACAAGACAAATAATAAAAATCTTTTCGTAAACTTAATACAACTCTTGTTACCGACGTCCGGTGAGATCGAAGTTCCGGAGCAGCGGGACGTCGTCGGCTGAGTGGCAGCTTTCTTGAGTGTGTCGTGGAAGCAGAAGAGCGCAGAATTGTCGAAGGAATTGTCCTTCAGGAAGGGGGTCGAGGGCCCTTTATATAGGGCCTGGGGGCGCCCTGGTCGACGGGGCGCCCCCCACGTGGCAGCTGATCCGGTTGCTGCTCGGTCGCCGTCTATCCCCTTATCCTCGGGATTCGGTTTGACCGGGGCGCCCGGGATGACTCGGGGTGCCCGGATTGAACGGTCAAGCCTCATCTCCTTGGCTTCGCAGAAACGCTGTTCGGCAGCTGTCAGGGGGGCGCCCGGGACAGCGGGGGCGCCCTGTGAGTGTAGCGCAGTAACACACTGTTGATTTGCAATGGGGCGCCCGGGACAGCGGGGCGCCCTGGCTATGTACTGTTGAATTGTTGTTGTGAACACCATGGGGGCGCCCGGGACATCTCGGGCGCCCTGGTCAGCAGTTGCCTCACTCCTTTGAGGCACTCTGAGCTGCAGACACTCGTTCCTTCGGTCCTGCATCCAGGGTTAGTCCAAAACACAATAAACAATAGCATAATATATTATACAGCCTTAGCTGTCTTGGTTCTGACTTTGGTCTCCAAAATGGAGCCCTAGGTCGAACCGACGCCTAATGTTCCCTCAAGGAGAACGCGTCCTCACCTACTCCTCTCGGGAGAGTTTACCTGGTGCCAGCCGGATCCTCCAGTTGGACTTTTGCCCGGCAGTCCTTCGCCAGGTCTTGAGTTACCAAGCTGCCCTTCGCTTGGTGCCTAGCTACCCTTCGCTAGGTCTTTTCTTCTGGCAGCCCTTCGCCAGCCTAGCAGTCCTTCGCTAGGGCTTGTCTTCTGGCAGCCCTTCGCCAGACCTAGCAATCCTTCGCTAGGGTTTTTCCATTCTGGCAGTCCTTCCCAGGGCTAGCAGTCCTTCGCTAGGGCTTTTCTGTACACTCAAGTAGCATTGTTAGATAACAATAACCCTTAACTTTGAACCCTTTTGCCAATATCAAAATACAGGTTTGACTTGGGTGCAATCTGCACCAACAATCTCCCCCTTTTTGATATATGGCAACCTAGTTCAAAAGATTAAGGAAAAAATGCTGAAATTGAAATCCTAAGTTAGATTTTCTCCCCTGGAAGAAATCTCCCCTAGGTTTTTCAAAAGTAGGTGGTTTTAAGTTTAAATACTTAGACAAAAAAAATGTTCTAAGTTTGAAGAAGTTTTCATACTTTAGCAAATTTTGAGTTTTTAGGAAAACTTTCTAAACTTAGACTTTTTTTTTGTTTCTAAACTTTCTAAATTTGAGTTTTTAAATATGCAATTCAGAGCACATTTTATGGAAAATTCAGAGCATATTTTAGGAAAATCAATTAAGCTTTCCAAGGATCAGAGCAAAAGAAATTTTTTTTTTTTTGAAAATCAATTAAGCTTTCCAAGGAAAACATTTTGTCAATTAAGCTCCAAGGAAACATTTTGTCAATTAAGCTTTCCAAGGAAAACATTTTTGTTCAATTAAGCTTTCCAGGAAAACATTTTTGTTCCCTGTCCCTGTTCCTTTCCAACTCTCCCCCTTTGACATATATCAAAAAAATGCAAAAAATACAATATTTGCAATAAATAAATAAAGTATTTACTGTACTGAACCGAGCTGGTATCTAATCTGGTTAAATCTTTAGGGACCTGTCTAACCCTATTAGCTACTTACTAACTGTTATAAACAGTAGCTTTTGCTAGGGTTAGTCAAGTTAAGTGCATTGTTCAAGTTAGATTGTCTAAACTTGATACTTAACTTGATTGCTGTTCAGTTTGTATTTAGTGCCCCAACTACTGCAGATGCACTGACTTAAAGCATCTTGAGTTAAGGCAAAGACCTAAGCATCTCAACCCTTTCTAGGTTATCATTCAAAGTACCCTAAGGTGCTTGTGAGATGCTGGCTTCTAGAGCTATAGGTGCATGCAGTTCTAGGGTTAGAGCCTAGGCTAAGTCTATTTCGAAGAAAAAACCTAATTTTGAAGGGGTAATTTTGAAAATAAAACTAAGAAAAGACGAAAAAAAATTTAAATCAAAGTAAAACATTTTTAGCAAAAAATCAATTAAGACATTTTCAATTAAAGCAGAAGCAAAAAAATATTCTACTCTATTAAACATAATCCTAGTACCTTCTTAGTGAGCTAAACTCAGATTCAGGTAGGGGTTAGTGAATATGTCAGCTAGGTTAGATTTGGAGTCTACATGCTTAAGGACTATTTCACCCCTAGCTACATGATCTCTTACAAAGTGATGTTTTACTTCTATGTGTTTGGTTCTTGAATGTTGTATTGGGTTTTTGGTTAAGTTAATTGAGCTAATATTGTCAATATTGACTTGGGTCTGATTGTAGTCTAGCTGAAAGTCTTTAAGAGTGTGCATCATCCATAGGAGTTGAGCTACACACTCTCCTAAGGCTACATATTCAGCTTCAGTTGTGGATAGAGCAACACAGTGTTGCTTCCTACTGCACCAACTTACTAAGCTGTTTCCTAAAAGTTGATAACTTCCACTTGTACTTTTTCTATCTAATTTACAATCAGCATAGTCAGAATCAGAGTATCCTGACAACTTAAAAGATGAAGTCCTAGGGTACCAAATCCCTACATTTAGGGTGCCCTTAATGTATCTTAAAATTCGTTTTAGGGATGCTAGGTGAGTCTCCTTAGCACAGGTTTGGTACCTAGCGCACATTCCTACTGAAAAAAGTATATCAGGTCTGCTGGCTGTAAGGTATAGTAGACTTCCTATCATACTTCTATAAAGTTTTAGATCTACTGATTTGCCATCAGGGTCATTATCTATTTTCACATTTGTGGCCATTGGGGTACTTATACTTTTAGAGTTATCCATTTTAAATTTCTTAATTAGTTCTTTAGCATATTTAGATTGATGTACATAATTTCCATCCTTAGTTTGTTTGATTTGTAACCCTAGAAAAAGTTGAGTTCCCCAACTAAACTCATTTCAAACTCATTTCCATTATTGTTACAAATTCTTTTAGAAATTTAGAGTTAGTTGATCCAAATATTATATCGTCTACGTAAATTTGGGCAATAAATATATCCTTTTCTAAATTTTAACAAACAAGGTTGGGTCAATTTGACCTTGTTTGAATTCTTTAGAAATCAGGTAATTGGATAATCTTTCATACCAGGCCCTAGGTGCTTGTTTTAGTCCATAAAGGCTTTACTAAGTTTGTAGACATGATCAGGTTTTTCTATATCCTCAAATCCTAGGGGTTGTCCTACATAGACTTCCTCCTTAATAAGCCATTTAAGAAGGCTGACTTTACATCCATTTGGTATAATTTAATCCTTTATGGGATGCAAAGGCTAGTAACATCCTAATAGACTCAAGTCTAGCTACAGGGGCGTAGGTTTCATCATAATCCAACCCTTCTACTTGGTTGAATCCCTTAGCTACTAAGCGGGCTTTATTTCGGACTATTTCACCTTGATCGTTTAACTTATTCCTAAATACCCACTTAGTGTCAATTACGGATTTGCTTTTAGGTTTAGGAACTAATTCCCAGACTTGGTTTCTCTCAAATTGGGCTAGCTCTTCTTGCATGGCTAAGATCCAGTCAGGATCAGGTAGGGCATCCTTAATAGTCTTAGGTTCAATCTTTGAAATCATGGCTATTTGACTAAGATTTCTACAGGAAGCTCTAGTTCTGACTCCTAAGGTTGGATCACCTACAATTTGGTCAATTGGGTGACGGAGTCTGGGTTTCTTATTTTTTCTAGTACTTGGCTCAGCTTCAGGTCCAGCTAGTCCAATAGGTTCAATTCTGAGTTCATTGGTTGGTTCAACTGATTCAGAAGTTGGTTCATTTGTTAAGTCATTAAAGGGTTCAGTTAGGGTTTCAAAGTTATCTTCTTGATCAGTATTTGGTGAAGCTAAGTCAGAATCATCAGATTTTGGGTTAGTTTCTTCATCAAATATTAAGTTGGTTGTTTCTTCAATTTTCTTAGTTATTTTGTTGTAGACTCTATAAGCTCTACTTGTTGTAGAGTACCCTAAAAAGATACCTGGGTTTGACTTGGCTTGGAATTTTCTAAGATAGTCTTTGGTATTAAGAATATGGACTTTGCATCCAAAGACTCTAAGATAGTGTAGGTTTGGAAGTCTATGGTAGTAAAGTTCATAGGGTGTTTTATTTAATCTTTTATTAGGTAGAGTCCTATTTTGGATATAGCAAGCTGTGCTAATTGCTTCTGCCCAATAGTGGTTAGGTAGGTTAAATTCATTGAGCATAGCCCTAGCAGCTTCCTGTAGGGTTCTATTCTTCCTTTCTACTATGCCATTTTGTTGGGGGTTCTAGGACACGAAATTCATGTTTATATCCGTTTACATTGCAGAATTCTTCGAATCTTTGATTCTCGAATTCTCCCCCGTGGTCAGACCTAATTCTTTTAATTTTTGTATCATTTTGATTTTCAATCAATTTACAAAAGTTGTTAAATAATTTCAGGGTTTCATCTTTGGTCTTTAGAAACCTAACCCAGGTGAACCTAGAGTAGTCATCAATTATCACTAAGCAGTATCGGTTTCCACTTAGTGACTTGGCTCCATGTGAATCAAATAGGTCAAGGTGTAGGAGCTCAAGTGTGGTTTGGGTTTGATCAGATTGGATCAATTTGTGACTAGACTTGGTTTGTTTGCCTTGATTACAAGATTCACATATTAGGGTTTCATTATTCTTAATTTTGGGGACACCTTTGATTAAGCCAAGTTGGGTAATTTTTGAAATAGTTCTTAGATTGGTATGACCCAATCTCCTATGCCAGAGTTTTGATTGTTCTAACTGTGTTAACATGCATTTGGGTATAAGGGGCAGATTTATAGTATATACATTATTTTTCCTAGTGCCCTTAAGCATGATTTCTGAGTCTTGTGCATTTCTAATCAGGCAGTTAGAATTGTTGAAGGTAACTAAATAACAGAGTCACATAACTGACTTATGCTAAGTAGGTTAAAACTAAAGTCTTCAACCAATAGAACTTTCTTAATAATGAAATTGGATTTAAGTTCAATATTACCTGACCCAATTACCTTGAGTGTAGCATTATTTCCAAATGCCACTGAGCCCAGGTTTTTGAACTTGAGTTTGGTGAACTTCAATTTGTCTCCAGTCATGTGTCTGGAGCATCCGCTATCTAACATCCATTGGTCCAAATCTTTATGTTCCTACACATAAAGGATTTTCGGTGATTTGGATCCAATTGAGTTAGAGATAGCTTAAATTGAGTTTCACTTCCTAGTCTGTCTCACCCCAGTCTAGGGTTTTCAAACACGTTAACCTTAAGGTTTTTGTGAGACAGGTTTGAGGGTAGAAATTAGTTTTGAAAAGGAATTTCAATTTATTTTCGAAAAGTTATTTACTTTTGGAAACAGATTTTTAAACAAATAAGTTTAGAAATTTTGAAAAATAGATTAAGTGATTTTTGAAAAAGAAATAGGTTTTAAGAAATAGAGGTTTTGAAAACAGATTAGAATCTATAATTATTTGAAATTTGAGTTAGATTCGAATTTGACAGAAGATAATTTGAATTTGAATTTCAGAAATTGGCTTCCAGGTCTTGGCGAGGCACTAGGCCTTCTTTGGCCGTAGCCTTATGGGATCATCCACCCTTTCCTTGACAAAGCCTTTTAATGAAATTTCATTTTCAAATTAACTTATGTCATTTTCTGGTCTAACTAGCTTGGGTCTTGGATCGGTAGCTTCGGCTGGTTTCACCAGTCTAAAGAGACCAAGTAGACTTGATCTTATTAGAGTTGGTTTCCCCAACGTACTATCATCTCACCTCCTCCCAGTGCTATGTTTTCAAGTTTCAAGTAATTTAGTCCTTAAGTCTAAGTATTCCTAATTCTAAGCATGGCAATTTAAAAAAAATTAAATAAACAAGCAATCAATCAAAAAAAATTATTTAATTATAAAAATTGTTTTGATTTTGGCTCCCCCTGGACTAAAGCCTCTGTATGGGTTAGGCAAGATGTGAATCTTGTCCTTAGGGATCCAAAATTGATTTGAACCAGTTGGTTTAGTCAGGCACAGTTTTGGCACCCATGCCTGAACCTTAGGTCTTGACTGGTTCAGTACAGCAAAGTAAGATCTTTGCCGAGATTTGGTTCTATAGCCAAGTCCGGATCGGTTTAGAACGGACTTCTGTTTTCCCAGAATCAGATCAAGATTCTTGGAACCAGAAGTGAATCGTTCTAATGCTGTTCTTAAGTCTTTGACTTGAGTTTTCAGGGAGGAATTCTCTGATTCAAGTTTTTCAACTTGATCAGGGGTTCTTTCCTGAATTTTCTCAGTTAAGGACTCAGAATCAGCTCCCTCTTTCAGGAGTTTTACTTCCTGTCGGAGGGATTCGATTCGGAGTTTGGCTTTCGCCAAATCTCGGGATAGATAGGAAATAAGCGAATTCAACTGTAATTTCGAAAAACCTGTTACCCTTATTTCGCCGTTGTCGGAGATGGTCAGCTTGCCGTCGTCCTGGTCTGAGTCTGAGTCAGTCTCGATTTGACTCGAAGCGGTCAGGGCTAGAAGATTGGACTGGGGTGCTTCTTCTTCTTCTTCTGAGGAAGACTCTTCCCAGGTTGCTTGTAGTGCCTTCTTCTTCCTGGTCTTTTTGGACTCCTTTAGACTTGGACACTCAGTCTTGTAGTGGCCCTTCTTCTTGCATTCGTAGCAGGTTACGTTGGGTTTGTGTTTGTCAGTTGCTGGTTCAGCTTGTCCGTCCTTTCTACGACTTATTCTTCGTGTGTTGGTTTGGTTCTTCAGCTTTTTGTAGTAGCTTCGAGCTAGCCGGACCAGTTCAGATTGATCTTCTTCTTGATCTTCTGTTTCTGAATCTGAGGTAGATTCGAGTTCAACTTGAGTTTGTTTCTTGGTCGTCTTTCCTATTTTCCCTGCAAAGAAAGCTATACTTTTCTCGACCAAATTATAGTTAGTCTGTTCATGCAGTTCAAGTTCAGAGAATAACTCATCTAACTTAATTTTTGAGAGATCCCTAGAGACCTTGTATGCATCCACCATAGATGCCCACAAGGTAGTTCTAGGGAATGCGTTTAGGGCGTACCTTATCAGGTCACGGTTTTCAACCTTGTGACCTATTTATGAAGACCGTTCATTACCTCTTGAATTCTTGCGTGGAGCTGGGCTGCTGTCTCGTTATCTGCCATTTTGATGGTGAAGAGCTTGTTCAGTAGCAGGTCCCTTTTGCTGATCCTCGTGTCTGAGGTTCCTTCGTGGAGCTCGATTAGTTTAGCCCATAACTCCTTTGCACTGTTGAAGGGGCCTACTCGGTTCAGCTCCTCTTTCGTTAATCCGCATTGGAGAGTCTGAGTTGCTTTGGCGTCAGCTTCAATTTTGCGTTTGAGAGTGTTGTCCCACTCCCAGTAGCTTTGTGGAATTCCTTCTGTATTTCGTGGGATCTCCAGACCGGACTGGATAATGATCCACATGTCCACCTGAGTTTTCAGGTGGACCTCCATGCGACTTTTCCAGTAGGAAAAGTCTTCTCCACTAAAGAGTGGAGGTCTAGCGGTGCTGTATCCCTCTTGCATAGACATTTACACTAAAAAATTTACAAAAGAAATGTCCCAAGACTTGGTCTTGGATTAGTAGTGCGAGATAAAAAAATTGATTAGAAGAATAAAAACAAAAAATTCCGAAAAAAAATATTCCAAACTGGTGGTTGCACCAAGTTTGAAATCCCCGCTCTGATACCACTTGTTGGATCGAGAAATGCGAGAGAGGGGGGGTGAATGTCGCAATTCGTTCGGATTTAAAAAGAGCGGGTGAGCAGCGGAAATAAAAGAGAACACAACAACACAAACACAGCCGGTTTACTTGGTTCGGAGCCTGGGTCGACTCCTACTCCAAGGCCCACGGTCGTTGACCATTTTCTGCGGGCAATTCTATAAGTTCGCAAAAGTTTACAAGACAAATAATAAAAATCTTTTCGTAAACTTAAATACAACTCTTGTTACCGACGTCCGGTGAAGATCGAAGTTCCGGAGCAGCGGGACGTCGTCGGCTTGAGTTGGCAGCTTTCTTGAGTGTGTCGTGGAAGCAGAAGAGCGCAGAATTGTCGAAGGAATTTGTTCCTTCAGGAAGGGGGTCGAGGGCCCTTTATATAGGGCCTGGGGGCGCCCTGGTCGACGGGGGCGCCCCCCACGTGGCAGCTGATCCGGTTGCTGCTCGGTCGCCGTCTGATCCCCTTATCCTCGGGATCCGGTTTGACCGGGGCGCCCGGATGACTCGGGGTGCCCGGATTGAACGGTCAAAGCCTCATCTCCTTGGCTTCGGAGAAACGCTGTTCGGCAGCTGTCAGTGGGGGCGCCCGGGACAGCGGGGCGCCCTGTGAGTGTAGCGCAGTAACACACTGTTGATTTGCAATGGGGGCGCCCGGGACAGCGGGGGTGCCCTGGCTATGTACTGTTGAATTGTTGTTGTGAACACCATGGGGGCGCCCGGGACATCTCGGGCGCCCTGGTCAGCAGTTGCCTCACTCCTTTGAGACACTCTGAGCTGCAGACACTCGTTCCTTCGGTCCTGCATCCAGGGTTAGTCCAAAACACAATAAAACAATAGCATAATATATTATACAGCCTTAGCTGTCTTGGTTCTGACTTTGGTCTCCAAAATGGAGCCCTAGGTCGAACCGACGCCTAATGTTCCCTCAAGGAGAACGCGTCCTCACCTACTCCTCTCGGGAGAGTTTACCTGGTGCCAGCCGGATCATCCAGTTGGACTTTTGCCCGGCAGTCCTTCGCCAGGTCTTGAGTTACCAAGCTGCCCTTCGCTTGGTGCCTAGCTACCCTTCGCTAGGTCTTTTCTTCTGGCAGCCCTTCGCCAGCCTAGCAGTCCTTCGCTAGGGCTTGTCTTCTGGCAGCCCTTCGCCAGGACCTAGCAATCCTTCGCTAGGGTTTTTCCATTCTGGCAGTCCTTCGCCAGGGCCTAGCAGTCCTTCGCTAGGGCTTTTCCTGTACACTCAAGTAGCATTGTTAGATAACAAATAACCCTTAACTTTTGAACCCTTTTGCCAATATCAAAATACAGGTTTGACTTGGGTGCAATCTGCACCAACACCCTCGACCAAGGCTTCAAGACACCAGTTCTCAAAACGCCTCAGCGATCTTCTACGCTCGTGCCTTGCTCCGGAAACACTCCAACTCGAGCCGACGACGTCCCACTGCCTCGAACAAGTCAATACACTCCGGACGTCGGTAACGAAGATCGAAATTTAATATTATTATTCTATTGCACTTATTTGTAATCAAATATTGTAAACTGGTTTGCGCGAATATAGAATTGCCCAAAGTAAACGGTCAACGACCGTGGGCCTTGGAGTAGGAGTCGACACAGGCTCCGAACCAAGTAAAAATCACCATGGCTTTGTGCTGTGTCTTTTATTTTATTTCCGCTGTGCACTTACTCTTAGTTTTCCGAAAAAGAACGATTTCCGATATTCACCCCCCCCTCTATCGGTTTTCACGATCCAACAGAACCTACCTCGTCATATTCTAGATTAGTTAGACTAGAGTTTCTCAAAAATTAACTTAAAACATACATTCTTTAAAAGCCTTTGTCTAGGAAAGGGCTATTGCTCCGATACTCAAGAAGGTACCTGTACCTCACCAAGACCTTGAAGTCGATTATTAAAATGTATTTTTAATTTACTACTTGTTAAACTCGAATCTAACTCAAGGCTTCGATCAAATCTTAGTTTTTTACATTAAATTTCAAGATAAAATTAAAAGATCTCACAAAACAGATAATATTTTCTTGTTTTGTCACTTAGAAATAGGTGAGATGTTAAGAACCTAAATAGCTAGTCCAACCCAACCAACCCGCAAACCAAATTAGTTTTACATTTAATTTATTAACTTAATTTAAAATATTACACGTAATAAAATTCTTACTTAAAACACTTAATTAATAATTCAAAATCAACTTTTCAAAATTTAACTTAACTTATTTTTCAAAATTAACTAAACATAATTAATTCTACAAAATCAACTTTTTCAAATTTAATTAAACTTAACTCAAGTTTTCAAAATCATTTTTTTAATTAAACTTAATTAATTTCTTATATTCAAACTCAAACTATTTTCAAACGAAACTTAAATTTTTTAAAAATCAACGTAATTTCAAATTTAAAATTAAACTAATTTTTCAAAACCCAATTAAACGTAAGTTAATTATTTTTCAAAATCAAAACATAAACTAAATCATAAATGAATCAAAACTTAGGTTATGTTTTTAAACATTTAACTTAATCAATTCTTTTTAATTAATAACAAATTTCAAAATCAACTTAACTTTTCAAATTTCAAACTCAATTTAATTTTTTTTTTGCCTAATTTCAAGCTTAATATTTCAATTTTCAAATTTAACCTTTCAAATTTTGAACTTAATGCTTTCAAATTTCAAACTCAATTTAATTTTTCAAATTTCAAATATAATTTCTATTTTAAACTTAATTTAATTCTTAAATTACTTTAGTTATTCATTTATAGTAAATATTGCTTAATTGCTTAGAAATGACTTCAAATCTATGTCTAATGTTTATTCTTCAAATTGTATTAGAATGATATTATTTCTCCGTATAAATATTTTTAATTATCATTTTTTATTAAGTCATTAAATTTATTCTCCTTAAAATTTTACAAAAGCCTACTTTGTTTCAATTAGACTTTCTTTTCAAAATGTTATATGATTTTGGTCCCAAATCTGATATTTAAATTTTTTTCAAACTTATGTTCTTTGATACTTAGAACTTCTCTTTTGTTACGACCAAAAGGTGACCCCCAATTTTTTTTTTTAAATCTTCTTTCTTATTTGGGCTCTGATACCTAAACTTATTTTTGGAGTGGAAATTTTCCCAAAAAAATGGGTTTGTAAATCTTCCCTTGAAAGTTTTTCTATGTTCTTTAAAACTCTTTGAAAATTAATAATATTAAATATGTCAAAGTGGGTTGATATATTCGCGGGTTCACACGACATGTTTCAAATCAGGAATTTGATATATCATTAGAAACTTAAGTAAAATGATTTGAATTGTTTGACTCATGCATAACTGTCATGCCATGCATCTGCTATTTTTTTTAATACATGTCATGTCATTCATATTTAGATTTATGCATGATTTAGAACGGTTATAGGAAAAACACTAATTAAAACTTGAACAACCTAGTATTAGATGGAGGTGAGATGATAGTATGTTAGGGAAGCCTTTCTAATAAAGTCAAGTAAGGTAAGACGTACCCTACATGGTCTGTTTAGTCTGGTGGAACTAGCCGAAGCTACCGATCCAAAACCTAAACTAGTTAGACCAAAATTTTTTAAGAAGTAATTTGAAAATGAAATTTTTATAAAAGTCTTTGTTAAGGAAAGGGTTGTTGCTCCAATAAGGCTACGACAAAAGAAGGTCTCTGTGCCTCGTCAAGACCTGGAAGCCAATTATCGAAACTCAAATTCAATTTACTATTTGATAAATTTGAATCTAACACAGGTTTTGATTAACTCTTAGATTTAACAATAAATTAAGAAAAATTCAAGCATCTCACAATACACCCATAAGGAAACCATGCTTGCTTGTACTGAGACATCTAAAATGGGTGAGATGTTAAGGACTAATAAATTGAAAAATACTTTTCAAAATTATTTTTCAAAACTCGTAGAATATTTTTCTAAAATCTATTTTCAAAATAGTACTTTAACATAATAATATTTTTATTGATTTCATGATTGTCTGATTGTTTATACATATTATACATTTTCAAAAGTATATCTTTTCCAAAAATATTTGACCTACACAATTATACACAAGCCTCTTAGGTCAACACTAAAGTCCCTTAAGGCACTTAGATAGAGTCAAATGATGTTGGTGTCAGGGTGAGTTTTTTTTAAAGTGTTTTTCAAAAATTATGCTTTAAAAACATCATTATCATTTCAAAATGTTTTTCAAAAACGGTGCTTTAAATCACTATCATGTATGATTTTAAAAAGGCTTATGCTTTAAAAATTATCTTCATTCCAAATTGAATTTTCTAAAATTATTTTCTTAAAAATTACCATACTATCACTCAAAGCTATTCTTTTGATTTTGATAAACCCTAAAGACACAGAGAAAATCCTCTTCATGATCTACAAAGACTCCTAGGATGTGTCAGATTTAGGGGGAGTCTAAGTCAAAAGAAAACTTTCTGACAAGTATTTTTCTAAATTTTTTTAGCAATTATTTTTGAAATTATTAAATAATTCTTTCGATGTGAACCAAACCCTAAAGACTCAAAGGAAGAGTACTTATGGTCTACAAGCTTCCTAGGACTGGATTAAGTTTAGGGGGAGGTCAAATTAAAAGAGTTATTGAACATTTCAAAATAATCTGTTTTCGTGCACTATATTTTCAAAATCCTGTTGAAAACATAAGTAATTTGTCTTACAAAATACTATTATTTTGTTTTTCAAAATTTCTTTTGCTTATAAAATCATTTTGAAATACTTTTTGAAATAATATTTACTTGAGTTTGGAGAATTTTCAGGACACTTAGGGAAATGTCCTTTTAGTAACAAGGTTTCCTAGGATTGTGTCAGACTAGAAAAGAACCCAACTCAAGTAAAATATTATGTTTTAAAAAAATAATATTTTTCTAAGTACTTTCAAAATAAAAGTCAGGTAATAGTTTTTCAAAGTACTAATAGTTTAAAAGTTCATAATATTTTTCAAAAGTACTTGCATATTTCAAAAAGTTTAATATATTTTTCAAAAGTACTTGCATATTTCAAAAAGTTCAATATATTTTTCTAAAGTACATGTGTTTCAAAAAGTACATATTTTTCAAAGTACAAATTTCTCAAAGTACGAATATTTTTTAATACTTTTCTAAAGTACAGACATTTTTCAAATACTAACATGTTTAAAAGAACAATTTTTTTTCAATCTTTTTTCAAAGGGAAAATGTGTTAAGTGTAAAATATCTTTCAAGATTATCTTTCAAGTAAAAAATCTTTTTATGAGTGCAATCTTTTGAAAAATATTTTTTAAATGAAAGTTTCTGTAAGGCAAGATTTTTTTTTTAAGTTCAAACATTTTCCTACAAATACAAAATATTTTTTCAGAATTGCACAATGCTTTTCAAAGTAGATTTTTTTTGGGGTGAAATTTAAGTACTTAGTTGTTTAACTAGCTTTTTGCTATCCTTTCAAAAATTATACTAAGTACTTTCAAAAGGAAATCTTTTATTCATTGTTGGTGCAAGTGTTTTGGTCATTTTTTGATGTATGACAAAGGGGGAGAGAGTGTGCGCTTAAGTTAGAATTTTTTTTTAACTTCCCAAAAGGATCAAATGAGATCAAAATGTTTTTTTTCAAAAAGGGGGGAGAGCTAGTGATGTTTTTCTCCCAAAGGATCAAAACTTATTTTCAAAACTTAGATCATTTTCTTCTAGGATTATACTTCTTCTAGGATTATAAATTATCCCTTTCATCCAATCTAACTTAAGATATTGTCAAACATCAAAAAGGGGGAGATTGTTGGTGCAAGATACATAGTAATGTCCTCCTCTATGTGTTTCAATGTTTGACAATATGCTTAAGTCAGTGATACATTGAACTAGGGAAGGGTAGTCAAGAAAACTAGACTAAAGTGAACCAAAGTCCTAGTTAACCTAGGCACTAAGACCTGACCAAGGGTTGGGCACTAAGACCTGGTGAGTGAAGCTGGGCACTAAGACCTGGTGAGTGAAGCTGGGCACTAAGACCTGATGAGTGAAGCTGGGCATTATGTCCTGGTGAGTGAAGTTGGGCAAAAGTCCTGATGAGTGAAGTTAGGCACGAAGACCTGGTTCGAGGAATTGGGCACTAAGTCCTGGACGAGGGTTGGGCACCGAAGTCCTGGACCTAGGGTTTGGGCACGAAGTCTTGGTCCGAGGGATTGAGCAACTTAGCTGAGCGATGACTAAGGACAGAAGTAGAGACGGGTCGATTGTCGGATGTCTTGAGATCCGAGAGTCTCGAAGGCTAAGCAAAAGTCCACCCGGATGGGCCGGGTGGCAACCGTCTCCTGAGAGGAGTAGGTTGAAGGCGCGTTCCCGGGGGTGGGAACTTAGGCATCGGTTTGACCTAGGGTTTCACGAAAATCCAAAGTCATAACCAAACCCTTAAGGCTAAGGATATACATGTGTTTGCCTTGTATTTATGTATCTTGCAGGTACCTAAAATTGAAGACAAAGCAGGCAAACAAACACACAACGTGACTGGAAATGGGCTCCTGGGCGCCCCCATTAACCAGGACGCCCTAATGGAACCAAGAGCCTCATTGAAGGAGGTGCCTGTGTTCAATGAGGCGCCTTGTATGTCTAGGGCGCCCTGGTCAAATGCCTTATCGGCCGCTGCGAGTTCGGCGCGGAGATAAGCTTTGACCAAGCTGTATGAGGCACCCCCTTCAACACAGGCGCCCCAATGAAGACTATAAAAGGGGCTTCAACCCCTCAACTCAAGAACAACATTCAAAAATCATTCTGAGCACTCCGAATGAAAGAAACATGCTAACGACGAAGCTCTGTGACCAAGGAGGCTCCGGGAGGAAGTGCGTGGCACTTCGGAGATCCAGATCGGCCGAGTCTTCGATTCTTTTCATTTGGTTTGATTTACATTCCATACTTAAATTTATTTAATATTTTGATTGTAAATCGTACACTGTAAGACGGGTTTCTCTGCCTCCGGAAAGTCCGGAAAGGAGACCATTAGTGGATGGGCATTCTCGTGCTTAGGCCTTGGATGTACTGACCTCGGGGGGTTGGGAACCAAGTAAATCCCGTGTGTACAAAGTGTCTTTTCTTTTTTGTTCTTTCGTATTTCCGCTGCACACTAACTCTTTGTCTAGAACATTCGAAAGCTTATGGAATGTTTCTAAAGTTTTTACAGTTGATATTCAGCCCCCCCCCCTCTATTGACGGCACCGGTCCAATACCACGCTCTCATCAGTGAACCAAACACATACTACGGCGCTTCCATCTCATTCGAGAGATCATCGATAGAGGAGATGAGAGGATATGTAGTGTAACACCTATATTTTTCAGAATTTTTTTCCAAAATAAACAAAAAGAAATTAAAATTAGGGACTTGAACCCATGACCTAAGGTAAAGGTTAGTTGCAAGTTTCCAATTAAGCTAGTGATTATTTTATTAGAATATGGAATCGATATTAGGTCAGTGATAGTAAGCATCTTTTATGAGTGATGCTTCAACTTCCACTTAATATATAAAGGAATAGAAGAAGGGAAAACCAAGAGTTTCTCATTCTTCTTCTTCCTTGCCGAAAACAAGAAGAGAACAAGGGTTTCTCCCCTTCTTTTCTTGCGCTCAAGATTCGGATCGTGCGAAGGAAGTGGACGAGGAGTACCACGCTAGATCCTACGTCGGTATAGTGAGTTATAAGCATAAGGATGTAAGTAGATCTCTCACCTGCAGTAAAAGTAGTTCTCTAATGAGTTTTAAACATGATTTCGAAGTCTTTTATATGATGTGATCCTATTATAGCAAGACCAAGGTTTTGATTTGCCCAAACGCGAGGTTTTGGGATTTCGGCATGCAAGGTGTTCGATACCGATGTTCGAAGTAGGACCAAGGTCTTACTAAGCCCTAGAACGAGTTCTAGGACTAAGAAATGATATAAGAAACAAGCCCGAGGTCTTGTTGTGTCCTAAAACAAGTTTTGGGAACATTACCTTTTTAAGTGCTAAGTTATGCATTTTAAATACAAACATGAGTACAAGTTAAGTATATTACTTTGAAAGACCGAGGTCTTTTTGGCATGTACCGGGCCAAGGCCCGTGAGATCTAGGTGAGCTAGTAAGCCGTCCTATTAGGTTTCGGTGGCTAGCTACCCCGAACCTATTAGGGATGCGCGCATTGGTACTATGCCGGGCCCAATGGAGGATGTTTATTATTTTAAAGTATAAGAAGTATAAGTGTATAAGTTTCAAGTTTTTCAAAAGCAAGGAATCATTTCAAGTATGTTACACATTTTTCATTTCAAGCAAAGTTTCCAAATGCAAACATTTGTTACAAGTGTATTCATGAGCTTATTCATTTTAAGCATAGCATTTTCAGTACATATGTTTAAAAGCAAGCATTCTTGACCAAGAGCATGTTTGATATCGATTGCATGTTTTTGTGAGATAGGTATCTACTTACTAAGCTATTTGCTTATAGTTGCATCCTTTCACTGCAGATAAAGGTAAAGGGAAGATGTAAGGCAAGGAGGCTCAAGGATGGATGATTCATGTTAGTGGCGGCGGAACTGTGTAGTAGGATCCTTCGGGATGAGTATTGTTTAGCGTTTAAAACTCTAAACAATAGAACTTTATGAGTATTTTCTTTTGAGTTTATGTTAGTAGTTTACTTCCGCAAAGACTTTAAGTTTGAGTAGTTAATTTGGAGTTTGAAATGCATGCAAATGGAGTATGATTATGGTTATTATGTTGTGAGTCTATAATCTTGTTGTGTAGTTGAAGTAGAATGTATATATATACTTGAACGGTGTTTCTGAAACCTGGAAACTGTAGTTCCAGGCGTATTAATCGACTGATGCAGGTATTAGTCGACTGGTCGAGGGAACAGAAACATTCGAGCGAGTGAATCCCAGGTGCAGTTAACTGCACCAGTCGACTGGCAGGATATCAGTCGACTGGTGCCAATGTAAAACAAAAAAGTTGTGTAGGGCTGATGGTTAGTGCTTTAGTCTTGTAATTAAAAGGTCTAGGAGTCAAATATTGGCAAAGCCAATAAAATTAAAGGTTTTTTTTTATCTTGGCTGGCCCAACAGTAAAGTCAACGTAACGGTCATATAAGGTCAAAGTTAGCAAGAGAGGGTCGTTACAAGTAGAGTACCCACTGATTCTAACATCGCGTATCCATTGACCAAAGCTTTGGCACAGAAGAAGTATGTGTTGGTGCAGAAAGCACCAAAGTCAAACCTGTGTTTTGATAATGGCAACAGGGTTCAAAAGTTAAGTCTTACTTGTTATCTAACATGTCACTTGAGTGTGCAGAGCAAAAAGCCCTAGCGAAGGACTGCTAGGCACTGGCGAAGGAATGCCAGAGTGAAAAGCCCTAGTGAAGGACTGCTAGGCACTGGCGAAGGAATGCCAGAATGAAAAGCCCTAGCGAAGGACTACTAGGCGCCAGGCGAAGGACAGCTTGGGACTGAAGCCCTAGCGAAGGAATGCTAGGCACCGGGCGAAGGACAGCTCGGCATCTAAGACCTGGCAAAGAACCGCCAGACAAAAGTCCAACCAAAGGAGCGGTTGGCATCAGGTACATTCTCCCGAGAGGAGTAGGTGAGGACGCGTTCCCCGTCGAGGGAACAGTAGGCGTCGGTTCGACCTAGGGGTCCATTTTGGAGATCCAAAGTCAGAACCAAGACAGCTAAGGTTGTATAATCTAATATTTTATTGTTTTATTGTGTTTTGGACTAACCCTGGATGCAGGACCGAAGGAACGTGTGTCTGCAGCTCAGAAAGCCTCAAAGGAATGAGGCAACAGCTGACCAGGGCACCCGGAGTGTCCCGGGCGCCCCCAAGGTGAACACAAAACACAAGAAAGCAAGATGGGCTTCGACAGTTCAACTCCCGGGGGCCCCCGTGCTCCCGGGTGCCCCCGCTGCTCTCGGGCGCCCCCAGCGCTCCGGGCGCCCCCAAGCGCAAGCATCGAAGCTCAACCCAGTGAAGTCGAGGGATAAGATTTGACCCGGTCAACCCGGGCGCCCCGAGCGCTCCGGACGCCCCGGTCAAAGCTGATCCCGAAGTTGAAGGGATCAGACGCTGACCGAGACCGAGCCGGATCAATCGACACGTGGGGGACGCCCCCGACGTCCCGGGCCCCCCCAGGCCCTATATAAAGGGCCCTCGACCCCAAGCTTCGAACAAGACTTTCAAACAACGCTTCTACGCTCTTCTGCTCCCGCGCTCTGCACCGGAAACCTCTCGACATGAGACTCAAGCGCCGACGACGTCATCCCACTCCGAAAATACCATCTACTCCGGACGTCGGTAACGAAGAGATATTTTAGTTTACTGTACTGAATTCTGTAAAATCTTTTGTAAACTATTTTTGCGACATATAGAATTGCCCGCAGAAAACGGTCAACAACCGTGGGCCTTGGAGTAAGAGTCGACCTAGGCTCCGAACCAAGTAAAACCACCTGTGTCTGTGTGTTTTTAACTTTAATCATCCGCTACGCATTCTCTCTTCAAATCCGAACGATTTCCGATATTCACCCCCCCTCTATCGGTTCTCTCGATCCAACAGTATGATGGTCACACTAGGTCACTGGGTATTAGATATTACAGTGATTGGCACTAGTGCTAGTGGGAGATTGTTAGTAGGAGCCCTAGAGTCAATTATGTGATGATTGACTAGGGACTTTTTATATCATATTTTATAAGAAATAAAGGCATGTTTGATTATTATACTTACTTTATATTTGTGCCAAATAACTAAGTATAATAATGTCCTTGGGTATTAGGTTCTTATCTATATCATATCGATTGGTTGAATCTATAGTGAGATGATGCAGAGAATGTAGGACCGGTGTCGTCAATAGAGGGGTGAATATCAATCGTAAAAAAAATCCTTTCGCGGAAACTCATAATCTTAAGAGTAATCGTTCTGGATAGAGCGTTAGTAGCACAGCAGAAAATAAAACAGAAAGAATAAAAGACAGCACAGCGCACACGGGATTTTTTACTTGGTTCCCAACCCCCCAGGGTCAGTGCATCCAAGGCCTAAGCATAGGAACACCCATCCACTAATGGTCTCCTTTCTGGACATTCCAAAGGCGAAGAAACCCGTCTTACAGTGCAGAAGTTACAATAAAAAAGAGTTAAAGAAATTAAGAACTGAATGTAAATCAAACCAAAAAGAATCGAAGCCTCGGCCGATCTGGATCTCCAAAGTGCCACGCACTTCCTCCCGGAGCCTCCTTGGTCACAGAGCTTCATCGTTAGCGCGTGTCTTCTGTTTGGAGTGCTCAAAATGATTCTGGAAGTTGTGTTCTGAGCCTTGGGGTCGATGCCCCTTTTATAGGCTTCATTAGGGCGCCTATGATCACCGGGGCACCTCAATGGGCTTGGTCAAACCTTATCTCCCCGTTGAACTCGTCGCAACCGATAAGGCATCTGACCAGGGTACCTTGGACCTCCCAGGTGCCTCAATGAACCCAGTCAAAGCTTATCTCTGCTTTGAACTCGCAGCAGCAAATACAGCTTTCAACCAGGGCACCTATATCATTTGGGGTGCCTAAATGGAAGCCTATTTTTCTTCCTATCACTGAGGCGCCCCAGTTGATGGGGGCGCCTAGCTCCTTTAGGGCACCCCCTTCAATGGGGGCGCCTAGCAGGCTGGCTTCCAGCTTCATTGTGTGTTGTTTCCCTGCTTTATCTTCCATCCTAGGTACCTGCAAGATACACAAATACAAAGCAAACACATATACAATCTTAGCCTTAATGAACTTGGTTCTGACTTTGGATTTCCACGAACCCCTAGGTCGAACCGATGCAAGTTCCCACCCTCAGGAACGCACCTTTCACCTACTCCTCTCAGGAGACGGTTGCCACCCAGTCCATTCGGGTGGACTTTTACTTAGCCTTCGATACTCTCGGATCTTGAGATGTCCGAACCTCGACCCATCTCTACATCTGTCCTTAGTCATCGCTTAGCTAAGTTGCTCAATCCCTCGGACCAAGACTTCGTGCCCAAACCCTAGGTCCAGGACTTCGGTGCCCAACCCTCGGCCAGGACTTCGTGCCCAATTCCTCGAATCTGGTCTTCACGCCCAATTCCTCGAACCAGGTCTTCGGTGCCCAGTCCCCGACCAGGACTTCGTGCCCAACTTCCGATTAGGACTTAGTTGCTCAACCCGCGACCAGGACTTAGTGCCCAATTCAAATGAACCAGGATATCGTGCCTAGGATAACTAGGACTTTCTTTCACTTTGGTACTCCTCTCTTGACTTACCCTTCCCTTGTTAAATGTATCACTGACTTAAGCATATTGTGAAATATTGAAACACTTAGAGGAGGATATCACTGATGCAACTTGCACCAACAATCTCTCCCTTTTTGATGTTTGGCAATATCTTAAGTTAGATTGGTTGAAAGGGTTGAACCTTAAAAAAATAATCTAAGTTTTGAAAATACATTTTTGATCTTTTGGGAGAAAAACATTTCTAAGATAAGCTCACTCTCCCCCCCCCCCCTTTTTAAAAAACCATTTTGATTTTTTGATCCTTTGGTATGAGAGAAAAAAATTCCTAACTTAAGCGCACCTCTCCCCCTTTGTCATACATCAAAAATCACCAAAAGAACTTGCACTAACAATGAAAACATTTGATTCTTTTTGAAAATCTAAATTGTTGAGGCATAGCAACAAACTAGAAATATTTTGAACTTTTAGTATAATATGATAAATTTTAAACAAAATTTTTTTGCAAACCCATTATGCAAAACATATTAGTACTTTGGACAAAATTACTAGTATATTTGAGAGATGTCTGGTACTTTTCGAAAAATGCAATACTTTTAGAAAATGTATAACTTTTGAAAAAACTTATGAGCTTGGAAAAGTGCAAGTACTTTTGAAGAATATTATGATCTTAGAAAAATTAAGTACTTTTTGAAAAATTTTGAAGAGTATAAGTACTTTTGAAAAACATTAGAATTTTTTAAAAGTATAAGTAGTTTTGAAAAATATTATGAACTTTTTTTTGAAAAATAAAAAAAATATTATTTTACGAATATTTTGAAAGTACTTAGAGAAATCTTGTTTTTTAAAACATAATATTTTACTTGACTTGTTTTCTTTTCCAGTCTGACACAATCCTAGGAAACCTTATTAACTACAAAGATATTTTCCTAAGTGTCCTGGAAATTTTCAACCCAAGTAAATATTATTTCCAAAAAAGCTGATTTGAAAGTGATAGAGATTGAAAGTGATAGAGAGATAATATGATTAAAAAAACATTACTTTGATAAAAACATTATGTTTTCTAAAAGGATTTAATAATGCAGTGCATGAAAATATATTAAATAATTCTTGTAATTTGGACTCCCCCTAAACTTGACCCCCCCTAAACTTGACCCCGTCCTGGGAAGCTTGTTGACCACAAGTACTCTTTCTCAAAGTATTTAGGGTTTAGTTCAGATCAAAGGTATTATCTAATAATTTCTAAACAAATAATTACCAACAAAAACTTTTCAGAAATTTTTCTTTCGACTCAGACTCCCCCTAAATTTGACACATCCTAAGAGTCCTTATAGATCATGAAGTGGACCATCCTCTATGTCTTTAGGGTTTATCAAAATCAAATGAGACATAGGCACAATTTTAGAATGTATTTTGAAATCTCAAAACATATTTTGAAATAAAGGTAATTTGTTAGGCATAGTTTTCGAAAAACATAAGTAATAGTATTTAAAGCACAGTTTTCGAAAACCATTTTAATAGATAGTGATCTTTCAAGCACAATTTTTGAAAGAATAAACCACTCACCTTGTACCCGACACCGTTTGACTCTATTTAAGTGCCTTAAGGAACTTTAGTGTTGTCCTAGGAGGCTTGTGTCTAATTGTGTGAGTCAAATAATTTTTCAAAAACATATAATTTTTGAAAACATATAATATGTTGGCAATCAGACAAGCATGAAATTTATAAAAACATTATTATGTTAAAGCATTATTTTGAAAATATATTTTTTGAAAAATATTCTAATAATTTTGAAAACAATTTTGAAAAATATTCTTCAATTTATTAGTCCTTAACATCTCACCCATTTTAGATGTCTCAATACAGCAAGCATGGTTGCCTTATGGGTGTATTGTGAGATGCTTTAATCATTTTTCTTAATTTATTATTCAATCTAAGATTTAATTAAAACTTATGTTAGATTCAAATTTATCAAATAGTAAAGTGAATTTGATTTTCGATAATCGACTTCCAGGTCTTGGCGAGGCACAAGGCCTTCTTTGGCCGTAGCCTTATTGGATCATCAACCCTTTCTTTGACAAAACCTTTTATCGAAAATTTATTTTCAAATTACTTCTTGAAAAATTTTGGTCTATCTAGCTTTGGTCTTGGATCGATAGCTTCGGCTAGTTCTACCAGACTAAACAGACCAAGTAGAATATACTTGACCTTATTAGAAGGGCTTTCCTAACGTACTATCATCTCACCTCCACCTAATATTAGGTTGTTCAAGTTTCAACTACCCTTTTTCCTATAACCATTCTAAGTCATGCATAAAATTAAATGTGAATGACATGACATATATTTTAAGAAAATTACATATGCATGGCATGACAGTTATGCATGAGTCAAACAAGTTAAATTATTTTTCTTAAGTTTCTAATGATGAATCAAATTCTCGATTTGATACATGTCGTGTGAACCCACGAATATGCCAACTCACTTTGACATATTTATTGTTATTTAGTTCGGGGTTTCAGTTAGGTAGGTTTTATTTGTTTGAGTTTAAGTTATTTAAGAATTAATTGAAGTTGAATTAGTTGAAATTGAATTTAGAAGTAATTAATTAAGGATTATTTGAAATAATTTGAATTTGAAATAATTAAGGATTAATTGAATTAATTAAGAATTACTCGAATTAATTATGGATTAATTGAATTGCTTAAGAATTAATTTAAATTTGAATTAATTAAGGATTAATTGAATTAATTAATAATTAATTGAATTCATTAAGAATTAATTTGAATTTGAATTAATTAAGATTAATTGAATTAATTAAGAATTAATTTGAATTTGAAATGATTAAGGATTAATTGAATTAATTAAGAATTAATTGAACTAATTAAGAATTAATTTGAATTTGAATTGATCAAGGATTAATTGAATTAATTAAGAATTAATTTGAATTTGAATTAATTAAGGATTAATTGAATTAATTAAGAATTAATTTGAATTTGAATTAATTAAGGATTATTTGAATTAATTAAGAATTAATTTGAATTTGAATTAATTAAGGATTAATTAAAGTTGAATTAATTAAAGATTAATTGAAGATTAATTAAAGTTGAATTAATTAAAAATTAATTAAATAAGAATTAAGATTAAGTTAATTAATGATTAATTGAATTAAAAATAATTAAGGATTAATTGAATTACTTTAGAATTAATTTAAATTTGAATAACTATGGTTGAAATGATTAATTAATAGTTGTGGGTTTAAGTTCATAATTTTCATTATTTCTAAAATTTCTGACTCATCCACTATTTCTTCTTTATTTATCTTTTTAAGTTTTTCCAATAATTCTTGTTTATTTGAATCTTTGTGATTTTTATTGACTATAGCCTTGATCTCAGAAAATTCATCTCCTCTTTATCCTCAAAATCACATCCTTCAATATCATCAAAATAGGTGGAGTAATTCGGCCCACTAGTTAATGTCTTGTAATACTTTTCAACATTATTTATAATTAAATTATCATCTAAGAGAATTTTATCTCTATTATCCTCAAACTTATCAGAAATATTTTTAATTTTATTCTTATGATTTTCTGAAATATCATCTTTATCCTTAGGAATAATCTCAATATTTTCAGGATTAACCTCATAATTTTCAGAGTTATCTGTAAGATTTTTAAATTTGATTTCATACTTATCAATAGAACATTCAAATTTGAATTTAGTATTATCTTCAAGAATTTCAGAAATAATTTCTAGATTATCACCAAGATTTTCAGGATTAACATTATCAGCATTATCATTATCAGAATTTTCAGAATTAAAATTAAGATTAATTTCATAATTAATTTCAGTAGAATTAAAATTAAGATTAATTTCAGAATTAATTTTGGAAATTAACGAATTAACATTAAGGATTACAAAGTTAATTTTTGATATTTTAATATTATCTAATTTTTCTAACTGGTCATGCAAAATATTAATCTGACTATGTAGTGAAGTTAATCTTTCAGAAAAATTTCCTAACTTATCATATGACAGTGCAAAAATTTGAAAATTTTTTAGAATATAAATTTTGCGTACCTTTGCCGGACACTTATTTTTATAGTGTCCGTACTTTTCGCATTTGAAGCATCTGATGTGGTCCTTGTTCCTCCGGACTCCTGACGCTGGTGCCTCCTTTGCCTCCGATGGTGAAGTTCGAATCTTATGAGTATGTCACTGATTTTTGTAGTGTCCTCTCTCCCTGCACTTAAAATTTGACATTTTAAAATAAAATATAGCTAATTCACCCCTGGGCTCCGCCTCAACTCCTGGCGTCTTTGCTCCGTTGGAGGTTAGTCCGGTGAAGAGCGGTCTAGCTCTGATACCAATTGTAGAACCGGTGTCGCCGATAGAGGGGGGTGAATATCGACCATAAAAAAAATCCTTTCGCGAAAACTCGTAATCTTAAGAGTAATCGTTCTGGATAGAGCGTTAGTAGCACAGCAGAAAATAAAACAGAAAGAATAAAAGGCAATACAACGCACGTGGGATTTTTTACTTGGTTCCCAACCCCCCAGGGTCAGTACATCCAAGGTCTAAGCACGGGAACACCCGTCCACTAATCGTCTCCTTTCCGAACTTTCCGGAGGCGGAGAAACCCGTCTTATAGAGCAGAAGTTACAATAAAAAAGAGTTAAAGAAATTAAGAACTGAATGTAAATCAAACCAAAAAGAATCGAAGCCTCAACCGATCTAGATCTCCGAAGTGCCGCGCACTTCCTCCCGGAGCCTCCTTGGTCGTAGAGCTTCATCGTTAGCTCGTTTCTTCTGTTTGGAGTGCTCAAAATGATTCTGGAAGTTGTGTTCTAAGCCTTGGGGTCGAAACCCCTTTTATAGGCTTCATTAGGGCGCCTGTGATCATCGGGGCACCTCAATGGGCTTGGTCAAATCTTATCTCCATGCCGAACTCCTCGCAACCGATAAGGCATCTGACCAGGGTACCCTAGACCTCCCAGGTGCCTCAATGAACCCAGTCAAAGCTTATCTCTACTTCAAACTCACAGCAGCAAATACAGCTTTCAACCAGGGCGCCTGAATGGAAGCCTGTTTTTCTTCCTTTCACTGAGGCACCCCAGTTGATGGGGGTGCCTAGCTCCTTTAGGGTGCCCCCTTCAATGGGGGCGCCTAGCAGGCTGGCTTCCAGCTTCATTGTGTGTTGTTTCCCAGCTTTGTCTTTCATCCTAGGAACCTGCAAGATACATAAATACAATGCAAACACATATATAATCTTAGCCTTAATGAACTTGGTTAGGACTTCAGATTTCCATGAAACCCTAGTTCGAACCGACGCAAGTTCCCACCCCCGGGAACGTGCCTTTCACCTACTCCTCTCAGGAGACGGTTGCCACCCAGTCCATTTGGGTGGACTTTTACTTAGCCTTCGATACTCTCGGATCTCGAGTCGTCCGAACCTCAACCCGTCTCTATTTCTGTCCTTAGTCATCACTCAGCTAAGTTGCTCAATCCCTCGGACCAAGACTTCGTGCCCAAACCCTAGGTCCAGGACTTTGGTGCCCAACCCTCAGCCAGGACTTCATGCCCAATTCCCCGAACCAGGTCTTCGGTGCCCAACCCTTGGCCAGGACTTCGTGCCCAATTCCTCGAACCAGGTCTTCGTGCCCAATTCCTCGAACCAGGTCTTCGGTGCTCAGTCCCCGACCAAGACTTCGTGCCCAACTTTCGGTCAGGACTTAGTTGCCCAGCCCACGACCAGGACTTAGTGCCCAATTCAAATGAACCAGGACTTCGTGCCTAGGATAACTAGGACTTTCTTTCACTTTGGTACTCCTCTCTTGACTTACCCTTCCCTTGTTTAATGTGTCACTGACTTAAGCATATTGTCAAACATTGGAACACTCAGAGGAGGACATCACTGATGCAACTTGCATCAACAGAGAATACTATACTAAATCATTCCTAGTCATGCATTAATATTCAAGGACAATATTAATGCATGGAGACAAGCATGTAGGTTAATTGATGACTTAAGCTCACAAGTCATGGATATGTGATATCAAGTTGACACATAGGTATAGATTAGAGAATGTGTACTGAATTGATCTGCCATGAGAAAGTTTCATAGATTGTCATATGAGTGTCATAATCTTTCTCATGTGACTATTAGTAGGAATAGTCCTTAGATCGGAAGTCACTACGGTTCTCTACATAAGGAGTTATGTACTTTGGTATCGTCAAACGTCACCTGTAACAGGGTGTTCTATAAAGACAATCACTAGGTATATAATAAATTATGCAGAGGGATGTGAGTGATGTAGATGAGATCTATCTTTCCCATATGATGGTAGTTGTATCTGTGGGCCCCTTGATCGAGTAGGACTACTAAAATGCATGGTCATGCTCAAATGAGTCAATATGAGATATTGAGCTCATTTGTTTGAGTGAGTCTAATCGGAGATCAAGAAACACAAAGATTGATCGTGGATGACACGGTTCATGTCTCATTGATCAATCTAAATATCAAGGATAGAAGAACAAGATCATACATTATCATAGTCACGGAGGTTAAGTCAGATCTTGACTTTCTCGTCACTTGGGTAGCAATGATGCATTGCTAGATGCCGCTCATTGCTTATGAGTCTAAAATGGTTTAGACATATTGCCAACGTTACGATAACCTATTGAGTCACACACTAAGGACACGATGCTTCAAAGATTAATTGATCTTAGTTTGACTATGATTTTATCCGAATTGGATTAATTGAGTGAGACTCAAGTGAATCCAATTGAATTATGGGATTGAATCTAATTTGAGTTAGACTCATCTAGATTAGACTCAACCACTTAATTATGGATAATATTCATTAAATGATTTAATAAAAATTATTTAAGAGGAAGGCTAAGAGGCATTCTATTCATTAGATGAATAGAATATTAAGAGTCTTAAGGGATACTAAAAGGCTTGGTATTCATTGGGTTTTATTAGCACAATATGAGAGGAGCTCAAGGGTCAAATACCCTTGGTATTCATTAGATGAGTATAAATACCCCCTCTTGTCAAAGGCTTGAAAGAGTACTTCTCTTCTTCTTCTTTCTTCATCCTTGTCCAAAACTCCCAAGTGGAGGTTCTTGTGCTTTGTGAACCATCCCAAGTTGCTAGCACAACTAAGGTGGTTCCTCTCCGAGGCAAAGATCGTGTTCGTGTGGATACGCATAGAGGCACGAACACTTGAACGTTCAAGAGATCTGGCATACCTCGGATAGGCGGGATAAGCGAAGGGCACACCCCAAAGGTATACCTATATGATAGGGTTTTTGTAAATTCACTTTGTATGAGTTTTCTTTCGCATGGATCGCTCGAGGGATCTTATTTACGCTGTGAATTTTAAATATTTTTTGCACATAGATCCCACACCTAGATCTCGAGACGTCCAACCTCAACCCATCTCTACTTCTGTCCTCGATCCCCACTCGACAAAGACTTATGCTCGGTCCCCTAGTCCAAGACTTCGTGCTCGGCCTTTGATCCTACAGATCCTACTGAGGTGGATTCTCCTCTAATGCGACCTCGATCTCCACAAGTGAGACGTCCTCGTCCTCCTGATCATCAGCTGGTCCCACTCCCCTTCCCCGCTTCCAGGCCAAGACCCCGTCATTATTAACCTCTAACCCAACTAAGGAAAAGGTCCTAAATCCTATTTTGTTACGTTCGGTCATCTGGGTGACCTGACCCCTAAGGACATTGCATCCAAAGCATACTAATATCGAAGTCAGAAGGTACCAATATGGAGTGCACACTCTCCTATGGGTAGAGATGTTGGACGCATAAGTGATGGCATGAAAGATAATAAGTCCTATGTCTATATCCAGATGATGAATAAAAGCATACATCAAGAAAGTGTGGAAGGGCCTCATCACAGCGATATTGCTAGTGGTGATAGGTAGAACCTAACGAAGAAGAACTCGATATAGAGCATAGTGCTGGGGCTGAAGCTGCATGGAGCTAAAAGTGGAGATGGTGGGGTCTCTCTCACCCTTAAAGAAGTAAGTAAAAAGGGTGTCTAGGGTAATGTGGGAGTAAGGACCAGCAAAAGGACCATCCCTAGGTGGATAGCATAAGAAAGTAGAATCAGATGGACGTAACTCAAAATGCTGGGTGAATAGTGTAGAAGATATGATAAAATGAATTTGCTGGACACGGGTAGAGTAATGGGTGTCATCTAGTTTGAGCAAGTTATTGTAAAATTCTACACACAAGGTCACATCTATAAAATCAGTGCAGTAGACAAGTTGATCTAAGTGATAGTGATGAATAACGTCCATGGTGATAGGGCAGTAGGTCTCAAAGAAATTCCTATGAAGATAATGACAATCTAATGGTATATAGGTGGTTTTCTCAAAGAGATCCTGAAGAGACAAGGAGAGAAATCTAGGGTCTGTACTGGGCAGGGTAGCAGGTCCAGTCTGGGCTATTCGTCGTGTACTAATTTTGACAAGAACATAGTAATAGTAAGAACAAAACAAAGGAAATTAAGAGTAGAATTTAGAGTACACCGTCTATGAGGCATGTCGAAAGCAAGAAAGGATGATCCTGGGTTGTTGGGTTTGTTTTGGCAGGGGTTCGAGAGAGAAAATGAGAGAAAGGGGAGGAGAGGAAGTGGATTAGGGGGCCTTGGTTGTTTCTATTCGGCGCGCGTGAGGAAGTTTATATAGAGGGAACTCGGGCGCCTTGGTCAGTGATTCCGCCCCAATCAGGCGCCTGAGTAGGATTTAGGCGCCTGAGTTGGGTTTCAGAGCTTTAGTGAGATTTTTGTCAATGTTTGAGTTAAAAGCAATTTTAACCGGTTGAGATAGAAAGATTTAAAAAAAGTTGTGAAAAAATTTGAAAAGAATTTGAGTTTAAAAATTAAGTTAAATAGAAATTTTGAAAAAGAAATTTTTGGAAGAAATAGAAATTTTGAAAAGGGAATTTTTGGAAGAAGAGTTAAACACCAAAAAAAATTAAAAAAATTAGAAAGAAAAAAAATAAGTTAAAAAAAGAAGTTTTAGAAAAGAAATTAAATTAAACAGAAATTTTGAAAAAGAAATTTTTGGATGAAGAGTTTAACAAAAATTACTTTGCCAATTATTAAAATTTACTTTTATATTACTACTTGTTAAACATGAATCTAACTCAAGGTCAAACAATCTATAAAATTAAATTGAGAAAAATTAATTAAGCATCTCACAAACATCCATAAAGGTACCATGCTTGTTTGCACTGTGACACTTAGAATGGGTGAGATGTAAGGACTACTCAATTGATAAATAATTTCAAAATATTTTAAAAAATCCTTAGAATATTTTCATTAAAAATCTATTTTCAAAATAGTGATTAAACATAATAATGTTTTAATGAATTTCATCCATGATTGTGTGGACTTATAAATACATTTCGAAAATTTAAATATCTTTTCGAAAATTAGTTGACCTACACTTAGACACAAACCCTCTAGGTCAACATTAAAGTTCCTTAAGACACTTAGGTAGAGTTCCTTGTAGTTAATAAGGGTAGCCAGAAGGTGTCAGGTTCAGAGGGAGTCAGTTTTTATCATGTTTTCAATCATTTAGGTTGAAAAATTATTTTTGAAAACCTACTCTTTCGAAAAATTATTAACTCTTTCAAAATAATTTTTGTTCGAAAAATTATTTTTGCAAAAATATTACTTCAAAAATTTATTTGTTTCAAACTATTTTTTTTTAAATATTCATTTAAAAATTTATTATGTCTTTCAAATTGTTTTTCGAAAAAATACTTCTTTAAAAATTATTATTTTTTTAAAATATTCTTCTAAAAATGCCTTAATTGCTCTTATGATTTGGATAAACTCAAAACACACATAGGAAGTTTTTCTTATAATCTGTAAGGATTCTTAAGATTGTGTCAGGCTTAGAGGAAGTCTCAATCAAAAGTATAATTCACCTTTTTATTACTTTAAATTTGAAAAAAAATATTATGTAACTCTTTTTGTTTGAATCAAACCATAAGGCTCATAGGATAATCAACTTATGGTCAACAAGCTTCCTAAGACTGTGTCAGGTTCACGGGGAGTTCAAATTAAAAGAACTATTAGAAGTTTCAAAAATACTATCTTTTTAAAAATATTATCTTTTCAAAAATACTTTATTTTTGAAAATACAATATTCTCATTTTCTAAAACATTTTTTGAAAATATTTTTCATCTTTTGAATATCTTTGAAAACGTTTGAAAAATTAGTTGAGTTTGGAAAAATCTCCATGATACATAGGAATGTTTTCCTTGTGGCTAACAAAGTTTCCTAGGATTATGTCAGATTGTGGAGGATTCCCAATCAAGAAATTATTTTTTAAAAATTAAATACATATATTGAAATACTTTATCTTGATTGAAAAATCTCTAAGACATATAGGAAATTTTCTTGTGGTGAACAAGATTCCTAGGATTGTGTTAGATTTAGGGAAATTCAAATCAATAAAGTACTTATCTTTTCAAATATTTTTTCAAGTAGTTAGCATTCTTTAAAATACTTTCTGAAAAAGGGTATTTCTTTTAAAAAAAGGAGGATTTTTGAAAATCATATTTTTTTTAAAAAAAAAATCTTAAATATTTTTAGATATCGTATTATTGGTGTAAATTTTTAACTTAAAAATCTTTGTTATTACCTTATATATCTTTTTGATGTCTATCAAAGGGGGAGAGAGTATCTAATGTTAGATTTTTATTTTATTTTTCCCCAAGAATTGTCCTAAAACCCTTAGACCTCAACCTAACTTAAGATTATTGTCAAACATTAAAAAAGGAGAGATTATTGGTGCAAAAAGCATTAGACATGAACAGTCAACCACTAGTATTTTGATGTTTGACAATAAACCAAGGTTTGGTCAAAGTGATCAAGGGTTAAGTCAAACATGACCTAATGTTTGGTAGGGTAAACTCAGGTATGATCAGGTTGACCAAAGGGTTAGCCAAACAGGACCCGATGTTTGGTAGAGTGATTAGGACCCAGGGTTAGTCAGGTTGACCAAGGGTTAGCCAAACAAGGCTTGATGTTTGGCAGAGTGATCAAACATAGATCTGACATGTGTGACAATATACCAAGGGTTGGTCAATTAGAACAAGGATTAGCCAAACAGGATCTGATATTTGGCAAAGAACCTAGGATTGGTTAGTTTGACCCAGGGATAAGCCAAACAGGACTTGATGTTTGGTAGAGTGATTAAACTTATTTGGACTGAGCCAAACAGGACTTGATGTTTGGCAGAAAGAAAACTAGTCAGGATTAAGATGACTAATAATGAAGTCCTTATCGAGGCACGAAATCCTGATGAGTGAAGCTGGGTCCTAGTGAGTGAAGCTAGGTGGATGAAGTCCTAGTGAGTGAAGCTGGGCACGAAGACCTGGCCAAGAGTTGGGCACGAAGTCCTAGTTCGAGGAATTGGGCACAAAGTCCTGGTCAAGGATCAGACACGAAGACCTACCTGAGGGTTGGCCACGAAGTCCTGGTCGGGGACTGGGCATGAAGACCTGATCCGGAAGATCGGGCAGAAGACTTAGCCGAGCGAGAACTATGGACAAAAGTAGATATAGGTCGACGGTTGGATGTCTCGAGATCTAGGAGTCTCAGAGGCCGAGCAAAAGTCCAACTAGAGGTCCTGGTTGGCAAAAGATAACTTCTCCAGAGTGGAGTAGGTGAGGACGCGTTCCCCAGAAAAGGGAATAGTAGGCATTGGTTCGACCTATGATTTCATTTGAAATCCAAAGTCCGAACCAGACAGCTCTAGCTGTGAACCATTTAGGCTTAGTATTATTTGTTTGTCTTGTGTTTGTTTGTCTTGTAGGAACCTAGAGCTGGGGGCAAGATAGGAGAGCAAACGCAAACAAACAAGGCCCAAAAAAGGAGATCCCAGACGCCCTCAAGGGTTGAGTGCGCCCCCATGCTAGGCACCCTCAAGGTGCTTGGGGCATCCTCATGGTGAGGCGCCCCTATGAGCATGGGGGCGCCCCCATGACCCAGGCGCCCCTATGGGCATAGGGGTGCCCAAGACACTGCCTGATATCCTCGCGCTGAGTTTGCCGATGCAGATCAGATTGGACCATATTGGGGGTGCCCCTATAGGCTCTCGGGCGCCTAGATGCAGTATATATAAGGGGATTCATGCTGTGCTATCAAATAATCATTTTCCCATCTGATTACTCATTCTCTTTAAAGAAAAAGTGCTAAGAGGAAGCTCTGCGACCAAGGAAGCTCCAGGAGGAAGTGCGCAAGGCTTCGTACTTCTGGATTGGTCGGGATTGTCATTGTTTGTAGGTTTGCATTTACTTACATGTTGTAATTCTTTATATTATTTGTGCTTGTACCAAAAACTGTAAGATGAGTTTCTCCGCCTCCGGAAAACATTCGGAAAGGAGACTAGTAGTGGGCGGGCGCTATTCATAATTAGGCCTTGGAAGTACTGACCCTAGGGGATTTGGAACCAAGTAAAAATCTCGCTTGTTTATGTTATGTGTTTTTGCTTTATCTATTATTCCGCTATGCTACTAATGACTCTGTTACTAAGTTAACCGAATGAACGACTTAAAGACGATAAAAAGTTACAAGTCAATATTCACCCCCCTCTATCGACGCCACCGATCCCACATATAATATCTAATAAGTTGTTCGTTTTTCATTCACTTTCTCCTGTATTTTCTTATTTTACCACCAAGATTATTTACTTCATGGTGCACATCCTTTTGACTCACTGAGTATGGCTACTATTATCAACTTTAATGTCATCTTATCCCATGTCGTATTTGAGTTGTCGTGTATTTCTTCTAATACTTGTACTTCTATCCTCTTCTTAAATATATTTTGTTTTTCATCATTTAACTTACACCACTTAATTCTAAGGTTCGTGCTTATTTTTCTTTTATTGATACTATACTTAACGTGTATATCCAACACTATTAACATGTATTGGGTAGTTAAGATTTTTTTCAGAAATGACCTTACAATCTTTACAAATCTTTCTATTATTCTTCCTAACAATAAGAACGTCAATTTTAATTCAACTTACTATTCCCATTTTTGAACGTGACCAAGTATTCTCTTTTTAAAAAAAAACGTCTTAGTTAGTATAAGGTTATATGTTATCGTAAAATCCAATATAGTTTTCCTTTTAGTTGTCAGAATATTTGGTAATATCTCATCTAGGTTGTCCCAAAATCTAGATTTAGTGTGTTCATCTAATCCCACTTGAGATGTATATATGCTAATTACAGTAATAATTTCTTTTGCCACTACCATCTTGAGAGTTATAATCCTATCTCTCATTCTAACTACTCCTACTTCATTTTTTTAGCAAACTATCTATAACAATACCTACATCATTTCATGTTTTACTCCTTCTAGCATATCATAACTTAAAACTCAAATTCTCTATCTTCTTTCATATCAATCTTGTCACCTTGTCTCTTATACATATAAAATATTAATATTTCTTTTAATCATCATATATACTATCTCTACTAGTGAGCGTTGCTAGGTTCCATGTTCTAAATCATAAACAATTAGTTTTCCTATAAAATTTATTTTTATTCAACCTATGGTGTGAGAACTCTCCCATATTTAATAAATATTACATCCAAATTCTCATGGAGATGTGGTTGTGTTTGCCAAGATGTTATAGTCAGACCCTGCAACATATTATGGGGAATATCCTAACATTAATACAATAGTTTAATAGATTTATTCATTGAACATTTACTTTAAAATAAGCATTGGCTGACAACCTAACATGCAACTCTGACCCTTTTTCATCTAAGCTAGCTTGGGACCGACATTGATAAGTTTAATCTTTTTCCATTAGATCTACTAAAATATATAATATTTTTATTCAATCATTGTTTGCTAAATCACATACATTAAATAACTATATAACTTTATAATTTTAAATTATTTTTCTTTTTAGACATGATTGGAATGGTAGAAAAAAAGGTAATTATACTCACCCGTGCACTCGTCATAGCCTATCTATTGATGCAGTCTGACCCTGATTGTTGTTTTAGTATTGACACCGATTTTAGTTTAGGTTGATGATTATGATTGGGATTAAGTCCTGGTCATGGACTAGGCATACCTTGTGGGAAAATCCTAACCTGGAGGGTTAGGTGTGGAAAAGTCCTAGCTTGGAGGGCTAGGTGTCGAAAAGTCCTAACCTGGAGGGTTAGGTGTGAAAAGTCCTAGCTTGGAGGGCTAGGTGTTGAAAAGTCCTAACCTGGAGGGCTAGGTGTGAAAAGTCCTAGCTTGGAGGGCTAGGTGTTGAAAAGTCCTAACCTGGAGGGTTAGGTGTAAAAAGTCCTAACCTGGAGTGTTAGGTGTGAAAAAGTCCTGGCTTGGAGGGTCAGGTCCTAGCTTGGAGGGCTAGGTTGATGAAATCCTGGCTTGGAGGGTCAGGTCGTAGCCTGGAGGGCTAGGTTGGATGAAATCCCGGTGAGTGAAGCCGGGTGACTGAAACCCTGGTGAGTGAAGCCAGGTCCTAGCTTGGAGGGCTAGGTTGAAGTCCCAGTGAGTGAAGCTGGGCATGGCACGAGTCAGAGATGGATCGGAGGCTTGTTCTCGTGACTTAGAGGAGATTTGACCTTGCCTGGATCGGTCTAGTGACCAATCAGAGAAGTTGGCACGGTGCTCCTTCGTGGATCGGTCTGGTGACCGATCCAGCGATGACTAATCGGATTAGTGACCGATCAAGGAGTACACAGTGAGGTTGGAAACCTGCTGCTCGGCTCCTGATCGGACTGGTGACCGATCAGGGAGCATGTAGTTCGCTCACTGCTCTGCTCCTGATTGGTCTGGTGACCAATCAGGGAGCATACAGTGGGTTTTGGTTCCCCTTACTACTTAGCTCCTGATCGGTCTGGTGACCGATCTGGAACACTGTGCAGACCGTTCTGGTGAACGATCAAGTGTCCCGAGTTCCTCACTATGACCGATCAGGACGGAGCCTGATCGGTCTGAGCATGCCCTGATCGGTCTGGTGACCGATCAGGAGGGTTGGACTGCGAAGCTAAGAAATCACCCTACAAAGGGGTGGATCGATCTGGTGACCGATCCACAACCTGGGATCGGTATGGTGATCGGTCCCGGAGAAATCGCGATTTCTGATTGAGCATTAGGGGCCGATCAGGATGGAGCCTGATCAGTCTGAACCCACTCTGATCGGTTTGGTGACCGATCAGGAGGCTCTCTGATCAGTCCGGTGACCGATCACTTTAATTCAAAATGCACTGTCAGATGCTCTGATCACATCTGAACATATCTGATTTCTCTGCACTTAATCTCTGATACATGATTCTCTGTATGATTTACTGTGCTAATGTTATGATTAAGTGTGCAGGTGACAGGGATGGATTTAAACACTCAAGGAGAGTCAATGGAGGTCTTTACTTGGAGCAGTTTTTCCATTTGCCATCTCAGGTTGCAACGGACGCTGGCGCTGGCTGGAGCTACTGACTGGGGCTGGTCTGAGAGAAGCTCAGGGAGTCCAGGAGAGCTCAGTAGGCTGGTGGTTGCAGGTGAGCAGCTGGAGGCTGCAGTGAGATGACCTGGCGATCAGTGGAGGGACTTAAGTGCTTGGTGGCGAAGAAGTCTCAACAACAACAACGCTGCACACACTTGATCAGTTTTTTCTGTTCTTGCAACAACGAAGTTCTCTACATTGTGCTTGTGCGATCTGTTGTTCCATCATCTTGAGCAAGCAACTGCGATTACTCTACTGTCTTGACCAACCTCTGTTACTCGAGCATTTGGAAGAAGAACTAGGAAGCTTGGCGAGTTCATCAGCGAGAAGACACGAAGAAGGGAGTTCTTGTGTGAGATCTGCGCTGGGTGGAGCTCGGTGAGAAGTTTGCTTGGGTTCTTGCTATCTAAATGCTCTGTAAGATCCTTCTTGTGTTTCATTGTGCTTAAAACTTTATCTCTGTTGAAACGCTGTGGAGAGGTTACTCCACCGAGAAGAAGGTTGCTTTCTATCCGGATTTTCCGGGGCTTGATCTGCCGACGATCAAGGGATCGCCCACCTTAAGGGCACTCCAAGGAGTAGGGACAAGTTATCCCTGAACCTTGTAAATCCTCTTGTTAGCGTTCTTGTGTTTGTTCTTAACTTAGGACTTAAATTCTGCAACTCTGTTTTCCTTTGCTTCCACTGTGCTACTAACGTTTGAGTGCAGAAAAATCGAAAAGTTCTAAAGTTTAAGTGTCTGGCTACATTCACCCCCCCCCTCTCTAGCCATCCAAGTTCCAACACTATCCTTAGGTTATGTAAGAGTACACGATTGTCATTTACTATGAGATTCTGATCACAATAGTACCGCTTGAAATTTTCAATTGGCTTGAAGCTTGGTGATCCTATCTAGAATTAGTAAAATATGACCACTGGTGAGGTATTGCTGATGTTGATTAGAAGAAAACCTCAAGCTAGTGAACCTGTAGGACCACTAGAAGGGAAAGAGAAAAGAACATTGGTTAGCGGGTCAAGGGGTCCTTAGCGTAGCCACTCCGATGCTTAAGTCATCAATATAGTGGATGAAGAGATAGAAGATAAGTAATAGAGAAAATGAGATGCGAATTCTAAGGAAGCGTACCTACACCTGTAGGGGCGGGACCCTTTTTATAGTATATTCATAATCCCCGAATTAAATAAGACATCATATCATTGCTAGATGAAATGCCTAATTGTCATATTCCTGTCGTATCGAGCAACCCCATCATAGATATGTAATTAACATCCTGTTCCTGTACAAAGATACTATCCCTTATGTCTTTGAAGAACCCACATGAGACATTAACATGGAATGAGCTTGTAAGCTGAAACCTAAAAGGCTTACTAGGCTTTTAGTCTTTCACCCCTTTCATTAGATAGTGAGCCATGAACGAGGAATCCAGTCCTTGATCCAAGGTAAATGACCCAAACCTCAAGCATGCTTATCTTCTAAGGACTATAGAGGAATGTTTGTGTCAGGAGCTCAGACCCTAGGATATCCGATCAGAGTTATTTGATTGGGGAGATATTATAGGGAGTTGACCCCTGGATTTTGTTTAGGGAGTTGGGCCCCTAGACATCTGATCGGAGTTATCCTATCTGGGAGATATTAGGGAGATGACCTCTGGAGTTTGTTTGTGGGAGTTGGGTCCCTAGAACGTCCGATCAGTGCTATCCACTCAACCATCTACTCATTTGGTTTGGTGAGCTCTTCCGGTTGGCCAACCTTGGTCTTGACCATCACATCATCTAGCAATTTGACGATTATCCTACATGGGGCTACTCATATCCCGCTGTATCACTTGGTAAAAATTTGAATAAAACAAATGTGCCTACTTCATAATTGATTATACACATTAAATGAGAACAAGTACGTGACTCAAAGGTACACTAATCAGTTAATATATCAATTCAAGAATTAATGTATGCGAGATTAATAGTCCTGTAGATCAATAGTGAGCTTGAAAAACTACAATTGATAATCGACATCGACTTGAAGGTGGAGATGTTAATAAAAATTTGGATTCGATGACAAATTTGGCGTGTGAAGACTTAGTATAACATCTACTTTTTAGGATTCCAACTAAGATTTTGTTTGCTAGAAATAGTGGTAATAAAGAAAAACCAAAAAAAGGAAGAAAATGTGAGTATCGGGAAAGAGAAAAGTTAAATGATCATGTTTACTTCGATAAAAGGTCATACGCTAAATGTAGATGTCTTACATGGTTAGCCCCATAACAATCTATAGATCGGTGAGATATATATTAGGAAGCCAAGTGGATCATCACACGAAAGAGTATTTTTATCGATTTTATAGGGAACTGACTCTTGCTCAATTTTATAAATCTATCATTTGATGATTAACTCGGCTATGCAGGGGGGCGCAAATTAATTATCATGTTTACTTGAAAGTAGTGGTAGGAGGAGAATGAAAATTTACCATACTCCTTTTATTCAATTTTCTCATAACACGAAATTTAAGATAATAAAGCGCAATGGCTAACGATCCACAATATACCTAGTTGAGTAATCGAAGATGATTAGGGACCAATGCCAAGCAATCAAAGATGTTTAGTAATTGGCAACTGACCTTACATTTTGAATGTAATATCAACTCAGGTAAATATATCTCTCCGAATGCCTCTAGACATTATTTATTTATTTATTTAGTTTATTTTATTTTTCTTAACCCCATGTCCTATCCAATATGCACTAATTATTTATTCTGGGAGCAACCAAATCAAACTCTTTTAGATCAACAAGCTGCCCTCATATTATGGGATGATGGGATGGTGGAATGATGATTAATTATTATCTTAGATATTTATAATTCGATCCCTAATTACGGTGTATTTGTATGATTTTTTTTTCAAATGGGGCACGAACCTTGAGACGCTGAGCTTCTGGATCGTCCATCGTGAACACTTCTCGATTTACCCTGACGGCCGGTGGAAAACTTCCGTGGGACCAAGTCGATTGCTCGAGGTTAAAAAAACCTTGTTAATCATCTAGATCAACAAGCTCATTAACACATCATCCATATTTTAGCTCGATTGAATGGTGGTTTGCAACATTAATGCCTTGATGTATATATATACTTAATTTTGGATAAATGGATCATCAAAAAGTTCAATATCATTATCATAGTACTGTATTCCTTTGTTCCGAGAGCCACGCTTAATAAATGCAAGTTGAATAATTCCATGATCGAAAAAAATGATAAGAAGTATCCATTTATGATGATGATGCCATGGCACATGAACAAAACAATCTCATAGAAATTCCTTTTATTTAAATCAATTTTATGTTAAACAAAGGGTACATATAATGCCATGACACTAGCTCGTATATTAAATATTGAATATGGAGATTGCATTTATTTACATTGTAGCGTGGTGGAGACCATCGCACCTACATATTAATTCCCTTGCTGGTGATACAGGTTTCCCATTTATGTCGCAGTCTATTCCATGCACAGTATAAGCTATGGTCGTCGGACTCTGTAAGATGCTAGTAAATGTCAAAAGATTAATTATTACGAAGAATTGTGGGGCTGATTTAATTATATATTAAGTAATGACAAGCATCTATGCAAATGCCAAAGAGAAAAAGAGAATGTGGAATTTGACATTTATTTTCCGTTAGAATATAATTACTTTAATTTTCTCAAAAACATAATATTTCTTAATGCAATTGCTCATAAAAAGAACAAAGAGGACTAGTTAATTAAATGCCACCAATAGGCTGCATGCCAAAGGAGACCAATAGACACTGACGTTGAGCATCACTGAATTTTACCAGAAATGAACTGCATGGACTAAGTTCAGCTTGGTTTAACTCGAGCACATGTGTTTTTCACTGTATACAAGAGGACAAACTCCTCTCATCTTGTAACGAAGCTAGTTGGCCCCTCCCAAGATGGATTGACGCTCTCTTAATTCCTCCACTCGATATTTTGCCCTTGTTGTCCCCATCCTTCCCGTGTGAAGTCGGACTAGTTGCTCTTTGAAGAGTGGCAAGCAATAGCTGCATGAAGGTTGAATGCATATATCCACCAGATTCGATCAATTGGATCGAGTCTCCATGACCAATCGATGACTACAACACTATCATGCTTCTACTGGCCACACATTGAGCACTCAGAATTTTGCATAATTTCATCAAACAGCAACTACAACTCGTACTGGTCATGCACATGTTGTGTGTTTTGTTCTGATTTCTAACATTTGAAGCATCACGTGAAGTCCTATAGGATAACTCCTGTCCAATGAGGAATGTCACTGAATATAATCCATGTGTTTCAGACACACAAATTCCTCTTAATTTCCTATGATATAAACATTTCTTTATGAGAAGATGCATGGCTAGCTTCAATTCCCCTTGAAGAGTCAAACCTCTTGAAGAACATGGAGTACCCTAGCTTCATGGTCTTTCGAGTAATTAAGTTTCCTATATGTTGATCTACATAGGATACTTGGTTGAGTTGTTTAGTGATATAATGCTGCCGGCATTAAAGGGTAAATATTAGGGAGCATGGAAAGTAGGTTAGGGATATGTACATTAAAGTAATCCTTCACTTGCATTCATGAACATGTGTACGAGTGCTTGATGTATTTATAAGTTGAAAAGAAAATAGTGATAGAAAACTTATTGTAAATTATCAACATAATGAAAAAATGAGCATGAGTACCCCGATAATTAAAGAATGAACCTTTCTTATTACATAATGGCATACCACGTTGCCTAATTTGATGAGTTACCATGACAATTATTTTTGTGCAATGTAATGATAATGAGATACGACAACATTAGATGTATAGTCATTATTGTTTGAAACACTAAGTTATTAATGTGTAAGCTATGTTATGTTAATTAGTTGTTCTTGTTTATGATACTATTTTAGTTATTATTTTTGGAGTAATGATTGGGACAGTGAATTTGGGACAGTGAATGGGATAGTGAATGACGTGCAATTAATGTGTACATGTCCGATCGCCGATCGGACACCACCGATGACCTCTGATTATCGTCCTGAATCAAACTATACCTTCGGAGGACGGTGAAATCGTCAGGATCGCCGGCAACGGTGAACCTATCGAAATCGACGGTCAATGATGCGAGATCGCAATTGCGGCGATCCCCGACGAGTTCACCGTGCCCCCCAGGGTATAGTTTGGTTCGGGGCGGCGGCCGAAAGCCGCCGGTAGTGTCCGATCGACGATCGGACGTGTACATAATAATTGTCACGTCATTCACTGTCCCATTCACTGTGCCAAATTCACTGTCCCTATCATTGCTCTTATTTTTGAGACACTATATTAGTTATACTTATTTGAGATGCTAGCTAAGTTAGTAGTTATTATTTAAGATACTGTGTTATTATTCTTATTTGAGATATATATACTCTTTTAGTTATAAGAGATACTAATTTATTATTGTTTGAGATAATAATCCTTTTTGAGATGCAAGTAAAATATTATCATGTTGGCCATTCTTGCTGAGATATTATATTAGCCAATTGTTCTTATTTAAGATACTAATTTGTCATATTTTTCTCTTATATCACATGACATACTATGTAGATGCCATAATAATTATAAGTGAAAGTAAGAATTAAACTTCATCAAGAATGTGTATGAGAAGAATCAGGATGAACCTTATGATCCCAACTTATTGTCTAGGTGTGAGTAACCATGCATAAATTACAGACTACAACCGTCTTATATGAATATATAGGTGTACTTAACATACATGAAGAGAAAATGAGTCACCAACAACTCACTAGTACAATTGTCCTAGACGATGTTTTAATTGTTGGGGGGGAAATGATGCTCCCAAGTGAGATCAACCAATTTGTTTTAATTTATTTCAAAAAAAGTTTTTAATAACAATTTACCATTTTTTTCTAATGTGTGATGTATTAGGGATTTGACATATTGCACGTGGAGTTTGTAGGACTTATTGACTCAATATGGTCAAGTTAGTTTGTACTAAATGAATTGAAAGTCTAGAGCATGTTTTGATGTTTCAGAGGATCTTGAAGAATAGTATAGGATGAGGAGCATCGAGTGGTTGTGTATGGGATTAAGAGATGGTGGTTTTAGTGGCTTGGAGATCCAATCAATATTTGTATGTCCATCGGTCCGCATAGTTGTTCATGTACTAATAAAAGATTTGATTAACTATCGCAACCCTTGCTTCTTCGAGTGGAACTACAGGTGGTGGAGATACTTAGAATACTACAAAGATATTAGTATCTTTGACTTCATAGTTATGAGTATAATAAGTTAATTTGTAATCTTTAGCGTCAGTTTTATATCTAACACTTGCTTTAGTCTCTGTTTATGGTGAAAAAATAAGGAAAAAAAATGATATAGAGAAAGCTTAGGGAGCTTGGTGCATAAGATGAACTAGAGGACTATCATGGTGTACTTTAGGGTGAGGAGCAATTGAGAGATTAGGTGAATGAATCATAATCTTGAATGAACCATAATCTTGGGCCTTGTGCTTTCGAACAATGATATCGAGGATGTTGTATTTAACAAGGTAGGGGTAGACTACACCTAGTGGTTTTTTTTGAAGCCTATTACCAAATTAATTCTCATTCCAAGTTATAATATGCAACTTATCTGAGTCTCGAGAGTTTGTGTAGGCTTATAGAGAGGTAAGTTGACTGAAGTAGGAGGTACCACATAATGGATTGAGTTGTCTAATTAGTTGATTGGAGCATTTTGAGCATTTTAGTCGATTTGAGAATTGATCAAACGTGAGGGTTTAGTGAACTAATTAATATATTTTGTTCGAGTAATAGTTCACCAGTGTTCCTTCCAATAGACTTGTAATATTGTTATTGATTGTCCAATGGTAACTTGTGCCTAATTAGTTGACTTGAATAAAACAAAACAAAGATGGCGGAGGTCTTCTTATATAAGCTCTTAGGTAGATTTCAGCTGACAAAGCTCCACGGAAATAATTTTGATAATCCTCCATTCATGTTCTTATTGACTCAATATGGTCTTAAAGGGGTTAGACAAGGTTGAAAGATTAAACTCAAGCTCTTGGTATTCTCTCTTTAATATATTCATTTAATTATATTTGAGAGAGTGAAAGTTGTAAACATCCGAAAGCTAAGATTGCTAGTAGTACCCTAATATGTCTTGTGAAGTGGTGGTTCATAGTGGTATATTACAACGGTGAATTATCAAATGAGTTATAGTTCATGGATTAATTAGGGTCTCTAAACCATGTTAAATGAATGAGTTGGGGAGTGTTTTTTTATTTATTATTTTCATTGTATTCTATATTCATGATATGAACAATACACCTTAGATATTTAATTATTTATCATTTATTTATTCATGATTTACTTGAGCCATTTTCATTAAATATAACACTCGATGTCACCCCCCCCCCCCCCCCCCCCCCCCCCCCCCCCCCTAATTTTTTTTTTATATATCCTATAACTCCTATTAGTGGTTGAATACCTAACAAATGTTCCTTCATCTATTTTATTTGAAAAATTTTCTGAGTTGTGTTCAAAATATATACTTTACATCTAATTAAAATATTTAATTGATGGGATTTTGTGGTAATAAATTTCGTAAGGACTTTTATGTAGTAATTTGTTTAAGTGCTATTTTGAACATAGCAACAATGTTTATGGCTTTGGCCCCAAAATAACTAGGTAGGATATATTCATTTGATATAATTCTTGCTACTTTTTGTAGGTTACGTTTTTTACATCCAACTATACCATTTTATTATAGTGTTATTGGAAAAGAGAACTCCTGTTTATATCCATTGCCTAAACAAAATTTATTGAGCTTCTGATTTTTAAATTTTCCTTCATGATTACTTTTAATTCATGTTAACGTTCTTTTCATCTTTCACTAACTTAGAGAATTGCATGAATTTATCGACTATTTCACCCTTATATTTTTTTTAAATAAATCCAATTATACTTAGAATAGTTATCTACTATTAAGTAGACAGAATTAAAATCCATTTAATGATTTAACTTTATAACTTTCTAAAAGATCTATGTGTATAATTCTAAGAAAAATGATATGCAGCATGAATTTGTAGCATGAAATTCAACATGAATGATGTGGCGCTCTAATTATAGCAATCCCCGACGGGTTCACATGCCCCCCAGGGTATAGTTTGGTTCGGGGCGGCGGCCGGAGGCCGTCGTTGGTGTCCAAGTGGCAATCGGATGCGTATATAAAAAGCGCCACGTCATTCATGTTGGATTTCATGCTACAAATTCATATTGTGTATCATTGCTCTAATTCTAATAGGAAGGTGGGTTGACTAAGTCAGTTAACTTGTCAATTATTTTGCTTGATAGGGTTGAAAGTTAGACATTATGGATCTGGTGTAAGTGTTGAGTGTGCATGATACTTGATAGGGAAAGTCCTAATAGGTTATGAGGACTGGACACAAGATAGCAAAACTCTAACGGGTCAGAAGGACTAGACACTAGGTAGGAAAGTCTTAGTAGATCAAGAAGACTAGACACTAAGAAAGAAATACCAGATACATTCAAGAACTGGATATCTGGTAGAATACATTTGATAGGTCGCAGGACTAGGCACCAAGTAAGAGAAAGCCCTAGTGGTCAATCAGACGCTAAACAAAAGAAGCCCAAACAAGTCAGGTAGACTGGATGTTTGATAGGTAAGTGAAGTAAGTCTTGAAGAGATCCTTCTAAAAAAAGATGATGAGGACGTGTGCCAATCTTGGGATAAACCTAGCAATGATCCGACTAAGAAACCAACCTAGATTTCGAAGTTGAGATCATATAATGGCTTAACTATCATCAATAGAACATGCATTTTTTTCTAACTTTATTTTGCAGGATTATTATAATATTACTTGTTGGACTAACTGTATTTTATAGGAAACAAGAGTTTTGATCGACCGAATACACATTGGTTGATCGGAGTGTTCAGTCGACCGAACAAAGAGTTTCAGTCGACCAATAACTTGGAAATAATATCAACTAGGTTACGTTCTGACTTTGAAGGAAAGATCAAGATCAGTTGACCATTCTCATGGATTGGATGATCGGAAAGGCAGATCGAGCAGGATGCAATCTGACCCTGGAAGGTAAACTATGAATCAATCAACCAAAAAATAAGATCGAGTAGGATACGATGTGATTCAATAATGATGTTGGTGAAATCAGCCACCAGAGTTTCAATATTTGACAATATACCTATGTCTGGTCAAGTTTTACTAAGGATTAATCCAAACAAGACCTAATGTTTGGAAGTGAGCTAAGTCTAATTTGGTCAAGGTTGACCAAATGACTAACGAAGGTAAAGACTAGTCATGTCAATGGTTGACCGGATGACTATCCAGGAAAAGTCCAAGTAAGTCAAGGATGACTGAATGTTTAGCAAGGAAAAACCCTATCTTGTTAAGAGAGAACCAAATGTTAGGCAAGGCAAAGTCTATCTAGCATGTGGCAAGTTTAAGCAAGATGCTTGACAGGATTGATCTCAGGGAGTAAATCTTAAGTGGAGAGATCCTAAGGGAGTGAACCTCTGGTGGTGAAAATCTTAGAGGTGTGAACTCCAAGGAAGATGTAAGTCTAGTAGGTCAGGTAGACTTACAAGATTAGGCTTGCATGCTTTGCTGGTGTTTTGTATTTTATTTTATAAGAACATAGAGCTGGAAGAAAAATAGAGTGCAGACAAACGTAGATGGACAAAGCTAAAATAAGTCCAAAGTGAATCAGAGTTGACTTGAGTTGAACATGAGCTAAGCCAGTTCGGTCGACCGATCAATCAGTTCGATCAACCGATTGTGTTCAATTGATTTGGTTTAGGTCTGGACTCGCGTTAGTGACAAGGTTTGGTTCGGTATACCAAAAAGTAGGTTTATTAGACGAATTAATATGCTAACGACAAGAACCAGATTGTGATAAACTTGGTTGTGGGGATCATATTTGACTAGGATCGGTTGACCGATCAAAGTTGATTGCTAGATTGAAAAGTTTTATAAAAGAAATCCCAAGCACGATGTTCAGAACATCAATCTACTATGACTCTTCATCTTTGTGCTCAATGAAAAGGCGTCAACACACTACTTATGAGACTAGAGAAGCAAAGGAGGAGCGCGAGGTACTCATGACTTCTAGATAGATGACACTTGAGTTTGTTTGTCTTAATTACATGTCATGCTTTATTTTATATTATTTGTGCTTGTAATTATAACTTGTAAGGAAAGTTTCTCCACCTCCGAAAGACATTTAGAATGGAGAATACTAGTGGATAGGTGCCTCCCATAGATCAACTTTGGATTTACTAATCTTGGGGGGGGGGGGGGGGGGGGGTGGTTAGGAACCAAGAAAATCGGTGTGTCCTTTTTTCTTATTTGTTCTTCATTATATTTCTACTGCAATGATTAACTTTATAGAAAGAAATAACGAATGACAAATATGTACAAAAAATGTGATCAATATTTACCCTCCTCTATAGATTCCACTGGACTTACAATTGGTATCAGAGCTTAGAGGGCTCCTAATTGGACTAACTGCCAAGGGATCAAGAAGGCTAAAGATGGAGGGAGAGCAAAAGATATGGATTTAAATTTAAAATCCAAGTTCCATATTATATGATTCAAGTGTATTAAGAGAGGATACTACAAAATTAGCATCATACTCGTAAGATTCCGATGGCACAATTGGCGACAAAAGAGGAACCGATGGTAGGAGTTTGGAACAATAAAGAGCATATTCTATGCTTCAAGTGCAAGAAATCCGACCACTATAAGAATCAGTGCTCGGAGAAGAAGATGAGGAAAAGGTCATCAAAATTAGAGGAAGCGTTTCATGTCATTAAATTTACAAATTGCAAAAATAGTCTTTTTGAGATGTATATTAGTAGTAATTTTGTTTAGATAATGTATTTAACCAAGTAAATCTAGATCTAGTTAACCATGAGAATAAATTTAATTTGAATAATTCAAAATTAATTAATTTTAATAATTCAAAATTAAATAATATTTTAATTTCTAAAAATAATTGGAATTTGAATAATTCAAAGTTAATTAATATTGATAATAAACTTAATGAAAATGACCAAGTCAATCTAAATCCAGATAAAAATAATTATAATCATAATAAAATATTTTCTTTATTCGATCAAGAAAATTCTAAAATATATAATTCAAAATTTATTAATTCAATTAATTTGAAATTAACTAATAATCAAAAAAATTCTAATTGAATAAGTATAATTTAATTAATTTATAAAATCCTAATTTAATAAGCAAACAAGTTAATTCAAATTAGAACCATTCAAATTCAATAATTCAGAATTAAATAATAAATTATTTAACCAAGATAATTTTAAAAGTAATTCGATAAAGTTAGATGCTAGTGCAATCATCCTCGGGTCAAGGTTAACCAATTTAACTAAGTTTGTGTTGGTCCGCGCTTGAGTTTCGATGTTTGACAATATGTGTGAGAGAGGTTAGGAAGGTCAATGGTGGACTAGCTACTTGACTGGAAAGTCCTAATTGGAGGTTAGATAAAAAAAATCTAAACTAGGTTAGACATCAGAAAGTCCTAATTGGAGGTTAGCAATGGGAAGATCTAGTTGGAAACTAGGTAGTGAAAGTCCTAAAGGGGTTAGGAAGTGAAAGTTCTAGAGGGGTTAGGCAATGAAAGTTCTAGCAGGCTAGGCAGTGAAGGCCTAGTTGGAAACTAGGCAGTGGAAGACTTAGCGGGGCTATGCAATGGAAGACGTAGTTGGGAACTAGGATACGAAAAATCCTAGAATGTATATGTTGAATCCGACACGTTTGTTCTACTCCGGAAATTTTTCGGAAGGTTCTTAGAATTTTTCCGGGCTCTGGGACTAATTTTAAGGGTGTAATGGATAAGGAATTAAGACCCTAGGGGTGGTTTTGTGAAGAGGCAGAACTTGTTTGGGCTAAACTGCAAAAGGCCAACATAAAAGGGTCGGGTAAGGGCTCGGTTCAGCCACAGCCTCTTCTTCTTCTCAGCCCGATCCCGTGCCTGTCTCCCTGCCCTAGCCGACGCCAACTTCCTTCTCCCCGTTCGCGTGCCCTAGCGCAGCGCAGCCTAGCCACGGTCGACGCCGACCCGATTTCCTCCCTCTCCTCTTCGAGTGATCTAGCCGCAAGAGAAGCTCATCCTCCGCATCTCTTCTCCGCGAACCTGGGTCGCAGCCAAGAGGCGACTTCTTCGTTCGTTCATTTGCAAGCCCTAATCGCAGTCGAACTCATTCAGCGACCACTGCTTTCCTCTGAGCCACTTGACGTCGGAGACAACTAGGGCTAGCAAACTAGGTATGGTTTCCTATCTATTGGATATCTGGTATGGGGTGGATGGACTCAAGGTTTCGGATACTAGCTGATTCGCGTGTAATGGCAGGTTTGGTCAAGGAATTTGGAATTTGGACTCCATTCCTGCTTCTGCTTCAAATCCACCGGGAGGTTTTTGCTTAGAGCTGGGAGTTGGATTCAGTCGGTGGGTTGGAGCTCAACCGTGAGATTGTCAGGGGTAGCTCAGGTAACAATGATCTGTATTCCCTGCCGATTGGAGGTTTTGCCATTTAAAACTTTTCCAAATCAGGGTCGTTCTGCTTCTGGTGTATCCTTGATAGATTACTGATCATTTCGGTAGTTGGGGGATGAGGTTGTGTCATGCTGTTACTTAGGTTACTTAATTCCTGCTTAGAATGTGTCGTCTAATACCTTGCTATGGCTTTGTTGGAATGTTGGACACAGATTCGTGAGGAAGCAGAACCCTGTTGATCCCTGCCCAGTTTCATCACTGTGGGTGTTCTGAAGTTCTGCAGTTTGGAGCTGGAGATTTAGGTAAGGAGATGCGTTCCCTGCATTTTATTTCTATTAGAGTATTGTGTGGCAGTGGAGGATGAATTGGATCTATAGGGAGTTTTGTGCTATGAAGTCCCCCTGTTTTGATGTAGGTTTAGATGTTGCCGTGAGCTGTGGATGGAAAACGAAGCTTGAATTTGCTATTCTTCTCCTTGTACAGATTTTAGTTGTGTGGAACATTTCTGTTGTGGAGCCGAAGAAGATCCCTGCCGTGAGTTTCCTAAGGTAATCTCTTCTTGTTCAGAGTTGGTTTTCTGCACCTATGATGCTTGCCGTGAGCTTGGATTGGGATGAACCATAGTTCACAAGTTATTTAGCAATTATCCCTAGGCTATAATAACTCAAGCCTTAGCTATGTGGGATGAGTATTTGGGAGTTATCACTGGGTTTAATTTGAGATTAAACCTACTAATTGAAACAGATCGGATTCCAAAACCTAATTGGAATCTAATATGAATATTTGGGATAATGAAGGCTTAACCATTTTATTATGATTAATTAAATGGAAATGGACGGATTAAGTTAACCCCAAAATGGATTAGGAATTAATTAGCTAGTTATTATCCTTGTAATAGCTAATTAAATGCATCCTTGATACAGGAGCTTGATCGGATTTATTGCTACCTATTTTGACGGGTGGTTCTGTCTCGATTGATACAGACTTCACTTTCATTGGAGGCGGGTACCCTTTGACTTATCTATCTTGATATTGTCATTTTGTTATGCATAGAATGTTATAGATAGCAGTAAGATTTTACGCTATCCCTGGTTATTATGTCTGTTCTGGATATTGTTGTTTATCCCTGTTTATTATGCCAGTTCTGGATACTTGTTGTTTATCCCTGAGTTATCATGTTGTTGGTTCCCTTCGGTCTCAGGTATTGTCATATCTGTATGTATGCTTAGATATCGGGATGTACCTCTTGCACTTAACCTTGAGAGATCTGTAGTTTCAGGCCAGTATACCTTGTAGGTTACCTGTATTTCCTGTTGTAGGATTTCAGACTGAGACCTAGTATACTGAGGACTTGGGAGGGGGGTATGTGTATCTATCATACACCATCCTTGCACTGTTGCATGTCGGCGATCAGCGACTCCCTTGTGGTTGAGCCTAATCGTCTTCCGGTACATGACTTGCACACACGGCCACTCATGGGTTAGTGGATACCGTAGATGTGTGCATTTACCCTGTATTGCTCCGTTCGGCCACTGTTTGGAGGGTGAGCGCGGGCGTGGTAGCAGCCAGGGATCCCTTCTCGTACTGAGCCACGAGGAGATGAGAGCGGAGCTCCCCCATTGCTTGGGGTAGAGGGGTGGTCCCTCACCAGCATCCTGTCCACTCGGTCACTCAGGAGCAGTGATGGCAGGGTGTACAGTTGTCAGAGCCCTACCCGTTCAGCCGTCCCTATGACAGGTGTACGATGATCTGTCTGGTGTCAGGGGTGACCATGTCATTGCACCATGTGCATATTTTGCATCGTGCATTGTTTGCTGCACTTATTTGCTGCACTTGTTTGACATCGCATATACTGGAGACTTGTTATCTGTATTTATATGCCTATTGGTTTTCCTTTGGTATTTCTTATCCTCTTTCCAGGTTAGATGATTCAGGTATGTATCTACCTCAGTATGTTCAGTACTAGTCTTTCCCTACTGTTGATATGAGTCTGTATTAGCTGAACTCTTAGTGTTGGTATAACCTTCTATGCATATCTGTTGGGTATTCGCTGAGCTATGGACTCACCCCGTTGCCATATATGTTTATTTCAGGTTGATGTCTGCGAGGAGATCCCGAGCCGCCAGTCCCCAGCTCCAGCGGAGCTCTTTTTGGTTTTGGCTTTCCGTTGTTTCATTTATGGACCCTGTAGTATTTACTAAGCTTCCGCTATTATGTTTTTAAACATGTATGCACGTTTTATTTGATGGCATTGTACTTTTGAGTCCTATGTTGGACTTCGTTTATTTTTGGTTTTGTTCCTGCCCCCTGGCAGCTCAGGTGAGTTCGGATTTGGTCTTTCGATAGTTAAAATCATATAACTGTTGTTCTGCATATATCTGAGGCCTGAGGCCCTTTAAACTGCGTGGTTGTGCAAATATATATATTGTGTGTGATATGTTTACCTGTGTGTATGTGTAAATTGTCCGCCGGACAGGGGAGGTGCTGTCCAATTTTCTATTGGCACAGCGGCTCCTGGGTCTCGGGGCGTGACATTTCTTGTGTTAGTCTATGTGACTATATGGTCTTTGTGACCTGACTCTTATATTGTCTATGTGACTTGACTTGTATGAGTGGGAGATGTAAGAAGTGGGGCGTGTGCAGTTACTGCACACGCTGCAACGTGTGCAGTTACTGCACACGCTGCAGGGAGGTGGGCTTGTTGCCCCCTCCCTCTCCACTACTTCTACCCCCTATCCTCTCCTATATAAGGAGAGGGTAAGGGGCTTCATTCAAGTGCAAGGTGTGGTGCAAGTGTGAGTGAGAGCAAGAGAAGAACTCTAAGACGAGGAGATCATCCAGGCAGTGGGATTTGGTTCGTGAATCCGAGAGGGGAAGAACTTTCCGACACGTGATCGTTCTTCCGACGACAAGCGTGACGAACAACGAAGGACGAACGGAGAATCGCTGTAAGTGTTTAACCGTTTTCAATATCTTAAATGCGTTCAGAATTTCATGCTTAAATCAACACTAAGTGCCCACCTGGGCAAAGGCTGATTTTGAGGTGCCAACTAGTTTGGAGCCTCCCCTAAATTGTAGACTGGGTGTCTAGGGTCAATGTAATGGATGTCCCTTTTTGGGACATAAAATTGATTCTGACCTACTTGCTTTGTTAGATAAGCTTTCGGAACCCACGCTTTTCGTTGATTTTTGCGGGGGTGGATAAAGGAGATAAAGGATCTTTGGGTCGATCTTGATTTATATCCTATCCCAGATTTGTGGTACATGCCCTGTTGTGATCCAAGAATAAGGTCAAGGTTCTTGGATCGGGTTGTGAACGTTGCTAGTAGATCCTTAAGTTTTAGGACCTCGCCCTTTAGGTTTGAGTTTTCAGTTTCAAGCTCAATTAATTTTTGATTTTGAGTTTGTTCAGTTAATGTTCTGGTATTAATTAATTGCTCCTTAAGGTCTTGATTTTCCTTAAGGAGCTGGTCATTTCTAGATTCAGATGCAAGCAATTTTTTATTTAAAGCAGAGATAATCTTAAAAAAATTTTGATTAACTGAATCTAAATATACCTTAGTCGAGTCGTCCGAAAAGAGTCCGATCTCTTAACTCGACTCGTATTCGGAATCTTCGTCGTGCTCTGAGTCCGATTCTGGTCCGGTTGCCATCAGTGCGAGGTAGCTTGCGTTCTTTGGTTGTTCATCGTTGGAATCGTCCGAGCTTTCATCCCACGTGGCTTGAAGAGCCTTCTTCTTTTTGTTCTTAGTGGGTTGGTCCTCCTTCTTGTAAGGGCATTCATGTTTGAAGTGCCCTTTTCTGTTACAGCCGAAGCAGATCATTTTGCTTTTACCTTCAGTGCTGGAGGGCTTCATTACCTTTTGAATATCTTTCTTTGAAAATTTGTTCTTCCTTCTGGTGAACATTTTTCTTACCAAGTTCACCAGTTGTTCTTCTTCATCTGAGTCAGAGTCTGACTCATCTTCAGGTTCTTCTTGAATTTTTCTTTTTGATTTGGCTTCTTTTGGTGAACCTGCAAATAAAGCTAGCCCTTTCTCGACCTTGGCGTTAGTTTGCTCATACAGCTCTAATTCACAAAATAGTTCATCCAGATTAATTTTTGAAAGGTTCCTAGAAATTTTATAGGCATCTATAATAGATGCCCATAGTGAATTTCTAGGGAATGCATTTAACGCATACCTTATGATGTCCCGGTTCTCCTGTTTGTGCCCGATCATGTGGAGTCCATTCAATATGTTCTTAATCCGGGCGTGGAGTTGACTTGCTGATTCTCCTTCCTGCATTTTTATGTTAAATAACTTATTCAATAACAGATCTCTCTTTGTTACCTTTGCATCAGAAGTGCCTTCATGTAATTCTGTTAATTTGTCCCATAGCTCCTTCGCCGAGTCGGTTGGTCCAATTCTGTTTAGCTCCTCTTTGGTAAGTCCGCACTGGAGGGTGTTCTGAGCTTTGAACTCGGTCTGAGCCTTTTTCTTCATCTCCGGGTTCCATTTGTCGGGCTTCAGTGGAGCATTATTTCCCTCATCCATTGGTGGTGTGTAGCCTGTTTGAACTGCGAACCACTGATCCATGTCGGTCTTCAGATAAACCTCCATCCTTCTCTTCCAGTAGGGAAAGTCTTCCCCATTAAAGAGGGGAGGGCGGGCAGTGCTATAGCCTTCACCTTGGGCCATTTAAATTCTGTGCACACGAAATAAAAGTAGACACAATATCCCAAGACTGGGTCTTGGATTAGTAGTGCGGGAAAGGATAAACTAACGAAAAGCAACTTGAATGGTGTTGCACCAGATTCAAGTAAAACCAACGAACGAGAAAAATAACTAAATTTAGGCAAGAATACCAAATTAAGATTATGTGTAGCGAAAAACCAAAAATCGAAAAAAACTGGATTTCCCCCGGCTCTTATGGTGGTTGCACCGATACAGAGCGTACCAGGCTCTGATACCACTTGTAGGATCGATGCACGTGAGAGGGGGGGTGAATCACGTGACTTTAAAAAATTAGAGCGCTTTAAAAAGCGTGCACAGCGGAAAAGATAAAACATGAACGAAAAACCAATACAAACGACACAGGTAATTTTACTTCGTTCGGAGCCTTCGGCGACTCCTACTCGAAGGCCTAGGTCCCTCGGACCTTTCCATTGGGCAATCCACTAAAACTCTCTACCGGTCAACCCCGATAGAGTAGGTGAGTACAAAAGAATTGAAAGTGTGACAACCCCACACTTTCAAGTAATTAAGTGCAATAAAATATAAAAAAAATTCTTCTTTTTACCGACGTCCGGAGTAGGTCGACTCTTTCGGGGCAGCAGGACGTCGTCGGCTCGAGGTGCAGCGTTTCCGGAACAAGGCGCGAGCGTAGAAGAACTTTGAGGCGTTGGAAGAAGCGTTTTTCAAAGCATGGGGTCGAGGGCCCTTTATATAGGGCCTGGGGGCGCCCGGGACGTCGGGGGCGCCCCCCACGTGGCCTCTGATCCGCAGAGCTCTCGGTCGCGTCTGATCCTCTGGATCCGCTTTGACCGGGGCGCCCGGAGCGCTCGGGGTGCCCGGATTGACCGGGTCAAAGTCCTATCTCCTTGGCTTCGAGGGGTTCGGTTTGAGGTATGCGCATGGGGGCGCCGCAGGAGGGGCGCCGGAGCAGCGGGGGCGCCCGGAGCAGCGGGGGCGCCCGGAAGCACCGGGGCGCCCGGCCCAGCATGTATTCGAACCCCCTTTTGCTTTACCTATTTTGTATGGCCCTTGGGGGCGCCCGGGACACTCCGGGCGCCCTACTCAGCTACTACCTCACTCCTTTGAGGCTATCTGAGCTGCAGACACTCCTTCCTTTGGTCCTGCATCCAGGGTTAGTCCAAAACACAATAAAACACAGTGTTAGATTATACAGCCTTAGCTGTCTTGGTTCTGACTTTGGTCTCCGAAATGGAGCCCTAGGTCGAACCGACGCCTACTGTTCCCTCGACGGGGAACGCGTCCTCTCCTACTCCTCCAGTGACTTACCTCACTTACCCTTTGTGCAGCTTTACTTGACTTCTTGACTACCAGGACTTCCTGCCAAGGCTCAACCACCCTGATCTTCCTGCCAAGTCTCAACCAACTTGTCTTCAGCCAGTTGTCAGGTCCCGCGGACCCAACTGGACTTCCCGCCAGGACTCAACCATCCTGGACTTCAGCCTGGTGTCTGGTCCTAAGTCTTTCAACCCTGCACACTTAGTAAAGAGGTTAAAAACCAACAACCCTAACTTTAACCACTTTGTCATACATCAAAACCCGAGTTTGACCGTTAGTGCAAACTGCACAACANTTAGGCATGATATGGAAAACCCTAACCTGGGAGGTTAGGTGTGATGATTGTGATGATTATGATTAAGTCCTATCGAGGATTAGGCATGATGTTGGAAAATCCTAACCTGGGAGGTTAGGTGTGGAAAATCCTAGCTTGGAGGGCTAGGTGTTGGAAAATCCTAACCTGGGAGGTTAGGTGTTGGAAAAGTCCTAATTCGGAAGGGTTGGGTGAAAAGTCCTAGCTTGGAGGGCTAGGTGAAAAGTCCTAACTTGGAGGGTTAGGTGCAAATTCCCATCCTGGAGAATTAGGTGAAAAAGTCTGGCTTGGAGGGTCAGGTGCCTAGCTTGGAGGGCTAGGTTGGATGATGTTCTAACTCGGAGAGTTGGGTGAAAAGTCCTAGCTTGGAGGGCTAGGTGAAAAGTCCTAGCTTGGAGGGCTAGGTGAAAAGTCCTAACTTGGAGGGTTAGGTGCAAATTCCCAACTTGGAGAGTTAGATGAAAAATCCTTAGCTTGGAGGGCTAAGGTGGATGAATCCCTAGCTTGGAGGGCTGGGTAGAGTCACTGGATCGGTCTGATGATCGATCAGGGACTGTTGGCACGCTGCTCCTTAGTGGATCGGTCTGGTGACCGATCCAGCTATGTCTGATCGGACTGGTGACCGATCAGGGAGCGCACAGTGAGATTGGGAATCTACTGTGTGGCTCCTGATCGATCCGGAGACCGATCAGGGAGCAGGCTGCTTCCTCGCTGCCTTGCTCCTGATCGGTCTGGCGACCGATCAGGGAGCAAACAGTGAGTGAGTTCCCTTGCTGATCAGAGCCTTGGATCGGTCCGGTGACCGATCAGGGATCTTGGATTTAATTAAAAAGTAACTGTTCATCTGCTTTGATCGGTCTGAGTGACCGATCAGGATCCAATCTGATCGGTCTGGTGACCGATCAGGATCAACCCTGATCGGTCTGGTGACCGATCAGGCGTGTATAGCTGCGAGAGCTGGGAATCCCAGTAAAGCAGTGGATCGGTCTGGTGATCGATCCACACACCCTGGATCGGTCCGGTGACCGATCACTTTAATTCAAATTTCACTGTCAGACGTCGTCAGAACGTCTGATCGTATCCGATTTGCTGATGTATGTGATATGCTTTGTGATCTTCTGCTCTAATGCTCTGATTGAGTTTCAGGTGATAGGAGAGGATTCAAACACTCAAGGAGAAGTCAAAGAGTGCTTTCCTTGGAGCAGGTTTGTCCCTTTTCCCATCTCAGGTTGCAACGGCGAGCTGCGGACTGGAGCTAAGACTGGAGCTCGACTGAGGAGCTCAGTGAGTCCAGAGATAGCTCAGTAGAGGCTGGCGTTGGCAGAGGAGTAGCTGGGAGCTACAGAGATGGTGTCATCTGTCGCTTGGCGGAGAAACAAAAAGGATGATCAGATTCAGTTTTGAAAACGTGTGTGTTCTTGCGTTCTGTTGAAAGAAGCTTGCTGTTCTTGAGTTCTTCATCCATTCTAAGCAAGCTATTGAGAAGCATACATCATACTTGAGCGCTTGAAGGAGAAAACAAGAAGCTTGGAGTCCGACAGTGGGAAGACACGAAGCAGACGGGGTCTGCGTGAGATCGCCACTGGGTGGAGCTCGGGAAGCTTGCTGTGTTTAATCCTTGCTAAGTGTTTGAGTAAGATCTTTCTTGTTGTTGTTTCATTGTGCTCATTATATATCATTGTTTGAAACACACTGTGGAGAGGTTTCTCCACCGAGAAGGAGGTTGCTTCATATCCGGTGTTAACCGGGGCTTGATCTGCCGACGATCAAGGGATCGCCCACCTCAAGGGCACGCCAAGGAGTAGGGGCAAATTATCCCCGAACCTTGTAAACCTTCCTTGTTAGCGATCTTGCTAGTTGTGTGTGCTTTGCTCTCATTTGTTTTTCTGCATATTCTGTTTTCCATTCTTTCCGCTGTGCTACTGATATTTGAGTTGCAGAAATCGTGATAAGTTTTCAAGGGGCAAGCGATTGTCTATATTCACCCCCCCTCTATAGCCATCTCGTTCCCAACAATATGGCATTGGGTTAGGGGGGATAGGGGATGTGAGTAGGGGGAGAAGCGTGAGAGGAAAAAAATGAAAAAGAAGGATTCCTCAAAAATATCCTAATTCATTTTAAATCGATCAAAAACCTTAAAGTTTAATAATAATTTGATCAAATCAACTGCAAATCAATCCCGATTTAAACTAATGTAATTCTTATCTCCGCACCTACACATTGGGTTTATTTCGAACCTAGCGACCTCACTTCGTCTTCAACAATTTAGTTTATCCATTACTACGATTTAGCTCATCCATTTATTATTATATATTTTATTCTTATAATCCAACACTTAACATTCTAAGTCACAATATTTTTTCATAAAAATGGTATTAATGGATAGCTTAGGTTATGGACTTTCTAAATATACGATCAATTTCAATTTTCCGATGACGAATAGTGATGAATCGACTGGTAAAAATTACTAGAAGGGCTTCCTTTTTTTTAATGTCAGGGGGTGTGGTCGCACCCCTTGCTACTCATGTGGCTTCGCCACTGAGTATTGGCAATTTGAATGTTATTTATGATGCATTACAAAACATATTCCTCCAATGAGATGAAAAACTTTTAGACATTGGTTGTTGGATGAGGAGTCGCTCGTATTTTCAAATTTATTTGATGGTTGATACATGGAGCTGACACCTTTAAAACTAGTTGGATTGAAGAGCTATACACGATTATGAAAAAACAATATCATAATTTACATAAATTATACTAGATTTATCAATGAATACATACCATATAGTAGACCTCTTGTCATTCAAATCCCCTGTATAGTTTACACCTACATATCATGTAACTGAAGGATCACTCTATTGTCTATTAAACACAATGTCATAATCCGTAATATTCCTCAAGTATCTAAAAAATCTACTTGACTGCATCCCAATGTTGTCAATCAGAATTTGAAAGAGACTTGCATCCCAATGTTGCTTGACTGCATCAAGGAACTTTAGTACTTGTCCTGGAGGTCTAGGGTTCGAATCTGGGGAAGGCAAGAACCCACCGCCAGGTGTGGAAAGACCGTAGGGCACGACCTATAGGCCTGATGGAGCTAGAGAGGTCGGGGTCGCTACACTATGTAGAACCAAAAGTTGTAGCTTGGGCCAAAAGACACGAAGGTTATTCCTCTTCTCCCCTACTATCCCGTCATGAGTTGACGGGTGATAGAAACGAGGAAGGAGGATGGCAAGCAAAAAATAGAGGAGGAAAAGACGAGACACTTTAAAAATTGCTATCTTTTTTCGAAAAAAATAAAAAACGGTGATAGCAAGTGTTACACGAAGAAGAAGAAAAACGTCACACAAGATGAAACCGCACATAAGGTAAGAAGAGCTATGACTCTGATACCATGATAAAATAAAAGAAGTAGAAAGAAGAGAAGAGGTAACAAAATAACTTTCTTAATTGAATAATTTGTACAATTTATAGAGGTGTTAGGATTCTTAATTAAATAAAAAATTAATAAAAATATTAATTAATAAATATAAAATATATAATCTAATAATATAAATTTGATTTAACTCTTATAACAAATTTTATTAAATAATTATTCTCTTAGCATTGTGTTGGCAAAAGATGATTCGCTCGCCCCGAGCCTAGCACGTGGGGAGAGTGGGCATACTGGCAAAATCGCTCGCCCCCAGCCTAGCACGTGGAGAGAGTGGGCATAGCAAGATTTGACTCCAGACCTCTGATGGCAACATCCACGTACTCCATCCCGTGAGACACGCACCCATCTCGTCAGTTTCTGGACAACAGAAGGCTGAAATTTTATACTTAAATCTGGATGAAGAAAGAAGCAGAGTTGATCGAGCCCACATATATGGCGGAGCCGATGGCGCTGACGACGTCGGGAATGAAGACTGCGATCTCGCCGACGCTTCGGTTTTGGAAGAAGGGGTTGTTGTAGTCGTTGGCTCCGATCTGGCCCACCGAGAATAGGGTACTCAGAAAATTAGCGTCGCAGTCCGAAGGGAGCAAAGCGAAGGCAAGAGCTGCTCGAACCAGCGGAGCTACACGCTCAGGGGGTTGTTGGAGAATACATTCTCTATCCCTCTCGATAGGAAATAGTCGACGTCGAGCGCAGTGGCTCTGGCGACCGCAAAGTTAGCTCTGTACCTGAAGTCCTCTGCTCCACTGCCGCCGAGATACGGTTTCACTAACGGCAAACCCATTGCTTGAGCTGGACGTTAAATGAGTCATCATCAACAATTCGTCAATGCATCAATTACAAGTCTAACGCTAGAGTTTACCGATGAAGTCGATGATTAGCCTTCCATCGGAGAAGCGGCCGGTGGGTTGGTGGAAGAAGGTCTCGTCGTAGGGAAGGCGGTCGGCGAGGATGGAGTTACAATTATCCTTTTTATATAGTTCTAAGAAAACTCTAATTAAAAATCTCTTTACCTATTTTAAGTTTAGAATTATCCTATTTATATAGCTCAGCTGTACATGATATTTTAGACAAAATAATAATACAAATCTCGTAACCCAATGCCTCCCGATGATGCACGGCTAGGCCATGCTTCTGGGCACGCTCGTGCCATGGGTGTGCCTATTCCCACGTACCCGAATTGTTTGGGGGCATGACTTTAGTCGTGCCCTGTTACACGACTATGTAACGGAGTCTTTTTGACACTCTTAATATGCTTATCAAATCCACAATAGCCGACACAAATATAAGTAATCTTCAACCCTTATAACCTCGAAACTGGAACCTTGCAAGTTGCAATGGCCGGAGGAAGTCAGGATTGATCAACCAAACTGGGGCTAAATGTCATTCTTTTACTGCTACGAAGCAATTTTACCATATCTCGATCGGTGTGAGAGGAACATGGTTCACAATCACATCAACGACTCCGATACATCAAATTTCCTGCCAGTTACTATCGATTTAAGCAGAGGCCGAGTAGCCGTCGCCGTCATGGAGTCCGACGACCTCCCAGTTTAGGTCGGGACAAGCTTGTGAAACAGGGGGGACGGTGTAGGGCCCGAGAAGACCGCCGGCGATGATCTTGTTAGCAGCCTCCGTCGTGTGCAGCCCGTCCCACGATATCGTCTTCGACGGGTCGCCGCAAACGCTGCTGCCGTCGTCGCCGCACGGCACCGTCGCATTCAATCTGTAAGCGCCGCCATCGTATCCACAGCACGCCGCAAGGACAGGATCCTCGAATCCTGTATTCGATTCGTTGCGGCGTCCAGTTAATCCAAAATTGATTCTCCAATTTATCAGTAGTAAAATTGGATGAGCTCACCGTGTTCGTGGGGAGAAGCGTAGATGGCCATCGCGGCGTGGTAGACGTCGGCGTACATGATGGCCACCTCCGGGTGCCGACGCCGGAGCCGTTGCAATTCCTCCACCAGCAAGCGGTTGTGGCGGATGGCGAAGTCGTTGAGCCAATTTATGCACCCGGTTTGTGGATCGTAGCTCTCTTGCTTTTCGCCTTGGAAGATGTTCAGGTATGCGGTGCAGCAGCCCATCGGAAAGCTTCCCGGCACCACCATCGTTCTCGCTCCCATCTCGATCAATTTCTGGACAACATAAGGCTGAAATTTTATACTTAAATCTGGGTGAAGAAAGAAGCTGAGTCGATCGAGCTCACGTCTACGGCGGAGCCGATGGCGCGGACGACGTCGGGAACGAAGGCTGCGATCTCTCCGGGGCGTCGGTTTTGGAAGAAGGGATTGTTGTAGTCGTTGGCTCCGATCTGCCCCACCGAGAACAGGGCGTTACTCAGAAAAGTGGCGCAGTCCGAAGCAGAGGAGCAAAGCGAAGGCAGGAGCTGCTCGAACCAGCGGAGCTGCACGCTCAGGGAGTTGTTGGAGAATACATTCTCTATCCCTCTCGATAGGAAATAATCGACGTCGAGCGCAGTGGCTCCGGCGACCGCAAAGTTGGCTCCGTACCTGAAGTCCTCTGCTCCACCGCCGCCGAGATACGGTTTCACTAACGGCAAACCCATTGCTTGAGCTGGACGTTAAATGAATCATCATCAACAATTCGTCAATGCATCAATTACAAGTCTAACGCTAGAGTTTACCAATGAAGTCGATGATTAGCCTTCCGTCGGAGAAGCGGCCGGTGGGGTGGTGGAAGAAGGTCTCGCCGTAGGGGAGGCGGCCGGCGAGGCTGGAGTTGCCGGTGAGGATGAGAAAGTTGCCGGTGTCGACAACAGAGGCGCCGAAGCTAAAGATGGAAGTGTAGCAGCCAACGTAGAGCTCGGCATGAAGGCTGAGGGCGAAGAAGAAGATAGCGGCGGCTGCGGCGGCCATGTTTATTTGAAGGGACGGATGAAGTAGCAGGCGCAATGCAATAAACGGTCTTCACCATGTCAAAAGTATTATAATAATAATAATAGTAGCGACATGTGTTGTACTCCGATTGGTAGCCGTTAAAATAATAATGACAATCATGAGACGGGATCATCTGTCCAAAGAGGGTCCCTATCCTCTGTTCCAATCGCCGGCGATAGCCGACGAGTAATCCGATCGTCGATCGGAGATCATCGGCGGTCTTCGATCGCCGTCCCGAACAAAACTATACCATGGGGGGTACGGTGAATCCGTCGGGGACCGCCGTAATTACGATCTCATCATATTCACCGTCGAATTCGATGAGATTGTAATGTGACGATTTCGATCGATTCACCATCATCCCAAAATATCGTTTGATTTGGGACGATAATAAAAAATTATTAGTGGTGTCTGATCGTCAATCGGACGACTCGTCGGCAAACGTCGATGAATACGAGATAGGTGGGATAGGGATTTTTGGGACAAAGATCCCGTTCGAAAGTTCGTGACAATCATAAATGTTATAGTTGGCCAATACATTTTCGTGGCCATTAGAGTAGCTGATTGGGTACGTATCTCAATGATGTTGGCCCTTTGGTTTATTTGGTTTGGTTTTTAGATAAGAGTTCTACATTTGTAAGCAAATTCCAAGGGAAGATTGCTGAGTTATAGAAAGACAAATGATTTTTAAAAAAAATAAAAAGACATCTTTTATTTTTATTATCATTAATATATAGTTCTATTTTTTAAAAAATATCTTATTGTAGATTTGTCAAAAAAAACACTACAATATACTCAAAATACTTATTAATTATAGTCAAAATTATTTTAATATTATTCTGATTGGGCTAAAATTACTTCAACTTAGTGTTACATAATATTATTATTGCAGTTTTGATTAAAATTTCAGTAATTATAACATTTCTAAATAAAATTACTATAATATAGAATAATTTTGATCAATGTAAGAAAAATTAATCAAAATTGCTTAGAATAAATTATTATAATAATATTGGACAAGGATATTTTTTAAATATGAAGTACCCTTTTATAAAATATGATAGAAAATAGAGTCTTTATTGATAGTAATCAAATTTATCCCTAATAATATGAGAGAATAATGGAGTTATCCCAATCAATACATGGAAATAACTATTATTTTGGAGAAGAGACATATTTTATATTATAATCAGATTTCATTCGAGTTAGCTCTTCAGTCTAACTTAAAAGAGGAGCTTCTGATAGTAATCGAAATTAACCCGAATAACATGAGGGACTAACGAAATTCCACCGAGCAATGGAAGGGAGTGATGGAGCTCCGTAGAATAATATGAGAAATGTTGAAGGTGTCACCGAATGATAAGAGGGTGTAATAGATTTTTTTTAGCAAACTATTTAAGAATTGATCAAGTACTATAAGATATCTTTATAAAGTCTTAAAGGGCAAAGATATGATGGAAACTGTGCTGAGCAATGATACTCCAGTTCACTAAGTAATATGATGAATATTACGATACTTAGCCGAGCAATGGAGATAGAAGATGCTAAATAGTATAAGTATAGTCTTCTATGTCATTCATTTACTATGTGCCGAGTCACTTGACAAGATTTAACCGAACAATACAAGTAAAAGCCTCCGAGCAATTTGTGGGCATTCCAAAGAGCAATCTAGAGAGGTTTTCCCGAGTCATCGGAGCCAACTCTCCCAAGCAATATGAGATGGGTCAACACTAGAGGAGTTTCCCGCCAAGTATCACAAGGGTGGAAACTTCAGGTAGTATCCATCTTGTTGTCATTTACTAGAAAATCTGAAAGTAGTCTCAAAGTCGGTTTTCCCAAGGGCTTCCCCTCTAACCATGTGGCAATCCATGAATAGCTATCAAGAAGTGACTGACGGAAGTGGTTTTCCTGTTTTCCTTCCTTATCTGGTGTGGTAGTCTGTGAGTGGAGGAAGGATAACGGATTCATCATTCTTGCTCACCTAGGTGGGAACCAACCAAAAAGTGCAGGAAATGATAACGTAAGATTCCTTTTATCTATATAAGCATCTACGTCAATACTGACAAGGTAAGTTGGTTCTTTTCTTCTCAAAAGGCAGAGACGACTCTTCTTCGTCCTTTCTTTCCTTTTCTCCGTTTTAGTCTACTTTCCATCTTTCTGCCACTTTCAATCATTGACTTGAGCGTCGGAGGTAATGGTGCGCCGAATCATAATTCGAACATCGTATTTCTATACCGCTTTGCACGGAGGAAAATTAAAATTTATTTTATGATTTAACAATTAAATCAAAGAAGTGTTCGTATGGATATTTGAAAATAAACATAAGCATGATCTTTAATCTAAACATGCATTACAATCTAATCATTTAAGAAAGATCGTAATAGCATAGCAAAGATAATCTATTATGTGATTGATTCATCTAATATTAATTTAATATTTTTATTTAAACATGCAAAACTATCTAATTTAAGCATACTAGCTCATTTGAGCATAATCTAAATAAAACTATTAGCACATGTATCAATATATAAATGAATCAAAACATCAGCGACAACATAACTCTCAAACAATCTTGTTTAGGGATGGTTTCAAAATTTCAGGTTTAGCAAAATAACTCTTTTTTCTTTGTCTTGAAATTGTGCTTCCTCCATCTAATCAGGTCCACGATCAAAGTTTCCTTTCCAATGCTTGATCGCACTAGAGATCAACTGTCATTTTTTGTTAAGACAATCGTAACTTCCCAAACAACAAGCGATAAAAAGATGGATTTCTCTTGATGGAAGAGAGAAGATGATCTTTATCTTCTTCTTTTTGAGAAAATGAGAAAATCAACTTGGGAGAGGAAAATCATGATCACCCTAAACTCCAAGATGACTCTTCTTTATATAGTATACGAAGAGGTGTGCCTCTTCATTTCCAAGGAATGTGAAGAGATGTGCTTCTTTATTTACAAAGAATACAAAGATCAAATCCGACAACAAGCTTCAAATTTTAATATACATCCGTCAGTAAATTTAATATTGTATTCATTTCATTAGGAGAGGTGTGAAGATTGTTACACCCTCCTTCATTTGTATTTGACTTCTCCTTTTGAAGTTTTGAAGGAGAATTAAAGTGATTGCTCATCGAAAGCGTTCAAGGATCGCGGGCCTTGGAGTAGGAGTTGACGAAGGCTCTGAACCAAGTAAAAATAACTCATGTCCTTTACTTATTTTCTCTGCTTTTACTTTGATTTGACTTTACGAAGGAAAAGAAAGAATTTTTAATCGATCGAGATTCACCCCCCGCCCTTCTTTTCTCTCTCGACATCTACTGTCCTACACATAGATGTGTGGTGAATCCCCAACTATAACGCATTGACTCCTATATGTTTTGTTACTACACCCAATCTCATCACCTGACGACACTAATTGAGTCGGTAAATGAGTTAAAATACAGCCCCAGCATATAGAGTTTCAGTGTTGTCTTGGGTCATAAGGACTACTAGTATACAACAATAACCAAGGTCTTATCCACTCGATAAATGATAATCACTTGAAAAATCCGTATTAGGGTTGTTCGATGAACTCAGGGCATGACAATACATCCACATATCTTTCAGCTTTCAATTTATCTTGCATTGGAGCTGGACCCCTAGAGGGACAGAGGATTGACAGAGAAGATTTTGGTACATGTGGCATGAGCGCGTCTACAGGAGGTGGAAGCTTAACATTGATGATAGAGTTCGGTTGATGCCTAATCCCCCGTGATTCAATCAAAAGATAGAGAATCGACCGTAACACTTCTTATGTTGGGGGGGAGGGTGTGTGTGTGTTGGTACATTTATTAGCACTTTTACATCATATCTCGGATTTCATCTCAGATCTGACATTTTGTCAGACATGACATGAGTAGGGAACGTTGGTCATTGTATGGATTATGCATTTTGATGATATATATTTACCTATAATAAAAAATGATAGCTGACCATGATGTCAACCCACTCGAGCTTGGGCTTCGGCAGTCAACCATAATGTCAACCCACTCAGTCTCGGGTATCAACAGTCGACCATAACCTCAACTGACTCAAGCTCAGGTTGTAGTGTACGTGTGATAACTGTAGTAGAGAATAAAATGGTATGTTCGTTAGTATTAGTCCTAGAACCAATTATGGGATGATTGACTAGGAAATTTTTTTATCATATTTTATTAATAAAGATAAAGTTTTTGTTATTATATTTACTTCATATGTAAGCCAAATAAATAAGTATAATAATGTCCTTGGGTAGTAGGTTCTAATCTATATTATATCAACTGATTAAATTGATAGTGAGATAATGTAGAGAATACTACTCTTAACTATTCTTAGTGAAGCATTAATATACAAGGACAATATTAATACGTTGAGACTAGCATGTAGCTCAATTCATGATTTAATCTCATAAGTCATGGATATGAGATATCAAGTTAACACATAGATATATATTAGAGAATTTATAGTGAATTGACCCACCATGAGAAAGTTTCATAGATCATTATATGAGTGTCATAAACTTTCTCATAGTCACTATTGGTATGAATGTTGGATCTGGGATGGCTAGAGAGGGGGGTGTGAATAGCCAGCCACAAAAACCTTTGGCTTCTTTTGATTCTTTCTGCACTTAGGTTAGCAGCGGAAGAAAATACAGAACAGAAAGAAAACTAAACGAGAACAAACCAGACGCTAACAGAAGGATTTACAAGGTTCGGGGATAACTTGCCCCTACTCCTTGGCGTGCCTGTGAGGTGGGCGATCCCTTGATCGTCGGCAGATCAAGCCCCGGAACTCTGGATAAGAAAAACTCCTTCTCGGTGGAGTAACCTCCTCACAAACAGTCTCAGAAAGATATCAATAAGTACAGGAGACAACGAGAAGAAGCTTACTGAGCAGATGTAACCTTAAGTGCACACACAAAAGGATCAACAATGAAGAAGAAATGCAGAGAACACAACTTAGAAGCAACCCTTTGCTCTATTCACAGTTGTCTCTTCCTCTCTGCTTCGCCATCTTCTTCTTATGCCTTCCTTCTGCACGTTAACAGGCTTCGTCACCCACTGACCCACGGCTTCGTCACCCACTGACCTCCTCTGAGCTCTCAGTTCACTGAAGACCTCTTCAGCTGGAGCCTCAGGTCAGTCGCCAGCCGCCAGAAGCCGTTGAAACCTGCAAACTGATACCAAACAAACCTGCCACAGCCAAAGTCACCATTGACCCTCCTTCTTGGCTTAGTATCATCTCTATATCACCTGCACACTCAACAGACTGATTAGCAAAGCAAATCAAAACATATCAAAGGAAATCAGCAGGAAATCAGAAGCAATCAGAGGTCTGACAGTAATTCAAATTAATGTTCTGAGGCGCTGATCGGTCACCCTGACCGATCAGGCTCCCTCTGACCGATAAGACTCCAATCTGATCGATCCAATGAAGTTCTGATCGGTCTCATTGACCGATCAGAGATCAGGATTGGTCACTAGACCGATCACAGATCTTACTGCTTCAGGGGCTAGAGCAGTCGAGTTCAGCCCTTGGCTGATCGGTCAACTTGACCGATTAGCCAGGTGGCTGATCGGTCCAGCTGACCGATCAGCCAGTGGTTGATCCCCGATCAGCCAAGGGCTGATCGGTCAGCTGAACCGATCAGCCACATGTTGGACCGATCAGGCTACCTCCTGATCGGTCCCACTGACCGATCAGAAATCCTGATCGTTTTCTGATCGGTCACCAGACCGTTCAGAAGGCCTTCTGTTCCCTCAGAAGCTCTCTGGATCGGTCAACAGACCGATCAGACACCCTGGATCGGTCTCGTGACCGATCCACTATTCAGAGAGTTCGTGCCAACTCCCTGATCGGACTTCAGACCGATCCAGCCAATCATCATGCCCAGCATCACTCACCGGGACTTAGTTCAACCTAGCTTCACTCACCCGGATTTCCTTCACCTAGCTTCCCTTGCTAGGACCCGGCTTCACTCACCAGGATTTTCTTCACCTAGCTTCCCTTGCTAGGACCCGGCTTCACTCACCAGGATTTTTTTTCACCTAGCTTCACTCACTAGGACTCGGCTTCACTCACTAGGATTTTCTTCACCTAGCTTCACTCGCTAGGACCCGGCTTCACTCACCAAGATTTTCTTCACCTAGCTTCACTCACTAGGACTCGACTTCACTTACTGGGATTTCGTGCCCAGTCCCCGACCAGGACTTCATCCAAACTTATCTTACTCAACTAAACTTAAATCAGTGTCAACACCAAAACAACAATCAGGTCAGACTGCATCAACAATGAATAGTCCTCAAACTTGAAGTCACTACGGTTTCCTACACAAGGAGTTGTATACTTTGATATCGTCAAATGTCACCTATAATAGAGTGGACTATACAATCGATCGCTGAGTATGTAACAAATTATGCGGAGGGATGTGAGTGATGTAAATTGGATTTATCCCTTCCATACGATGAGAGTGATATCTGTGAACCCCTTGATCGAGTAGGATTACTAAAATACATGGTAATGGTCAAATGAGTTCAATATGTCATTTGCTTGAGCGAGTCTACTTAGGATCAAGAAACATAAAGATTGATAAGAGGATAACACGGTCTATGCATCATTGATTAATCTAGATATCAAGAATAGAAAGGTAAAGTCGTACAAGATAATAGACACGGAAAAGTTAGGTCGGATCTCGACATTCTCATCACTTGGGTAACAATGATGTATTGCTAGATATTACTCATTACTTATGTATCTAAAGTGGTTTAGATACATTACCAATATTACGTGAGCGTATTGGGTTAGAGTAGGAAAAACACCTTGTTTCAAAGATATGTTAATTTTAGTTTGACTAAAATGTGATCCAAAATTGGATTAATTGAGTTAGACTCAAATGAATCTAATTGGACTATGAGATTGAGTCTAATTCGAGTTAGACTCATTTGGATTAAATTCAACCACTTAAGATGGGTTAATGTTCATCAAAAGTTTAGTGAATCATTATTAGATGCAAGCAAAAAAGGTGGAACCGCCACCTTAGCGGCCCCCTGGTCCCGGCCCCACAAGTGCCTAGAGGGGGTAAATCACGATTTTACTGGTGGGGTAAGGCGCCTGGGGTCGAGAAGATTTAAGCCAGCAGACCAAGTTTTTACCCCGTGTGCGACTGGCAACTCTCGAACTTGAGACTTCCGATGCAAGCAGCCAGACGCCTTAACAACCGAGCCAGAAATGAATGAATCATTACTAGAGAAATACCAAGAGGCAAGATATTCATTGGATGAATAGAGGATCAAAATCCAAAGGAAGACCAAGAGACTTAGGTATTCAGTGAGATTAATGGGCATTAATCAAATGAATACCAAGAGGTAAAAAACTTTTTGTATTCATTAGATGCATGACTACAAAAGGTTAGTCTCTCTTCTTCCTCTTCGCCCTCACCTTGGCCGAAACTCACATTTAGGGTTTTTGGTTTCTTGTTTTGTGAATCATCCTAAGTTGCTAGCACGACTAAGGTGATTCTTCTCTGAGACTGAGTTTGTGCGACGAACAACACGTGTTCATGTGAATACTACTACAGGCACGGCTACACTTATCTTGCGGAGATCTAGCGAACCAAGTTGTAGACGAGATAAACTAAGGGCACGCAACAAAGGTAATAACTCTAGATCAAACTTTATACATATTTTTTGCATAAATCACTAGGAAGGGATCTATTTTTCCGCTGCACAATCTATTATTTTTGCATAAAGATCCCTATATGTTCAACTACTCCATTACCAATAAACTGTTGAGTGATAGGAATTAATTGGAAGAGCATATTGGCAAACAAAAGCTTCCCAAATTGATTGACTAATTCGACTGGTGGTTATCAATCGATTCCTCTGTCTCATCAATCGATTGAGGGTGTCAAACTACTTGGAAAGGGCCATTTTGCATGTGTTAATGGTTGGATTCTCTATGATAGTCGGTTAGTGAAGGCCAATAATTGACTGGACTTAGAAATCAGTCTGAACAACAGCTTATAAAAGAGGATTTTGAGACAAATCTAACCATATAATTCTTTAGGGTTTAGTGTTGAAATACTATTGTATTTCTTATCATCAAGAGGTAATCCATAGCGACAAAAGAACAAGTAAAAAACAGTTTTATTTTTAAAGTTGTTTTCGCTTTCATTTGTATTTGTATTTTGTGTTGTATTGCTTTGTAACAACATGTGTTGTAAGAGGCTTTTCCACCTCCAAAAGGTGTTTCAAAAGAAGAAGGATTAGTTACGGTAATTATTTGGACTAGGCCTTAGATGTAGTCATCGTGGGAGGTGATGAACCAAGTTAAAATCGATTTATCTTGTGCTTATATTTTCTTTTGTTATGTATTTTGTTTCCACTTCATGCTAACCTTCTGTTGACGAGCATGAAATTAAGACAAATCCATCAAAGTAATTCACACCCCTCTAACTCACCCTAGTCTTAACAATTTTAAGATTTTTTATGTGGCCCTTGATAGTAGAATGAATAATCTATATTGTTGGCAATTCTTTAATTATTATAATATTCTCCATAATTTATTTTGGTATGTAAATAATTATATTCGCTAACTAAAATTTATTTTAATCGATAATTTTTATTTTTTGACAATAAATATGTAATTTTTTACTATCCATAGTTAGGTTTGACTAGTAATATTTAATTTTTATGAGAAAATTTCGATTTTATTTGTAATTTATAATTTTTTTTGTCAAAATTAAATTTGACATATAATTTTTATTTGTTTTGCCGATCAAATAAATAAGATATTTATGAGATATCTTTACCCTTTTCAATCTATGATTTTTTTCATCTTTTCAATATCAAACATTCCCAACAAAAATTATCATTTTCATTATCATTAGAACCATTGTAATAAATACATAACAATAGATTACTATAATCGAACAGTAATTTAAATTTTCTAATCCGTGACTTACGGAGGGCAGATCCTCTGTCTCAAAAAAGTCCCTGTCTCGTCTATCCCGCTCTCTGACGATAGTCGACGAGTCGTCTGATCGCCGATCGGGCATGACCGGTAGCCTCCGGGTGCTGCCCTGAACAAAACTATACCCTGGGGGCACGATAAACCTGTCGAAATCGCCGCAATTACGATATTGTCGGATTCATCGTCAATCCGACGAGATTGCAATTAATTGCAACGATTCCAACCGATTCACCATTCTTCTAGAATATCATTTGATTCGGTACGACGATCAAAATTCATCGATGATATTCGATCGATAATTAGACGACTTGTCGACTATCGCAGGAGAACGAGTTGATTGGCGTATTCAACTATTTGAAAATTTAATTATTTGCAATTTTTGATGGATTTGATTTTCTCACAAATTAATTGATTGATTTAATTTTAATTTAATCAGTTCGGTCATTGAAGAATTAATTAAGATCCGCCTGACCGCTATTACAAGGGACGCAATTTTCCAGCGGGCTCTTCCTAAATCGTCCCAAAATAAAAATGGGCCTGATTAAAATTTACAAACTTGGCGTGTGTTAAATGCAATTTCACCCACACTTACGGAACTGCACCCGCGTTGTCCCCTTAAAGATGATGTATACAGTCATACAACTCCTCGTCTCTGTCTCTCTCTCAAGCGATCGATAAAATCAAAATCTTTCTTTCCGATCGAAACCCTAGCTCCGATCGTTCTCGTGGACGATCGTCGTTCCGGTCCCATCTAACCGATTCCTCTTGAGCGATATCGGTCGATCTCTCTCCGCCCGTGCTCCAGTTGGCCAAGGTTCCGCACTATCGAGGTACGGTCGAATGGCTCTGCAAAATTACGGCTTTTGACGCATGGGGTTGGGTCGATGAATGATGCCGGAGTTGCGTAGTGGAGCGCGTAGGGGCCGAGCGCGGGCGAATCCAGTGGTCCAGGCTGAGCAGCCGAATACAAGGCGGCGACGGACGGCGAGGAACCAGCAGCCAGTGGGCGAGAATCCGCCTGCGGAGGAGCTCGGTCAAGTGAAAGGGCGCGGCGAGGTTGGGGGCTTGGCACGGGAGGAAATCCAGGAAGGGGTCGGGGAGAGGAAGATGAATGATTGCAATAGTGGGGCGAGGAGCGCTGATAAACTCGCGGGCGGAGAGGATGAGGGGAACGCCGCACCGCTCCCAGAAAAGGTGAGGCCTTTATCTGTTTTTCCCTGATTGTGATGAAGAGTGTACTCTATTTGGATTGGCTATGTCTTGCTTACCGACCCTATTTTATTGTCTCCTATATCGATTAACTTAATCAGAATCAGAAGCACCAGAAGTTTTGCGAAATAAATTTCAAGGGGGGGGGGGAATCTGTGTTGCTATCCTATTTCCGTGGAGCTAGAACAAATTCTTTTAAATTTTTATATGCATATTCAATTTCCAATTGATATTTTGAATTTTGTAGCCTAAGTCTACATTTGATGGGGTTTTTTGGGTTAACTACCTCAAAGAAGGGACATCTCTTGGATTTTTTTTGGCTGTCCTTCAATCACTATGCCATCCAATGCAGTTCTCCACCATCAACTCGTTGGCTTGTTGCCTCACCATCCTATACTGCTAGCTCCATGTGATAGTTGTCTAATTACTTCTAGAAAGTTATCTATAATATTTCCCATTTGAATTGCACCTACATCACTTAGATTGAGATATTGTGATAATTAATCTTAATATGTTTTAGCTTTCATGAGACGGGATTGGAAGCAATCTACATGACAGCTTCGTCATCACAACATAGCTTCATTGGTTCAATAGGAGTATTACCAACTTAGGTGTTAAATGTTTGAGCCAAATAAGCTTGCATGCAGTAAGAGTTGTAACTTGGCACTTTGTTTCTGCAATTGATTTGGACAGATAGTTTGCTTCTTGTGCTTGTAGAATGCCAAGTTGCCTTTAAGAAGAACACAATTTCATGAAATAGAATGGTTATCTATGGGGGGTACTTTCTAATCTGCATTCGTATACCCCCACAATCAATAGAGGATCATGGTCATGGTATAGGAGAATACGGGATATTTTCTTGGAGTATTTTTGAGACATTGGATAATCTTTAATGCTACTTCTCAATGTATCATGGAATAAAACTTCAAGGAATTTACTACCACCAGTATGTGAGGATTGAATTTCTAACATCTCAAACAACTGAAGTATGATGGGGCCATTCATGATATTATTAGTTGTTAAGCCTAAGGGCATATCCACACGATTTTTTAAAAATTACATTCCATTTTGATTGCCCGATCTGTCCTATTAATAGTATCTACATCACTATCTCGTGTTGTTGAGGATAAACAGGTCTATCCTATCAATATAACTACATTGATGTTTCCTATTGTTGAAGATAACCAGCTTGAGTAAATTGTGATATTGTTTCATTGCTAAGGAAGATATTTCGTTAGTGCGAGAAGCTTCTTATATCTAATTCCTTTCCTACTTATCATGATGCTTCCTGTATTCTTGCAAAAATTTCATTTTATCTTTTCAACAGGTACAAGTCAGCAATTCACCACTATACAAAGTTGAAAGGAAGCTAGGAAAAGGTGGATTTGGACAAGTTTATGTTGGCCGTCGAATTTCGCCTGCCAGCACAAGTGATAGGACCACTGGTTCTAGTGCCGTAGAGGTGTGGTATTTTTCTATTAACATAATTTTGAACGGTCATAATACTTCTGATGTATATTCATCACCTCCCAGGTAGCGCTAAAGTTTGAGCACAGAACAAGCAAAGGTTGTAATTATGGTCCACCTTATGAATGGCAAGTCTACAAGTAAGTTTTTCTTCATTTTTTCAGTGAAAACAATAGTTTTGGAGGAATCTAACCAATATTCTATTTGTGTAGCACACTTGGTGGTATTCACGGGGTGCCAAAGGTTCATTACAAGGGCAGGCAAGGGGACTACTATGTCATGGTATTAGAGAATTTTCAGCTCCTCAGCCTTTAGGGTTTGTCAAGTAGTTTGAGATGTTTTTCTAATAATTCTTTTTTTTCTTTCTTTTTTTGCAAATTGTAGATTATGGATATACTGGGACCAAGCCTTTGGGATGTATGGAATAACAATTCTCACACGTATGATTAATGTTGAATCTAGGTTAGTGCTTATTTTGAATTGCTAACTTGCTGATTTTCATCTCTCCTATTATGCAGAATGTCTGTGGAAATGGTTGCATGTATTGCAATTGAAGCAATCTCCATATTGGAGAACATGCATTCAAAAGGGTAGAAGTTTACTGTTTGCTTTGCTTCTTTGTTTGTTCTTTTATGTGTCAAGAAGACATTATAATCAATAGGAACTTCGTCAATCCCTGCTGAACTAGTAACCAACCTCTTTTAGTTATTTTTTTATGTAACTACTGTCATTGCTAATGTCAGTTATGTACATGGGGATGTGAAACCTGAAAATTTTTTACTTGGACCTTCGGGGACTTCTGAAGAAAAAAAATTGTTTCTTGTTGATCTTGGCTTAGGTAATTAATGTGCTTGGATATTTAGTTCTATTCAGTAAATGTAACTAAATATGATGTCTTATTAAACTCTTATGTTCTTAATTGACAGCCACTAAGTGGAAAGACAGTTCAACAAATTTGCATGTTGAATATGATCAACGACCGGATGTTTTCAGGTAATTTGTTCCCGCCACATCTTTAACACTCAAAATGGCTACTTCTCAATTAAAATTTTATATTTACTTTAACCATTAGTAAAAGTGCAATCTTCTTGATGTGTTCTATAGGGGGACTGTGCGCTATGCTAGTGTTCATGCTCACCTTGGGAGGACAGCAAGCAGAAGAGATGATTTAGAATCCCTTGCTTATACACTTATCTTTCTTCTCCGTGGCCGTCTACTTTGGCAAGGGTATCAGGTAGGCTAATTTGCATTTTAATTGACTTTGTGGATGATTTATCTTCTTTTATAAATTTCATTATTTACTATTAGGGTGAAAATAAAGGTTTCCTTGTGTGCAAAAAGAAGATGGCTACATCTCCAGAGTCTCTCTGTTGCTTTTGCCCACAACCTTTCAAACTGTTTGTTGAATACGTGGTCAACTTGAAGTTTGATGAAGAACCTAACTATGCAAAGTACATCTCACTTTTTGATGGCATAGTAGGTCCTAATCCAGATATTAGGCCAATTAACACTGATGGAGCTCAAAAGGTATTTCAATTTCCTATATTTGCCTCTTCTAGTTACCTTCCTAAAGTGATTATGCTAACAGAATGAATGTTTCTTTTCCCATGTTATCAAGCTTATATATCAGGTAGGTCAAAAAAGAAGTCGTCTAATGATGGAAGAAGAAGTTGATGAACAGCCCAAAAAGAAGATTAGGATGGGGTTGCCGGCAAGCCAATGGATTAGTGTGTATAATGCACGACGACCTATGAAACAGAGGTGTTTATTTTCTGGGTAGTTAACACACTGCCAAATTTTTGATAAGAGGGATTTGATGATAAACTCTTGTATTTTAGGTACCACTACAATGTTGCCGATATGAGGCTTGCACAGCATATTGAGAAGGGGAATGAAGATGGTTTATTCATTAGTTGTGTGGCATCATGTAACAATCTTTGGGCGTTGATCATGGATGCCGGCACCGGCTTCACTGCTCAAGTTTATGAACTATCTACAAACTTTCTTCACAAGGTGAGTGATGTTCTGATTCATATATATGTTCCCAATACTAGAACCAGACAACATGCTGTCAGACATGGATAACTGAATATTTTATAATTTAAGGGTAAATTATTTGTACACCCCTTCTGCTTTCTAGTATTCTAACCTTTTTTTATTTTTTTTTTTAAAAAGTGTTCCATCCAAGTCCATGAGTTTGCAATCTGAACAACATTTAATAAAAATGATCCAAGTCTGTAGGTGTCATGCCACAAACTCTTTATCATTGGTTACATTTACAATAGTTTCTATGCATCAGCAAAATTACCACAAAAATACCCATTAAGCAATAAATCCTAAAGCCTAAAACACCTTTCTTTCACCTTTAGACTCTTCCCCTTCATCCACCTCTTCCTTCAACTAGCGAATAATATCAAGTTATGGTGAACAAGGGGCAACCTCCAAATGTACTATAGTGAGTGATTTAGCAACATCTGGTCGAGAGCAATGGTTAGCGTTGGCCAAATTGCTTCTTCGATATTTGCGACGAGTGCAAGATTGAGGTCATGACAAGGGAGATTGTCTCCACTATCTCTTGCACCTTAACTAGGACTTGAACGAATCGCGTGATGGTTAGTGTGTGTGTTGCCACCTTGAGGTCAACGGGCCAAAATTTGGCAAAGCCAGTGTGCTCGCCCTCCCCACAAGCTAGCCACAGCATCCGGGCTAGTAGCCTCCCGTGATTTACCTCCTCCGTATTGGTCTAGGATGGATTGGCGGGGGCGCTGGAGATGAGCGAATCGCCTTTTGCCACCTTCAATAGGACTTGAACTCCTTCCATATTATTCGTGGTGACAAGGCTATGAGCATCTTGTTGTGGTCCAACCTTGTTGGATGTTTTCCTTTCAATGCTCAACAAGAAGATTGGTACTAGAAGGTAGGCTTATTTTTCCATTGACAAGGAAGGAAATGGTGTCGGCGGTTCCAAGGAAGGGAAATAAACTTTGCTCAATCCTTTGAGAGTTCTAAATTACTTAGCAATGGAAGCTGGTGAATCATGGATTCATGTGATTTGAAATAAACCTCTTCAGTAAATTATACAAATCAATATTGAGATTGGTATTGAATAATTAAATAAATCAAGTATTGATAGCATAAGATTGGTAAAATTAGCAGGAAAAATAAAAAATTGAAATATATAATAAAATTATTTCAGATGTGACAGATTCTGAAATCTTGAGAAGAATACTTATTATATGTAATTTTAAATATAAAATTAATAAATAATAAAAGAATATAACTAATAATGCAGTGTGCATATAATTTACCCTTTGGTTAATACATTTCTGTTATAGTAATAGATTAATAGGTTTTCCACTTATCTCTTTCTTTTTGAAGGAATGGATAATGGAACAATGGGAGAAAAATTATTATATTAGCACACTAGCCGGGACAAACAATGGCAGCTCGTTGGTGGTTATGTCTAAGGGTAATCAATCTTCTTCAAATATGCATCGGTTTGATTTTTAATTTCAAAATGTTCCATTGGCTTCATCTGTTTGATGATTTATTGCAGGTACTCTATATGCACAACAATCGTACAAAGTGAGTGAGTCATTTCCTTTCAAGTGGATAAACAAAAAGTGGAGGGAAGGTTTTTATGTTACTGCAATGGCAACAGCTGGAAATAGGTGGGCTGTCGTTATGTCTCGTAATGCAGGTTTTTCTGATCAGGTCAGTTTTATTCCTCGCATTTTATTGTTTAAAGATGGGAAGTAAAGGGAGTAAAGATGGGGAAAAAAATGAGAGTTGCTCTAGTGTTGTCTATCTGTATTGCCTTGTGGTTGAGGATTTCTCTAATGATATATTTTTAATGTTTTCCATGCTAAGAAATTAAACTCAGCGCATCGTTTCAATACTCAGGTTATTGAACTTGACTTCCTTTACCCTAGCGAAGGTATTCATCGAAGATGGGATAATGGCTACCGCATAACGGCAACTGCTGCAACATGTGACCAGGCTGCCTTGGTGCTTAGTATACCTAGAAGGAAACTAATAGATGAAACGCAAGAGACCCTTAGAACATCTGCTTTTCCTAGCCAACATGTGAAGGTGAGAGCAGTGGCTTTCCTGTGTCTCAAGAACATCACAATTAGTTTCTTTCCTAACATCTAAATGTTGTATTTGCTTCCAGGAGAAATGGGCGAAAAGTCTATATATTGCATCCATATGTTTTGGCCGCACTGTTTCATGAAGTTGCTGACCTTCACCAGAACCATTAAGCAACTTTTTGCAAATTGCAACAACCACTGGCGGCTAGGATTACCTTATTAAGGCACCTTTTGTTTTATTGCTTTGGTAACCAACTTAGTGGTGCCATTCACTGTCAAGTTTTGAAGATGCCCTTGCTTGAGCTATCAAAATATTTTTGTTTTTTGGCATCTTTATTAAATTTAAGGTTGTATAGTTTACTAATATTTAGGTTGGAACTGCTTATTTTTGCAGAAATTTAACCATCTAGTGGATGGGATCATTTTACTATAACTGCTGCTTTATTTTCGGCTGCTTTACTGTCAGTTGCTTTTGCTGCATAATTATATTTCACTTGTGCATTATTTTGGTAATTGCAACAAGATTCATATAATTTCTTAGGACTGAACTAAAGGTTTTATTAGTTCATTTGCCCTAGATGAAAGCCTCAAAAACTAGAAGTCTGTTCACACTAGAACTCTAACCAATTGGCACATTGTGGTTTTACTCATTTTACATGCTTTGGCATCTCATTTATATTATTTTACATGCTAAATTTTCCTTAATCATTCTTCAAATTGTTTTTTGATTGATATCTGATGATAATTTCCCAATTTTGTAAAGGTTGACTGTGTTGGCAAGGCTTATTTAAGAAAGCCATGGCTGATTTGCTGATCTTGTTAGATCATGTTCCATGCCTTTATTACTAATGTGGCCTCTTATTGGCTGTACAGTTGGCCTTATTTTTGGAAATGTTGTTGCTTTCACATTTACCTCCTCTGTGCAACTGAATGATTGAATTAATCACGAGGACACAACACGTTACATTCGTTTAACTTGACCTTATTGCTTTTAACAATTAGTCATAATTGGTCGTTGATAGATTTTGATTGGAAATAAGTTAACTTTTTTGCATTGCATTGTTTAGGACTGTGTGACCTTGGAACGTGGAATTCGAGCTGAATGGTTTGGTTTGAACAAATGGAACCAACTATGCTTCTATGCCTATTTTCTCCATAGTCTCAGGCATTTCTGGTTGTCTCATTTCTCTCTACAGCTTAGAGACGTATAAAACCTTAGATTCCAATACAGTTCCATGTATATATGTATTTGTTTGTATTTGTTTTGCTTTCTCATTATGCTTCCTAAAATCTTCTGCAATGGTGATCTTCTCTTGTTTGTTGAAGCAGCAAGTGATTTCACGACTCCAGCTGTGTACCCTGAACATATTTGCTCTAATTTAGACTCGCAGCTAAGATTGGTGGAGATGCTTTTCAGCTCTACCTTGTTAGCTCAAGTGTGTGATCATATAAACATTACTTTGAACACTGTGGCTGTTACTTCAGGACATGGGCTGGATATATGGTATGGAATTGATGCTCATAATGATCATTGTACAGTGCCACAGCTTCTTAAACACAAGTCTACATTTTATGAAATGTCGGAGAGATGTCTAAATTCTTCTAGTTCATTTCAACTGATGCAGTGCCAACATCCATGGCGACAAGGCTGTCTTCTCTGTTGACGAATGTGGTATCGTTTTTACCAATTAAATTGCATAATGATATTTATTTGCTTTTGATGACACAATCATGTTGCTCCTTATCCTCCTTTGAAGTTATTTGCTTTCAAACTCAATGGTAGATTTGTTTAGTTTTTGTACTTTGTATCAGAAAGGTGTACAATACAATTTTTAAATTTCCGCACACACACATTTTAGTTTGCAGTTTGCTCGCCAGACTTTGAAAATGTCAACGAATCGAGTTATACTCATGGTGTTGAAATCCATGAGGTCAAGTGTTGCTCCCTAGTTTCCCTAGTATAACATTCAATTTCGTTAAAGAACAAGGAGGTCAAGTGTATAGTACCTTTGGTACCAACAATAAATGAATTCTTGAGCAGGCCAGCATGCCCTTGAGCTACCTTGGAGTTGTTCCCATTGTCCATGATAACCGAGATGGTCTTCCTCTCATCTTCTCTATAATTTGGTAGCTAGCTAGCTGCCTTCGGGGCTATGATATAGCGGTAGGACGACTAGTCGCTATCTCAGACATTCACGGTTCGATCTCCAGTTATGGCGTATTTGTAAGAATTTTTCCTTCAAATGGGACGCGAACCTTAAGACGTTGGGCTTCTAAACCGCTCACTGCGAGCGTTTCTTGATTTATCTTAGCGGTCGGTGGAAATTTTCGTGAGGTCGGGTCGATCGTCCGAGGTTGGAAAAACCTCGTTAAACATTTATAATTTGGTAGCTAGCTTTGCCCTCGTGGTTATGGTGCGGTGGTAGAGCGATTAGTCGCTATCTCAAACATTTACGATTTGATCCCTAGTTACAACATATTTTGTAGGAATTTTTTTTCCGAATAAGGCGCGAACCCTGGGATGCTGAGCTTCTAGATCGCTCATCGAGAGCGCTTCCCAATTTATCTTGGTGATCGGTGGAAAATTTTTATGGGCCTAAATCGATCATCTCAGGCAAGGTAGCTAGGATCGCGAGGAAAATCGTGGGATCACACGATTCTACAAATCCATCCACTACCGGCGATCCCGATCCCATCTCCAGCTCGCGAGCGACGCCGTGCGGTGAGATCGCCGGGTAAGCGCGTGGGATCGTGGGATCGCGGCGATTCCGCGATTCGACCGATCGCGGCGATTGAAGAGTCGCAGCTGCCAGCGTGTCAAGGAGAACCCTAAATTTCGGATGTCCCCGTCTCTGCCTCCACCAGAACCCTAATTTCGCAATTCTCTTGCTCGCCCTCACTTGTTGCCGCCGTGAGTTTATCGCCGTCGCCGGCCTGTCGCGAGCCCATCACCGCCGCAATCAGTCGCGCCAGTCACCGCCGCTGCCGCTGTGTTCGTTCGCTCGCTTCCGCTGCGTCGTCGCCTGCTTCCACTGCTCCGCCTGCATCTCTCACGAGCTCACTCACAGTCAGTTTTCTCTGTTTTTTTCCCTCAGTATTCTGTTTTCTTTTTTTTCCTCTGTTTTCTTTCGCGTGCGTGTGTTTTTATCTGTTTCTGCCGCGGCGGAAGCAAGGCTGAGCAGCTGGGCTGATCGGTCAGCTTGACCGATCAGCCATGGGGCTGATCGGTCAGCTTGACCGATCAGCCATGGGGCTGATCAGTCAGCTTGATCGATCAGCCCCTTGGCTGATCGGTCCAGCCGTCCAGCTGCGTCCCTGTTTTTTCATCTGATTTTTTTTTCTATTAGGGTAAAATAATTTAAATGATAATTTATCACTGTTTATATTCTTTTCAGCCTATTTGCCATGGAAAATTTTGAGAATGATGATGTAGGGGGCAATGGATGTTCCGGTGGAGGGGATAATAGAGGTTCTGGTTCAACTCCTCAGTCTGAAACTGGAAGTGTTGCTGGGTCTGAGAATGCTTCAGTAAGAGGGAAAAAGACTCCTAAGAATGCACCTAGAAATAGAAGTGATATAGGCTGGAATCATGAAATTTCTATTGATGGAAATACTAGAAGAATCAAATGCAAATATTGTCATAAGGAGATTACAGGAGGGGTTTATAGATTAAAACATCATTTGACTGGAACTCAAAAAGATGTGGGAGCATGCACTTCTGTTAGTGATGAGGTAAGAAAACAAATGTGGGATATTGTGGTTGGTTTACAAAAAAATTTGATCGTGAAAACAAGGAATAATGAGGAAGGATTAGTAGAAAATATTGATGATCATCAAACTCATGATTCTTCAGTTGGTGTTGGTGAGAAAAGGAAGGGAAAAGAAATAGAGACTCCTGCAAGTCTATTCAAGAAAAGAGGAATTAGCACTCAAACCACAATTAACACTTTGTTTAAGAAGAACTTAAGAGAGGAAGCATGTGAAGAAATTGCTTCATTTTTTTACAACAATGTTATAGCCTTTAATGTGGCAAGGAGTGAAGAATATGGGAAGATGTTTGAAAAGGTTGCCCGATATGGAATAGGATTCAAACCACCTTCTTACATTGAGCTTAGACTAAAATATTTGAAGAAAAAGGTAGATTCAACCATGGAGATGTTAGAGGAACATAGAGCTCATTGGAAGAACATAGGTTGCACAATTATGACAGATGGTTAGACAAATAAGAGAAGGAGAACTATATTGAATGTTCTAGTTAATAGTCCTAAGGGGACTGTTTTCTTGAAGTCTATTGATGCTTCACATATTTGCAAAACAGCTGATAAAATATTTAAGATGATAGATGATGTTGTTGAGGAGGTGGGTGAGGAGAATGTTGTGCAAGTTGTGACAGATAATGCAGCTAACTACAAAGCTGCGGGACAGATGTTGATGGAAAAGAGGAAGAAGCTTTATTGGACACCTTGTGCAGCTCATTGCATTGATTTGATGTTGGAGGATTTTGAGAAAAAGTTGGAGTTTCATAAAGAGACAATTACCAAGGGAAGAAAAATTACAACTTACATCTATTCAAGGACATCTCTCATTTCCTTATTACAATACCATACCAAAGGAAAAGATTTGGTGAGACCAGGCAAGACTCGTTTTGCTACATCCTACCTCACTTTGGGTAGCCTTAATGAGAAGAAGAGTGCATTAATAAGAATGTTTACTTCGGATGAATGGAAATCAAATAAATGTTCCAAGACAAGGGATGTAAAGTTTATTGAAGCTGTTGTTTTAGATAGACTATTTTGGAGGGACATTATCATTTGCTTGAGGGGTGCTTATCCTCTTATTCAAGTGTTGCGCTTAGTGGATTCAGATGAGAAGCCAGCAATGGGATACATTTACGAGGAAATGGATCGTGCTAAAGAAAAAATACAAAATGCTTTTCAAAGTGTTGAAAGGAGGTAAACTATTTAATTTGTCATTTCTAGATAATGTAGTTTAGTTTAATTTAATTACTTTAGTGGTTAATTCAATTTTTCTATTTTATAGCTATATGTCTTTATGGGAGATCATTGATGTAAGATGGGATAGTGATGAACCCAAAAGAGCTAGATGTCACGAATGTGGGTCTCAAATTTAGAATATTTATAAACTGGAAACCCTTTTTTGCAATAAAAAAATATGAAAACGTAGTAAAGGGGCCACAGGTCGTATTTTTCCTAGGGCTAGTTGATGTTGTGTGATTCGAGCTTGTATTTATGTGTCGTTTAGGAATTTTGGGTTTCAAATCAATTTTGGGTTTTGGGTTGCAATTGGAAATAAAAACACAAGTAAAAGGAGTAAACTGAACCAAGCAAATTGACTAGGCAATTGATGAACTTAACCAATAAACAATTCAATCAAGACACTTAAATAATTTTTGGAAGCCAATATGGTTTCAAATGCAAAACACAGGCTAAGCAAATGAATAAAGGCAGTGATGCAATTTCTGGAAGCAAGCAAACTTAAAACAATTGCTGGCTGCGAAATTCAGTAATCAACATTTAAACAAACTCAACTCAACTTAGCTACAATTTTCGGAAGCAACAAATGCAGGGAAAATTCAAAAATGGCCGAATCCAATACTAGATGATTTCAAGCACCACAGCACACTAAAATTACCCTATAACTTGATACCAATCAATGCCTAAACTGTCCTTGATACAAAATAATGCCAAAACAGCTAGACATGCATAGGGAACCTTTGTGCCAAAGTTGTGCCAAAGCTGATCGATGTCGTTTGGAAAACAAAGCCTTCAGTGAAGAAGTTGCAAAAGTAAATGCAGAATTTCAGTCCAAGATCTGATCAATTCAATCAAGCTAAAATCGGAAATGAACTTGCAAGGGCTATATGCAGAAATGCCGAAATGCAGGAATGACTTGCAAAATTCAGAAACTGATTTGGATGCTAAAACCAAACAAAACCACTAAATTCGAATGCAATAGAATTCCAACTCATATCTCACTGATACAAACTTCAGCCTATCCAAACTGAAACAATACAGAAATGTAATTGAAACTCAAGCAAACTGATTAGCAGGCTGTAGAAAACAAATGCAGAACTGATACTACAATGCAGAACATGAGCGAAGGTTACTGCAATTCGAGAATAGAACTGATCAACTCAGAAACAACTGAAAGGAAAAATGGATTAAGAAACTGCAGAGCATGAATGTAGAAGTTCAGCAAAAAAAATTAAAATTCAGAAGTGCAGAGTTAACTGCAGATTTTAATAGCAAACTAGATGCAAACAAGCAGAATCAGCTGCAGAATTTACAAACTAAAACTGAGAAAAGATGCAGAAAAACCGTGTGCTCTCCTACACAATTCAGGACTTCAACTGATACTTGCCAAAATGAGATTGAAACTTCAGAAATGAGGTTTGATACGCATAAAAGCTAAGCTAAAATTCAGAAATAAAACTGAATGAGAAATAAACTCAGATCTAATGCATTAACACCCTAAATGTTGTCTTCAATTGCAGGAATTAAACTAGACATAACTGGATTCGAATTGGGAACAAATTGAAGAATTTCGAAACTAAACTGAAATCTGCAGAACAAAAGCTGATACGCAATGAAGAAAACAGGGAAAAGCTGATACGCATCAATTAAACAAGAATTAAACTCGAATTAAAAGCAAATGTGCCATAAACAAACTCATTAGCCAACTACCTGCAGAATTGAAACTTAACTACTGCAAAAACAATTCAAAAACTGAAACTAAGGTAGCTGATACAAACATTCAGAAACAAAACAGACGGCAGAAATCGAAAATTACAACTAAAAACTGAAATTGCAATAAGAAATCTAAGCCTCAATCACTCCCTAGCTCAAGTACTCCTTGTTCGTCACGCAAGGGTGAGCCTCGAACCCCTAAGCTCAGCAAATCAATGAAAATAGCCTCTGCGATTCAAATCTAGCTCACACTCTGAGCCAAGCTGAATTCCCAATCGATTTCCTCAATCTCGCCTTGTCCAATCGCGCGGATGGTGTGGGGATGAACCAAGCACACTAGAGAACCCCTCCAGATAGCTCGGATGGATGACGGATTGAACAAAATCAAAATCGAAGCAATCGATGGTAGAACCGAAGAAACCCTCTCTCAGCTCTGTTCTTGGCCACTTCGGAGCTGGATTCTTCACGGCAGCAGCTTCCCAAGGATCTAGCACTTGATTTAAGTGAGGAATTGAGTGGTCGCGCCCCTTGGATTGAAGAAACTACTGAAGAAACGAAGAACAAAATGAAGAAGGAAGAACACTGCGGCGGAGACGCGACGAGGAGGAAGTGTGGAAAATTTTTGATTAAATACATAACAATGGACGACCCAGATTGATTTGAGAAAATCCAACGGCTGATCTTCATCCGATCTGAACCAAACTTTGATGATGTTGATCAAGGGTCAGGATCTGCCTCGTGGTAGCTCGGATCTTCAAGATCTGTAATGGATGGCCCAGATCAACCTGATCTTTGGATTGACAGTCTAGAGCCCTCTGAGCTTGATCCAACGGTTGGATGATCTCTGATTGGGATGAAAGTCTTAGATCTTGATCTCAGTGCTTGATCAGCCCTAACCCTAGCTCGGATTGCCTAAGATGGTCCCAGATGACTCATATCTAGCCGCTTTTGAATCGGACGACCCAGATTAATCCGAAGCTTGATAACTCGATCCGGTTCCACTTCCGACTCAAGTTTGACCCAGTATGCCCTAGGTCCATGATCCTTTCATGCCTATAAAAATAGATCAAAAATTTAGTGGCAAAATAATTCAAATATATCAAGATTTATAATTAAGTCCAAAATAAAAGTAAGTTCTAAAATCTAGGGTAATTTCACAATTAAGCAAGAACCATTCTGATTTCAAATCTGCCTTCCACACTGCACAGATTTTCACTGCTTCCTTCAGATTTCAAATCTGCTGCAAACAGATTGAGTTCAGGGAAGAACCATTCTGCATCCTCTGCTTAATTCAGTAATGCAATGCTAAATTAGAAAACTCAGATTCGGTTTAAAGTTGATACAGAACTGCTTGTGTGGAAATAAATCTGATATGGTAAACAAATTCTGCGCAGATTCTGCACTTGTCCAACTCCACTTCAAATCTGTTTTTTTTTCTTTCTTTTCCAGCTGCATTCTCAAACAGTCCTTCAAGATATTCATCACTTTGCAGCTTACATGGAATCAGCTTGTATCATTTCAGTAGCTATCCTTGCAATTCAGCTCAGAACTTCCGGCTTCTAACTTTTCAGCTTAAGCTCATCACACAAATTTCTCCATTTTGGCTCAGATTTTATGCCATTTGCGTGTCATATTCTTTCTTCATTTCAGAATTTTCTTCATAAGTGCTCCACTTGATTTTGGGCACTGCATCACTGATTTCCAAAACCGAAATAATTTGTGCTTCTTTGGATTTTTTGCTTAATTTCATCTCTTGACCACTACTTTTACACTTGGTTCAGAAATTTTTTTTTTCGAAATGGTGCAGATTTTTTTCTTTGTTTGCCACTTAAATCTTCAAAATATGATAAGGAAGCTAGATCTCCAATTGCTTCCATCTTTCTTGCTCATTCTTGACACCAAACTCACTCAAACTCATTCTTGGCAAAAAAATTTTTTTTTTATATATAAAATGCCTCTTTGATACCAACTCTTTCCAAAACACTAGTCACTCCCCCACACTTAATCCTTTGTCTGTCTCGGGCAAAATAGCATTAAGAAACATCCCAAACAAACAAGTCCATAGAAAAAAAATGGGGTTAAGAGTAGGAATAAGGAAAGACAAATAGAATAGACATGATTAGTGCCAAAATTTGATACGGAAAGGTAAATAATTTAATTAGTCTCTATAGATGTGATCCAATCATTGAAATATGATTTTGAAAGAACCTAAGCAAGTTCTAGATTACAATGACATATGTGTATCACAAAAGTAAGGCTAATTCTCACTAGGTGCAAATAATTCATCTCAAGTCCTCAATTAAGAATCTAAAGCAAAGTAGTACTCAAGCATCCAAGATTTCATCCATTAGCTCGAACCCTAAGTTTTAACAACCAAATTTAATTTGTTTTCAAAAGACTCTAAAATGCTATGGAGATAACCTAGAGGGATATATTTATTCCTAGTCATGCAAGAGAACTAACATGCATTTATTAACAAGGACTCAATTTAAAAGAAAATTCTACTTCTAGAAAACATAAAAATGAAAAAGGCAATGAAAGAAAATACAAGAAGGAACAAACTCCCCTTTATTTCTGGTGGACGGAATCTATCAAGAAGTAGCCTCCATCGTGGTAGTGGAGTGGTCTGGGTAACTGAGAGAATTAGGACTCCCCCACACTTGAACTTTACAGAAAAATGCTCCGGTGGCCGAAGGCGATTTAGGTTCAAGATCCATTGAAGGAATGGAGTGCTTCTAATTAAAGTAAAATCATCTCCTCCTTCTTGATGTCTTTTAAAAGTTCTTCTAGGAGGTTGGAGTCTATTCAGATGGAGCACCCACTCCAGAAGTCTTCTAGACCCTGCAAAACAATGTAATACTTCTCTCAAGCGTGAGGGTAAGAAGGAAATAAAATAATATCAGTCTCTGCATGAAATGTATCCAAAACTGCATCATATCCAATGAAATCAATTCTTGGTGCCTCAATGAATTTTTCACAATTATTTTCTACACAACATGCATCCAGAAACTCATCACAAACAATAAAATCAATTTTTGGCACTTCAATAGAAATTTCACATTTATTTTCCACCAAGGATGTATCAAGCAATGTATTACAGCCAATGAAATCAATTTGAGGCGCCTCTATCAGTTTTTCACAATTAATTTCAGCATAAGATATATCATGAGATTCATCACAACAAACAACATCAATTCTAAGCACTTCTAAAAATTTTACACAATCAGTTTCAACATAATATATATCAAGAATATCATCACAACAAGAAATCTCAACACTAGGTGTGTCCAAATATTCACCACAATAAACAGAATCAATTTCAGGTGCCTTTACAAGTTTTTCACAAATAACTTCTACAGCAGATGCATCAATAAACTCATCACAAACAATAAAATCAGATTGAAGTGCCTCCATTGACTTTTCCAAGGGCATAAGAGGAATACTTACCTGATCGTGCTGAAGAATACCTGGAGGTTCTACAAGAATAGATATATCCATAGCTTCCTCCCGGTCAAGTACAGGTTTCATCTCAAGCTCAAATTCTAGTGGACACTCAACTGGAACAGGTGATCCTTGGGTTCTTGCTTCCACCATGCAAGTCCCTACACTTCCATGCTGATCTTCTGAATCTTCTAATGTATCAAACGATGTTAGTGGTCCCTGGGGCTCAGTGCAATCCCCTACACTTGTGGATTCATCTGCAACGCATGCTTCATCAACCATATCTGCAACACCCATATTAGAAAAGTTAGAATCATCAATAACTATATCATCACAAAATAAAAATATAGAATGATCCTGTAAAGTTTCAGAATTGAATTCAACACTATCACAAGCTCTGCTATCACTCTCCTCCAATGCCTCTAAACCAGTAGGAATGGGTGATTCTTGGGGCTCAGTGCAATCCCCTACACTCTCAATCCTATCCTCTGGATCTTCTGATACATCAACCAATGATGGTGGTCCCTAGGGCTCAGTGCAATCCCCTACACCTGTAGATTCATCTGATTGTCCTGATCTTTGGGCTTTTATCTGATTCAATTGATCTTGCAATTTTCCAAGGCGTCCCCCGATGTCTAGAAGCTTGGTGTAGAACTCCTGTTGGTCTTGAAATGTAGCAAAAGGCTGCAGAAGACCATGAGTAGGCTGTGAATTCTGAAATTGTAACTGTTGGGGCTGCTCAAATGGTTGAATGGGCTGATTAAACTGCTGAAAATTGGGCTGGAATGATGGTTGAATTTGCTGAGAATTGTAGCCCTGGAAATCCTGGATCTGAGGTTGAAATTGTGGTGGTGAAAGTTGAAATTGAATAGGCTGGAAATTCAAATTCGAAGGCTGGAAACTTGGATTGTAAGGCTGTGAGGGCTGGAAATTTTGCTGGTTTTGAGTTTGAAACGTTTGGAATGCTTGGAAACCTTGCTGCCCTTGCTGAATTGGCTGAAATTGAGGCTGGAATTGCTGAAATTGGGGCTGAGGTTGCTGAAATGTTGGCTGCTGGAATTGTTGTGGTTGCTGGAATTGTTGTAATTGTGGCTGAAAAAACTGATTTGTTTGTTGAAAATTTGCATAGGACTATTGGAAATCTTGTTGCGGTGGCTGATTGAAAGGTTGATTCTGCTGAAAGTTTGAATCGGGCTGCTGAAAATATTGGTTTTGCTGCTGAAACTGTTGACATGGCTGCTGGTAAATAGATGAATGACTGTTGGATCTTTGTTGGTTCACACGATTCACCCAAAACTTTAACTCTGACAGTGCACTTGTGATCTCTTTACAGTCCTCTGGTGAAAACATTTTGATCTTGCAGCCCTGTCACAAAACAAACAAGAAAAATGGCAGCAACCGTATACAAAAGATAAAACAAAAGAAAATAGAATCAAATGATATGTCCATAAGCATACAAGCAAAAATCTAACAACTCAACTAGTTGCTTCCCCGGCAACGGCGCCAAAAATTTGATGAACCCAAAAGAGCTAGATGTCACGAATGTGGGTCTCAAATTTAGAATATTTATAAACTGGAAACCCTTTTTTGCAATCAAAAATATGAAAACGTAGTAAAGGGGTCACAGGTCGTATTTTTCCTAGGGCTAGTTAATGTTGTGTGATTCGAGCTTGTATTTATGTGTCGTTTAGGAATTTTGGGTTTCAAATCAATTTTGGATTTTGGGTTGCAATTGGAAATAAAAACACAAGTAAAAGGAGTAAACTGAACCAAGCAAATTGACTAGGCAATTGATGAACTTAACCAATAAACAATTCAATCAAGACACTTAAATAATTTTTGGAAGCCAATATGGTTTCAAATGCAAAACACAGGCTAAGCAAATGAATAAAGGCAGTGATGCAATTTCCGGAAACAAGCAAACTTAAAACAATTGCTGGCTGCGAAATTCAGTAATCAACATTTAAACAAACTGCAGAGTTAACTGCAGATTTTAATAGCAAACTAGATGCAAACAAGCAGAATCAGCTGCAAAATTTACAAACTAAAACTGAGAAAAGATGCAGAAAAACCGTGTGCTCTCCTACACAATTCAGGACATCAACTGATACTTGCCAAAATGAGATTAAAACTTCAGAAATGGGGTTTGATACGCATATAAGCTAAGCTAAAATTCAGAAATAAAACTGAATGAGAAATAAACTCAGATCTAATGCATTAACACCCTAAATGTTGTTTTCAATTGCAGGAATTAAACTAGACATAATTGGATTCGAATTGGAAACAAACTGAAGAATTTCGAAGCTAAACTGAAATCTGCAGAACAAAAGCTGATACGCAATGCAGAAAACAGGGAAAAGCTGATGTTGATGCAGTCTGACCCTGATTGTTGTTTTGGTGTTGACAACGATTTTAGTTTAGGTTGATGATTATGATGATTATGATTAAGTCCTGATCGAGAATTAGGCATGATATGGAGAATCCTAGTCTGGAGGGCTAGGTATTGGGAAAATCCTAACCTGGAGGGTTAGGTGTGAAATATCCTAGCTTGGAGGGCTAGGTGTTGGAAAAGTCCTAATTCGGAAGGGTTGGGTGAAAAGTCCTAGCTTGGAGGGCTAGGTGAAAAGTCCTAACTTGGAGGGTTAGGTGCAAATTCCCATTATGGAGAATTAGGTGAAAAGTCCTGGCTTGGAGGGTCAGGTGCCTAGCTTGGAGGGCTAGGTTGGATGAAGTTCTAACTCGGAAGGGTTGGGTGAAAAGTCCTAGCTTGGAGGGCTAGGTGAAAAGTCCTAGCTTGGAGGGCTAGGTGAAAAGTCCTAACTTGGAGGGTTAGGTGCAAATTCCCAACTTGGAGAGTTAGATGGAAAAATCCTTAGCTTGGAGGGCTAAGGTGGATGGAAACTTAGCTTGGAGGGCTAAGTTTAAGTCCCTGGATCGGTCTGGTGACCGATCAGGGAATCTGGCACGCTGCTCCATCGTGGATCGGTTAGGTGACCGATCCAGCAATGACTGATCGGTCTAGTGACCGATCAGGGAGCACACAGTGAGGTTGGGAACCTACTGTACTGCTCCTGATCGATCTGGTGACCGATCAGGGAGTGCGTGTTTCACCCACTGCTTGGCTCCTGATCGGTCTGGTGACCGATCAGGGAGCAAACAAGTGAGGTTGAGTTCCCCTGCTGATCTGCACCTGATCGGTCTAGTGACCGATCAGGATCACTGTGCAGATCGTTCCGGAGAACGATCAAACGTCGCAGGTTCCTCTCTATGATCGATCAGGACGGAGCCTGATTGGTCTGGTCATGTTCTGATCGGTCTGGTGACCGATCAGGAGGCTACCTGATCGGTCCGGTGACCGATCAGGAGGTCTGGACTGTGAAGCTCAGAAATCGCCCAATAAAGGGGTGGATCGTTCGGGTGATCGATCCACAGCCTGGGATCGGTCTGGTGATCGGTCCAGGAGAGTCCCAAAGAAATTGCGATTTCTAATTGAGCGTTGGGGACCGATCAGGACGGAGCCTGATCGGTCTGGACCCAGCCTGATCGGTCTGGTGACCGATCAGGAGTCGCTCTGATCAGTCGGGTGACCGATCACTTTAATTCAAATTGCACTGTTAGACGCTCTGATCGCGTCTGACCATATCCGATTCGCTGCTGTTTGCCTCTGATATTTGATTTACTGTGTGATATACTGCTCTAACAGTCTGATTAAGCTACAGGTGATAGGGGAGGATTCAAACACTCAAGGAGAAGTCAATGAAGGCTTTCTTTGGAGCAGGTTTGTCCGTTTCTCATCTCAAGTTGCAACGGCTGGAGCTGCAGGACTGAAGCCGCTGACTGAAGCTTGGCTGAGGGAGCTCAGGAAGTTCAATAAGGGTTCAGTGGTAGCTGGCGTTGGCAGTGAGGCAGCTGGAGGCTGTTGGAGATGAGGTCACTTGATGCTTAGTGGAGAAACAAAAGGGACGGAAGATAGCTTCAGTGAAGTAGAGTTTTACAGCTTGTGTTTGAGTTCTTGCCGCACTTGTGTTCTCCACATCAAGCTTGCACGTTCTGAAGTTTCATCCTCTTGAGCAAGCTGCTGAAAACTTGAAGCAACCTTCCCTTACTTGAGCGCTTGAAGGAGAGAACAAGGAGCTGGGAGTCTGACAGCGGGAAGACACGAGGAAGGGTTTCTTGCGTGAGATCGCCGCTAGGTGGAGCTCAGGAAAGCTTGCTATGTTCTTATCCTTGCTAAGTGTTTGAGTAAGATCTTTCTTGTTGTTTCTTTGTGCTTAAACTTAAATCCGTGATTGAAACGCTGTGGAGAGGTTTCTCCACCAGAAGGAGGTTGTTTCTTATCCGGTGATAACCGGGGCTTGATCTGCCAACGATCAAGGGATCACCCACCTTAAGGGCACGCCAAGGAGTAGGGGCAAGTTATCCCCGAACCTTGTAAATTCTCCTTGTTAGCGATCTTGCTAATCTTGCTAGTTAGCTTTCTGTTTTAGTTTCTGCACATTCTGTTTTTCATACTTCCGCTGTGCTACTAACAACTCCAAGTGCAGAAACACGCTAAGTTCGTGAAGTCAAAGTGATTGGCTATATTCACCCCCCCTCTCTAGCCATCCCGTTTCCAACAGCTGATACACAGCAATTAAACAAGAATTAAACTCGAATTAAAAGCAAATGTGCCATAAACAAACTCATTAGCCAACTACCTGCAGAATTGAAACTTAACTACTGCAAAAACAATTCAAAAATTGAAACTAAGGTAGCTGATACAAACATTCAGAAACAGAACAGACGGCAGAAATCGAAAATTACAGCTAAAAACTGAAATTGCAATAAGAAATCTAAGCCTCAATCACTCCCTAGCTCAAGTACTCCTTGTTCGTCACGCAAGGGTGAGCCTCGAACCCCTAAGCTCAGCAAATCAATGAAAATAGCCTCTGCGATTCAAATCTAGCTCACACTCTGAGCCAAGCTGAATTCCCAATCGATTTCCTCAATCTCGCCTTGTCCAATCGCGCGGATGGTGTGGGGATGAACCAAGCACACTAGAGAACCCCTCCAGATAGCTCGGATGGATGACGGATTGAACAAAATCAAAATCGAAGCAATCGATGGCAGAACCGAAGAAACCCTCTCTCAGCTCTGTTCTTGGCCACTTCGGAGCTGGATTCTTCACGGCAGCAGCTTCCCAAGGATCTAGCACTTGATCTAAGTGAGGAATTGAGTGGTCGCGCCCCTTGGATTGAAGAAACTACTGAAGAAACGAAGAACAAAACGAAGAAGGAAGAACACTGCGGCGGAGACGCGACGAGGAGGAAGTGTGGAAAATTTTTGATTAAATACTTAACAATAGACGGCCCAGATTGATTTGAAAAAATCGAACGACTGATCTTCATCCGATCTGAACCAAACTTTGATGATGTTGATCAAGGGTTAGGATCTGCCTCGTGGTAGCTCGGATCTTCAAGATCTGCAATGGATGGCCCAGATCAACCTGATCTTTGAATTGACAGTCTAGAGCCCTCTGAGCTTGATCCAACGGTTGGATGATCTCTGATTGGGATGAAAGTCTCAGATCTTGATCTCAGTGCTTGATCAGCCCTAACCCTAGCTCGGATTGCCTAAGATGGTCCCAGATGGCTCAGATCTAGTCGCTTTTGAATCGGACGACCCAGATTAATCCGAAGCTTGATAACTCGATCCAGTTCCACTTCCGACTTAAGTTTGACCCAGTATGCCCTAGGTTCATGATCCTTTCATGCCTACAAAAATAGATCAAAAATTTAGTGGCAAAATAATTCAAATATATCAAGATTTGCAATTAAGTCCAAAATAAAAGTAAGTTCTAAAGCCTAGGGTAATTTCACAATTAAGCAAGAAAGACATGGGTCAAACATGTATTTTTGCAACTAAAATGATCGATAAAATGGTACTTATCAGATAGCCAACTCCATAGGCCATTACATACTGCAGGCCACTACCTTAATCCACAGTTACATTATGGTCCTACATTTAAGAGTGATTATGAAGTTAAAAGAGGACTATATGATTGTTTGGAGAGAATTGTGGGGGATCCAACTGAAATTACCAAGATCGATGCTCAACTTGAAGATTTCAAGAGTCGAAGTAAGTTTTTTGGTAGGGAAGTAGCCAAGGCTGCCCTAAATACCAAATCTCCAGCACAGTGGTGGGATTCTTATGGGGATGAGCATCCAGAGCTTCAAAGGTTTGCTATTCGTGTGTTGAGCTTGACATGCAGTTCATCGGGATGTGAGCGGAATTGGAGTGCCTTTGAAATGGTAAATATTTTAAGTTTTAACCCATAACCATGATTTGTATTATATTTTACTTTTAGAATATTAGAGTTAGTTGTCAATTGCTATGGGTTGATTGCTATTACATTTGTTTAGGTTCACACAAAGAGGAGAAATCGTTTGAAGCAAAAAACTATGAATGATGTTGTTTTTGTGATGACCAATTCAAGATTGTCTAAGAAGAAACAATCAAGAAATCCTATTGAGTATAATCTTGATGATTTGGACTCCGATGAAGAATGGATTGTGGAAAATGAGGATGCATTGGAAAGCTTAGAGGATTTGGATATCCCAAATGATTTTAACTTGGGTGTTGGGGAAGGTGGTGGTAGAGGTGGTGGCCCTTTGGATGATTTGGAGATTCCTCCTCTAGATGATGATGACTTTGATGACCTTCTTCGAAGAGATGGCAATGAAGATGGTGGGGACCAGCTAGCAGATGATGAATATGATGATCATAACGTTGATGATTTGCTTTAGATGAGATTATATTACTTTGGTTGTTTTCTTTATCAAAAACTTGTAGGCTTATTGTACTTTATGCTATGGTTTATGAATTATGACTTATGAGTGTATGACTCATGGTTCTTGGACTATTTACACTTTAAATTGAAGTTAAGTATGTTGGTTTGGTTGTGACTTGTGACTTGTGACTATTTTTACTTATTGATGTCATATTATATGAAATATATGTATGTGTGTTAGTTCTGGTAGGATCTTACGATTCGTGTTACGATATCACGTTTTACGATTTTGCATCTCACGTCCGATCCCAGGTAAGATCTCGATCTTAGCTACCTTGATCTCAGGTTCGTTTGCTATTTGGTCCAATATTTTTTTAGTTTGGTAGCTAGAGTTGCTTGTTCAGTGAACAAGTTGATATTGTCTGTGTTACTTGAGCAAACAAGTTAACTAGTTTCTTACTAGTGAGTCTGATTTATAAACAAAACTCCTGAGTAGTTAATGAATAATTTATTTGTTATCTAAATTTTAGTTAAATTAATTTCTCTAAATGCAACGTGGTTCTCTTTTACGCCTCTATTATTTGCCAACAATCTCGTATTCATGCTTGGGCATTCTTTAATTTTTGGCACTAGAATTTCATACTCTTAACTATTGGCAACTTCGAGAATTCAAAAAAACAAAGAAAGAAAGAAATTACACGATTTATTAATTTTGATTGCCACTTATTTCAAACTGGTTTTTTTTCATTATGTGTTTAGTTGATAAATCTCTTGGACAAATATTCTCTTATTATTGAAACTAGCCGAAAGTTTTACATAAAGTATCACTTTATCATTTATGCAACTCATCTGTGCTATTAGGCTTATTGAGAACATGAGCCTAATTGTCATTTCATACATTTGCAGTTGGATCCTAAGGCATATTTTATAGGTTTTTATTTTAAATGGGACGTGAATTTTGAGACGTTGGACTTCTGAATTGTCTATTACAAGTATTTTTCGATTTATTTTAATAGTCAATAAAAAATTTTTATGGAATCAAAGTTTGATATTTATCAAACCTCGTTAATCGTCACATTTTTTTTAATTGAGAACATGAGTTTTCATTTATTGTCTCTGAATAAAGTATCGTTGCCTCTGAATTTTATCTACTTGATTTTTTTTCCATCTTTTTTATTCTTGCTCTTATTCACTTTATTGTATACTATTTAATTTTTAGAATTGATTTATTTTAATGAATCCAAGGCTAGAGATTCTTATCTTATGAATATTAGACTAATAATTTAATACATGAAATTACAAGGGCATCACATTGTTTTCTACATATAGATTTTATAATTATTATATTAGAATACATACATCTATTTCTTATGGTGTTTTAAAAAATGCATAAATGCACTCTATTTATGAACACCCTACTTTCGAAAATGATCAGATAGCTTGAAGCCGATGAGTGTTCATAAATTATACTTCGAATTTATCAGTAAGCGAGTTAGGAGGAAAGCCATCCTCAGAGGAGCGTCTTCTTGATGCCAACAAAAGATAACGAAGTAGAATTAGAAAGACTTACAGAGATTTTTATTAGCAAAAAGGAAAGATTACAAAGAGAAAGCTTACAAGAGAGTAGCAGCTTTTGAAACCAAGTAAGACTTGTGTCGATTTGCGACTTGTGTCTTGCAAGGTTAGCAATAAAGTGTTTATATAGATGTGGATAGATGAGGGCTGAGTACCTGTGAGTGGCCTCGTCATCACCCTATCTTTTTGCATTTAGTTGTATTATTATTACATTACAGCTAAGATTCCTAAGAGACGGCTCCCCGAGGCTCAATCCCTTTACAAAAGCTACTTTATTAAAGCTACTTTAGTAAAGTTACTTTGGATTCTTTTGGGCTCATCACGCTTCAAGGTGGCGTTTTCTCTATCTCGGAATATAGCACTGTAGTGGCATAGTGCATTCCAGAGTTCCTTTCGGTCGTTGATGACATCTGGAAGATGTTGTCGCCAATAATTGTCCTTCTTTGATCCTTCTTGGTGCGCGTGATATCTAAAGCTATATTCCTTGAGCTGGCATATTTGTTCCAGCTCTCTGATGCTGCAGAAGACGTTGTTAATGGTTGTCCTTTCGATGTCCGCCATGGTCATTCTAGCATCATGACCTTCTGAAGAGTTGTTGACTTGTGGATGGCCTGTTGGGTAAGCTCTTCATATCGATGGAGTAGTGGATAAGCTTGACCAGGTGGGCTTGGGCTTGCTTGTTTGGCTTGTCCTGAAGTTGAGCTAAAGCCTGCTCCATCGTCTGGAGTAAAAGGTCGCCTTTGCTCCATGTATTATCCTGCACTTTAAAATATTCGTCCATCTTTCGTTGAAATACTGTAGGGGTGTTTTTGAGTCCGAATGGCATGACTAACCATTCATATAGGCCATCTGGGACCCAAAAGGCGGTCCACTCTATTGAGTCCGGGTGCATAGCAACCTAGTGAAAGCCACTTTTCAGATCAAATTTTGAGTATTTGTGCTATTGCTTACCCGCTTAATAATGGTGTTGATGCCCGGTAGGCTGTACTGATCTTTGTGAGTGTTGTCATTTAGCCTTTTGTAATTGAACACCATTCTTTCCTTTCCTTTGGCTTCCTTCCCTGTTTTAGGGTCAATCGTTGTTCCTGAGTTTACAATGATAGCTGTTGTTCTATGGCGGATCTTGCTGGGCCTGATGACCTTGAGGTCTAGGAGAGTTTTCACATGTCTTCTAAATGCTTCGAGTAATTGAGGTGTGACATGCTTCAGGGGTCTGTCTTCAATAGTTAAGTCTGGGTTTTTAATTTCCACTTTACACTGAATCTTGTTTTTGGCCCAATGCTTCATGGGTTCTTCTCCAATGATTCCGGCCTGTTTCAGGTTATTGATAACATCACGAAATTTTGATTCAAAGGAGGGATTACTCATTTTGCTTTGTACAACTATCATTTCTTTGATCCCATAGTATTCTTCCTCTTCTAGATCCAGTTCTTCTAGAGCTACTGTTATAGAGGTTTCCTTCTGGGTATGAATAGTGGTTATATTTTTATAGAACGTAACCTCGTTACCTTCTATTCGTACCGCTCCATGCATAGCTCTTATAAAATTGCAGCCGAGTATCATCTGAATACCTCCTCCGAGTTTTAGAGGGAAAGCATAGGTATATGGGATTCTGAACTGGTGTTCACCAATCTTCATATATCCTCCCTTTAGCTTTTTATCTGCTGTAGTTTGTGAATTAATCCCGCTGAAGTTGACTACAAATGTATTTGCCTCTATTGCTTCTTTTGGGACAGAGTTTTGGTCCACGCAACAGGTAGTTGCTCCGGTATCCAGGATAGCATTTACTTTGAAGTTCTTGACTCCGGGTATCTGAAATTCAACTATTAAATTATATAACTTGTTAGCAGATACCTTGGCTGCTGCTGCCGCGGAGTATTCTTTGCTTCTTCCTTCATCTATTCTTGATTTATTGATAAAGGAACTTTCTTTAAATCATGTACCTCTAATTCCAGCTGGTCAATTTTCAGCTTTTGTTCTTCAAGTTCAGCTTCGTATTCCATTTTCGTTGCTTGAAGTTCCCTCTGGAATTGTTCTTTTTGATAGTCAAGCTCATATTTGAGCCTTGCTATTTCTTTTTCACACTAAATGATGTACTGTTGTTGTTCCTGCACTAATGCTCGAGGGTTGTAAGGAGCAGGATTATTTTTAACAACATGTACCTCAGTGTCGAAATAGTGTGGTCCACACTATCCACATGACGTTGTTATGCATTTTGGTCAGTATATTCTCCATGTCCTCATAGGCTCCCTTTTACATGTGTGACATCTTGAGGAATTCTGCTCCACTTCTTCATTATACAGCCAGTCATGTTGACAATCGTGTTGTTCTTTGGAAACCCTGACTAGGTGTTGCCATCCTCCATGTTTTCCAACCCAATAGGTTCTATCTTCTTCCCTGAAATAATATAAATTCTCATTTATTGAGAGGGTATGAATACCTTGTATTAGGTTCACAGTATCTTCTATCTCCGAGATGCTATAGATGGCATCGCTCTGGGGTTCTCCTTCTTGAACGGACATAATATCAAATTCTTCAGGGATATCGAGTCCTTCGAACATTGAGACTCACTTAATATTTCTCTTTTCATTAGGTCAATCTCTTGCAAAATGTCCTTCATCGTCACATAAAAAGCATTTGCACTTTTTATTTCTTAGAAGATGCTTACACTTTTCAACCCTTGCGTGGGAACTATGCGGCTTGCCCTTGTAGGTAGTTGATCGTCGGGCTCCAAACTTTCTTTTATCCTTGCCATAATATCCTGGAATTGGTATTTCTTAGCAAAAGGATAGGTCCTTAAGAGACCTGTTGAATGTTGCCTTCTTGCATTCTTCTTCCAAGTATTTGTATGTGAAAAGGATTCTTGGATGGACTCCAACCTGGTTGCTGGAGTATTTTGCATCAAATGCTTCTTTCACCTTCTTGCCTAGATCTCCTAGTAGTTTTATCCAAAATTTTTCTGATAGTTCAGAATTAGTAAATAGTCTTCCTGTCTTGGCTGCAATCCTTAAATATTCATTCATAAATTGGATTATATTTTTAATGTCAGGACATGATAATCTTTCTGAGTCCCTATAGGCTTCATCTTGCATTGCTGTGGAACCTTGGTACGGGTCTTCAAGAGTGAATATTCTTCGTATTTGTGAAATAATGTTTTGCGTACCTTCATATCCGTCTGATGCATTAAGGATTGCTTGGTATTCTGTGGGGCAACCCACTCGTCATTGAATCCAAGTGAGTTTTTCTATTTCCCCAAGAAGATTTTCAATGAATTTCGCCTTTTCTTTTCCAGTTGAGAATCCTTGCATGGATACCAGGTTTTTGGTTATACTTTCCCAGTGCATAAAGGTGTCATCAAAAAGTCCCAGTTGTGTTGGTATTATAAAGATAGTTGCATTCTGATGCTGGGCTAATGGAAGATTCCATTGGCCCGAGTAGTCTTTTGGCTTGAATTGGGCCTTTCTTGGGGGTCCATCAAAGTCAGGTTTCTGAACCGGTGGTGCTGCTGCTGGTGGAAATCCTACAGGTCCCATTGTTGTGTCTTGTGGGGGCCTGTATTCTGAAATTGCTGAGCTTGATGCTAGTAGTTTCTCCATCTTTCGCAATTGTGGATACTCCATCTGCCATTCACCCTCTTCCTTAGCGATTCCTGCAGCTATAATATAAAGGATGAAATGAGAGGCTCCTCCTCATCACCTTCTGCTGCAAAAGGATTAATAAATTCCTCTGATGAGTAATTAGTCTTCTGTTTAGATAAATAAATTAAGTAGGATAAATACTCATCATCATCCTCTTCCAGGTCATCACCAAAGTAGGCGATGTATTCATTTAGTGTCGGGTTCGGACATAATATTGGACATAAGTCTTGCAGTGTTTTTGGGGGCCTAGATGTACTTGCGTCATTAGTTGAAGGTCGCCCTTTTGCATTATAGAACTCCGAATGCTCTTGATCAAGTTCAGGATAATATACGGGCATGTCGATTGTACTATACCATATTCTGGCATCCGCATCATCTTCGTCATCATATGATGCTGATGACCCCAGGCTAGTAGGGATAAAGCTTGCTGCTATGGATTTTGCCTTTTGTATTTCCATCTGGCGTAACTACTCCTCTATTTGTAATATGGCTGCCATATTTTCTTCCTTAGTATAAGTGGTCAATCCAAAGCCTTGATTAGCTCTTTCAGTTTCGTCGAGGTCATCTACTTGTACTATTTCCCGCGTTGCGATCCGCTCAAGTACTAGTTGTGCTATGGCTTCATGTTTCTGTATATAAAGGTCATCCATAGTTGTATTGAATGCTAAAATAAAGACTTCACCTCGATAATTGGGGTCAATGACTCCTCCTTCAATCAGGATTCCTTTGTGCAGAGAGGCACTAGATCGGGGTGCTATTCGTCCATATGTCCCTTCTGGCACCTTGATTGCTATGCTTGTTGATAGGACTGTTCTTCCGAAGGCTGGTACCTCTTGACCTCTATTTAGGAACAGGTCATAGCCTACGGCTCCTGCTAATGCCTTCTTAGGTAAGATTGGTTGCCCTAATGCCCTGGGCATTATTTTGACTAGTAGCGGTTCCTGTTGAGTGAATACCGCTATTGTATGGTGCAGGATCTCTTCTTCATCACTTTGAACATCTTTATTGCTATAAGAGGTCATTGTCGCTTGATAATTGTCAAACCTTAAAGAAATTCTACCTTCTAAAAGGTTTCTTGTATTAACTTCCGTCGGCTGCATTGGAATGTTAATACTGGACTGTCTTATTATCCAGTTCTGGCCTTGTGAGCTTCTGATGCTATAGCACCTCCCTGGTAAAGCTCGGACACCATGGCTTGCAAGATAGTCAACAACATTCTGAACTTCGTAGGCAAACCCTACATTCGGGGTATTAGAAAGCCGACCCACGAGTCCTCTTGTAACTAGTAAATTGGCCTCTCCATTTTGCCAGTTTTCATATCCTCTGGCGAGGATTGATATTTGCATATTCCTATAAAAATCTGAAATTGTTAGCATGGTATCAGGAATGACGTATACCAGTTGCGATCCATGAGTTAGATCAATTTCCATAGTCGCGAAGATGGCTTGATCTCCCTGCCATCTGTTGTCTCGGAATACGATTAATACTAAGGTTTCTTCTTCTTGTCGGTGTAAAATTTGTAGGCGTACTTGAATAACGCCCATATGGAGAAATCTCATGCCACTTCGTTGCAGCTGTTGAAAGCTTTCCGGCTGTATAAAAGCTCTATCCAACTGGTTGTTTGTAACTAGCACGGCCTCTTCTTCTCTATGAACATAGACACGGTGATGAGCATCATCGCGTCTAGAGTGGTATAAAACTTCTGCAGGAACTATTGAAGCCCTTTCCTGCATGGAAGACCTTAGTTGGGCTTGAGGGTCCATTTGTTGCTCAAGAGTAGCGTTGTAAGGTTCGCCGCCTGTGAGTCTTCTAGCAATCCTTCTGATAGTTTTTTGTGCGTTATATCGCCTTCTTTGGCTTTGGCGATAATCATAAATTTGGCCTTCAAATAGGGGCATTTCTTCTGTTCCTATCCTCCTTGTGATTGTAGTGATTGGAGGATTTTGAGTTGCAAGTCTTGTACTCATCTTCCCTGCACTTTAGCTTCTTCAAATAATTTGTAGGGATCTTTGAAAATAGGTAATTTACCAGGCTTAGGTACAGGTTTTTCTGAAATCTTTAATGCCTTGATCCTTTCATTCAAGTTGTCGATAACTGAGTCTAGTAGTGTAGTTATCGAGGGGGGGGGCGTTGATTTGTGCTTCAAGATTTTGTAGTCGCACTTCGATGTTGTCAAGTTGTTCCTTAAGTGATACCAGTAATTGGATCTGAGTGTTGTTTTGTTTAGTGATTGCCTTTATCGCAGGGATGTATCCGTCAGCTCCTTGTTTGTAGAATCCGACAACTGGGGCTTCAATATTCTCTGTAGCAATGAGAGCTTCTTTGTAGGAAGTTGTTGCTTGCGTATTAATATAGCTCATAAGGCTAAAGACTCAAGCCTCCGTAATATCACCTTTACTTCCTTTAGCTCCTTTGTTTCTTCAGATATTTGAAGCGCCTGTTCTCTTATAAACTTTGGTTGTTCAATAATATTGAGAATAAGGTCTTGTATCTGTTTTAAAGTTAAAGGCTGGTTTTCTATAACTTCTTTGGTTAAATTGTTCACAGCCTTTGTTATCTTTTGATTTTCTTTCTTAAGCTCGTCTATTTCTTCCTGGAGTTTCTTGAAGTATGTTAAATGGACTCTACAGGATAAACAAACTCGATCGTATACAACTGAAAGGTTGTGGGCTAGTTCTTTGTTTGTAGGATTTGATTCAACAAGATCAAGGTACTCAAGATTAGCAGTTCGTGATTTGGTATACCATTCCTGTATGCTTTCTTCCCAATGTTTTGACATAACAAAACTCTCCGATGGTCTTGTCTTCTAGCTATCCACCTGCCACCAGTTTAAGGCTTCTGGCTATCCACCTTAACCAGGTTACTTGTAACCCCTTTTTCAAGTTTAGGTAACATCTAAACACTCCAAAGGTTAACTTAGTTAAGGATCTACTACTTACAGCTTAGAGGGTTGTAGAGGCTTTCTTGCTCACACAACCCTTGGACTTACTTAAGGCACCTTTGCCTTTACTCAAGTAGGACCTATTCTTTTGCAATCTACCCGTCCTTCCCTGGTCGCCTTATTACAGAAGAACCTTATTTCTAAATGAACCCTAAGATACTTGAGTTAAGATATTTTTTCAGAGGTTTTAGGTAGAAAATATTTGTTTCTATATCAAAAGCACGACTACCTTTCTTCGAGTACCCTGATTGAAAGAGTTACTTAGCCATCAACGCTCTGATACCAGAAGGGGGGGCGGGGGGGCGGGGCGTCTTCTTGATGCTGACAAAAGATAACGAAGCAGAACTAGAAAGACTTACAGAGATTTTTATTAGCAAAAAGGAAAGATTACAAAGAGAAAGCTTACAAGAGAGTAGCAGACTCAAGGCAACACTTTATAAGAAAACATCTAAGATATTTTCCAGCACACAAATTTATTCGTTACAGACGTAGTCCCACAAGGGATTGAGCAAGGTTTTCCAAGAAAAAAGAGAGGAGAATTGAACAACATATGCAGCTCTGGTAGTTATTTTCGGCAGCTGGACCGATACATATTCTCCAGTTTCAAACTGCAAAGTTTAGCAAGACAAGTAGCACTCTAGTAGTTATTTTCGGCGGCTGGAGCTATGCATTCTCCAGTTTCAAACTGCAAGGTTTTTATCAAAGACAAGTAGCATCTGCTTCACCTCGACAACTTATGGCCGAGTCGAGTTTATCTATAGCTGCGGTAATTGGGGGAGTACATGCAACTCTCAGCATGCTTAACCAAGTCTTGGGGGCGAGGGAGCCGTGTTGCCAAACCTGTTATATGATCATACAGAAAGAACCTCAGTCGGCTGTTGGGCGATATTGGAAGCGAGTAATGCAGCAGGTGGTGATGAAGAAAACTCACCAAGCTCGTATGCTTTGGCGGCGACGTTCGCAGCAATATGAGCAGATATTTTCCTGATGTTGGAGAAGGGAGGATAGATCAAGCCCTTCTCAAAATTCTCTCCTGTCACCTGATCTGCCAAAGCATAAGCTGTTCCAGACAATTACGGGTTAGGAAACAACCTGACGCAATTTTAGATGGCAAAAGCAACAGCTAGCACACTTTTTTCATGTACTAACTCAGTTCTTAATCCTTCTATCGATGTTTCAACTTACAGGCTGCAAGAAGCATGTCATCATGCACCCGAATAGCTCCCGACATCACCAAGCCAAGGCCAAATCCAGGAAATATGTATGCATTGTTTGCCTGGAAGCAGGGAAAAGAAGTTAGGGTGAGACAAGTTAGCTTCTGTATGGAAATCGAGCATCTAAAACACCCATGATCCAGGGAAATTGAAGATTGTTGGTAAAAGAGAAACCTGGCCAGGCACAAATGTCTTGCCGTTGTATTCAACAGGATCAAACGGGCTCCCAGTAGCAAATATCACTCGACCCTGACGATTGAAGATAAGTCGAAAGGTTTATTCATCTAGTTACAAGGTTTTGGGAGACCCAAATTTTAATGATAGGATTACCTCAGTCCAAGTATATGCTTCCTCTGCTGTACATTCACTTTGTGAAGTTGGGTTCGACAGAGCGAGAATAATAGGCTTCTGTAGTTTGTAAATGGAAACAAAAACAAAGATAGAAGTGGTTAATTGTACTGCTTGGAGTACACTAAAGAAAATTGAGAATTATCACTACCTCATTGATAGAGGCCATGGCTTCGACAACCTCCTTAGTGAAGGTTCTTCCCACTCCAGATGAGCCAATTAAAAAAGTAGGCTTGATAACCTGCAAAATGAGTCCACTCAATATTCAAGGTTTTTGCTGGGTTCATGCCATTAAAAAGTTCCAATGCAGAGAAGAAGATCATTTGACTAGATATTGTAAGAAATTTGTTTGATACAAATTAGTGATGGAAAAACGAACAGACAGCATCAATACTGAATGCAAAAGGGTAGCAAAATAACATTCAGAACATTTTCTCTATAATGTGATGGATTGATAGCTAATGAAATATTCAAACATGGGGAAGATTGCACACCTTGACAGCATCCAAGAGGGTACTGACAGGTTCATGCTCGTGTGCCCATGGCTTTTTGAAGTGCTGGAGAGATGCCTTGCGTGAGCTAACAATCAAGCCCTATAAAGAGATTATTTAATCAGTTAAATCCGATAGCGATGAGTGTCAAAAAGCAATGAGAACAACCAAAAACTTGCTGGATTCTCTCTAACCTTCGAGTCCACAAGCCAAATTTTCTTTCGAGTTTCTTCCAATGGCGCTTTAGTCTACATTTATAAACTATATGTTAATTTCCTGGACAAGGGCATCATCTCAACTCAAAAATAGATCAAGACTTGTGATATTATTTGGAGAGACATGAAAACATAATCCCTGCAGTACCTCTTTTGACACATGAAGTGCTATGAGTTCTGCAATACCAGTACCAGCCTGCAAATATCATACACAAACTCAAATATCAGATGGCAAACCTCAAATAGTATATGAAAGATACTAATTAGAAGTGAACTATAATTCATACTACAGGCTTTCAAAATGTTGGATACCGAGTACAATAAAATTGTGTTGGATTACATGATATTCCAGAAACTGTAGAATCATTTTACCTAGTAAATATAAATGAATAATTTAGGAATTTAAGCATAAACTACAAGAACTATGTTAAACCATCTCAAGGACATCATTGGCAGCATGCGAGAAACTTGGTCATCCAATATGGTTCTCATACCAGTAATTTTGTTGGCAGTGGAGTTTTAAAAGTGTTGAAACTTACAATTCCAAATGACTACTATTTTATGATAAGGAGGAAGTATTTAGAATGACCTCCCCTGCCCCAAGGAATAAGAAAGTTTGATCTGCCACTGTTCCACCGACCATCTTTAGAGCTGCCACAACTCCTGCAAGCACAACTGAAGCTGTGCCCTGTGTTGACAAGCAAAAAAGAGAATTTGCTTAACATACTCGTGGTAGTGAATGACAATATATATATATAGTGATGACGAGTTATACGAAATATATTATAGTGAAGGCTTATAGGTTAAATAAGCTAATACCTGAATGTCGTCATTGAAAACAAGATGGGTTGTTCCATATTTTGCAAGCAATTCAAAAGCATTATGGTTGGCAAAGTCCTCAAACTAGAATCAATTTCCAAATGAGAGTTAAAATCAAAAGCAAGAAATCAAGATTACTCAAATGAGAATATTATTGTGTGGCTTTTTACCTGGACAAGGACCTTTTCCCCATAGTTCTGCTTGACAGAAGTCATGAACTCATGCAGTAATTCAGAATACTCCTACAACCAAATATTTGAAACAAACACGTCACAGAAGTACAATTAAGTGTTGATAACAAAGTAGAAAGTTGTTCGATGGGTATTACCTGTCCAGTGGCTCTTTTTTGACGTAAGCCGATATAGAATTCATCCTTAAGCAGACTCTCATTGTTCGTACCAACATCAATTGTAATTGGTAAGCACTGAAAGGTAGCAAATTATAATTGGAACAAACACAGGATGAGAAAGAAAGATAATTAGCCTGACAATAAAATATGCCAACTTCCAAGAAAAAAGTTACACTAGATGAAAATAATGTGTAGGGGGTCTATGGTGCTGAACAGAACTTACAGCAGAAGGGCGAAGTCCTCCAAGAGCAGTATACAGAGCAAGCTTGCCAACGGGAATACCCATTCCCTGATTAAATTTAACAAGTCAGATAGATCTGACAAGAAGTCAAAGTATCTATGGTGCACACAAGATCCGCCAAAAATTGTCAATGAAAAACAACTTTAGACTCATAAAATTTTGAAAATAAGCCAACCCCAAATTTTGGGGGCAAACATAGTTTAATGATGATGAACATTCTAAAAATACAACAAGATAGTTGACCTGGCAGCCAAGATCTCCAAGACCCAAAATGCGCTCACCATCAGTCACTACAATAACCTGAATGCTCTTCTCAGGCCAGTTTTTCAGGACCTCAAGGATCTTTCCTCTACAAGATGAAGAAAACATTTGTTTGTATCAAAAGATTAATAAGAATATGGAAAAACCAAGCAAAGATATCTTACTTCTCTTTCAAACTGATATAAAGGCCCTGAGGACGCTTAAAAATAGAACCATACTTCTGACAGGCCTCACCAACAGTAGGTGTATACACAATAGGAAGTAACTCTTCCACATTATCAACCAGAAGCTTGTAAAATAACCTCTCATTTCTCTCCTGGTGATCACAATACACAATACATCCATAGGCCAATGTCATGCGCTGCAGATCAAATTTCCCAACTAAGAAAGCTTAGAAGAATGTTTTTTTTTCTAGTACCTCAAGTTCCATCATTGCGATGTAACGTTGAAGTGGAAGTTGGTACTGACGAATATTGTTCATCAACTTTTTCTCCTGAAATCCATTCCATAATTGATATGTAAATTACTAAATCCATTTCATAAGTTTTTGCAAGAATATCAACTGAAAGTGACTCCTCTAAACCTGAAGCTCTTGAGTGGAACATGTCGGAGGTAGGAGCCCGCGTAAGTAGTGAGCATCTCTTTCCCTCTCAGTGAAGGCAAGCCCTTTGTTGAAGCGTGGATCCCTCAGCAAGGAATATCCACTGTAGGAAAATTACCCTTATGAGTCATCAATATGTTAACAGAGCAGACATATATTAGCAATTTTCAATCATGGACATGTATAATCTAGCCTAATAGAAATTTAGTTGTGTTTAGTATCAATTATGCACAATGATTTCAAGTCAAATGGTGTTCAAAAAATTGGGATGGTGATTATAAACAAGCAATTAACGTTTTCTATTTAATCTAGTTGTTCATTCACACATTGCACAGTGAAAGCAGAATCATAAATCATAATATAATAAAATAAATATAATTTAATAAAAAAAATATAGAAATGAAGACTAAATTGAGTTAGAGTGTTTTTTTTCCAATCTTTCACTTCTCTATAAAATAATACATGAATTTTAAAAGTTTCATCTTAAAATTATTCAAGTTGCTGTATGACCTTGACTCTTGCTTTGTCGTTTTGAATGAGAAATTATTATGTTGGAGCCATTTTTCTTTAGCATATTGACTTGGTTGTAAGATGAGAAACACTCTAAGATCAAATTTAAGTTGTTACAAATTAATTATTTAGAAAGTGTGCTAAAAGTAAATAATATTAACAGCAATAAATACTAAATGTAATCATTAATTCATGGAAGATCCCATAGAACTTATTATATAAATTTATTGAAAAATCTAAAATATAGCATTATCACATCAAAATTATTCCAAATGAATTATTAAGAAAATTTTAATGAAGATTCAATAAAAAAATACAAATTATTTTCTGTTGAATTGCCATTATTCTATAAATTATCATCAGGATTCAATCAACTACCACATGCACAAAAAATTACTACGCAAAAGGAAAACATTATCACACTCGTAGGCTCCTGAAAAGATCCGGTAGTTGCCTTATCGTCTGGAGTTTTTTTTTTTTCCAAATCGCGTTAGTCGAAAGAATCAAAGTTTGAACACGCAAAATATTATGTTGCTGAGACAGCATCGAAAAAAGGATGTCACTCGGAGATCAAAAGCTCAAATTTTAGGTACCGCTGATCAAATCAGAGTCAAAGTTCATCATATAAAAAAAAATTCCGAGTGAAAACATATCAAAAGTTATCGGAATCTCTACTGGAAGGACATCCATCAGTCGAATTAAATACTAAAATGCGAGAAAAAACAAAAAGTTCAAAGGAGATTGTAAAAGACCAGTACCGACAAGCTCTCTTTTTCACTTCTACTCTCGAATTCGAATTAACTTTGCTAAAAAAGGTCGGTTTAAAGAGGAATCGTCCAAATTAGAAAGCCCATAAGAAGGAAAAAACTCATCAAAGGTTTTTATAGATGATATATACTCCTCGGAATAGTAGATCAGGGAAAAATCGGAAAACCGTTAGGGATTAAAGAGGGCTGAGTCGATTTGGGAAGCAAAAAACCTTGACTTAACTCGATCTACCAATTCGAGCATACCTGGCGACGGTGACCGTCCAGGGCGTGACGAGCTGCTCCTCGGTGGCCTGGTCTTCTCCATAGGGGTCCTCCACGCCTCCGCCGACCAAGCACTTGGGATCAATCACTGACTCTCCCTCCGGCCTCAGCTCCTTCAACGTGCTCTCCATGGCCCTTGATGATCTCCCCGCCTCAGGTACCGAAGCCAACAAGAAGGAAAGAGGAGGGCAGTAGTAGAAGAAATCCGCGGCGGCGCCAGACGACCGCTTAGTCTGCTCGATCGTCGGCGGAGGCGAAGGCTGTTTTATAGCTTTAGCTCTGGCTGGAAATTGAATTGGAAATACGCATTGACCCCCAATAAGTTTCCGAAATACCGCTTAGTGTACCGCTCGTTGACGTACAGAAATTTGTCAAATTGAAACAAAATTCGATATTTCTGAAGGACTTTTTTATGAAAAATCCTATGACCTCTTGATTAAGGCAATTTCTTAAAATAATGTAGATTTTAACTAACCAAAATTATGTATTTTAAAAAAATCCATGTAAAACATATAGCTTCAGTTAAATTCTTTTAATAATACATTTGATGCCAAAAAAGATGATACATTTATCCAAGGATTCAATATCGTCAATCACGATAAAATATAAATAAATAGATAAACATATCTAATGACCTTTTAATAATACATTTAAAGCGACCGAATATTTACATCGAAAAGATAGACATATTAATTTTATCAAATTTTAATTTTCAGATCTCAAAATAATAATACTATACATATTAACTATTAATTGATTCCGTAAAAATTTTATCAATAGATATGAGTTTCAATAGTCCATTCTTAATAAATAGACAATTTACACATTAATTCTTTAAAAACATAGTGATCTTAATTTTGTGGAAAATAAATTAAATATTTGCATTGAGACTCACTTTTGTATAAATTTAATTATGGCTATCAAGCCTTCAGGGCTATGGTTTAGCGATAGGACTATTAATCGCTATCCTAGGCATCTGTAGTTCGATCCCTAGTTATGATGTCTTTGCAGAAATTTTTTCTCCAAATGAGACGCGAACTCTGGAACGTTGGGCTTCTAAACCGCCCACCCGATTTATCCTGATGGCAGGTGGAAAACTTCCGTGAGGTTGTCGTCCGAGATTAGAAAAATCTAAAAAGATTAAAAAATTCAAAAATATATACCTATCAAAAATTAATATTTTATTAGAATAAATTTATCATCCTCTAATAAAAATGAATATTTCAATCCCATTAACAAAATTAAATTTAAAAATGGCCTTGATTTAGAACCCTTTAGAAAAGTTCAGTGAGCATGTTCCGTTTATTTATTTTAAACCCTTAAAGATTTTATATTACGACGTCACATGATCCGACCTGTCCGGTGCCTTTTAAAATTTGGACGATGAATATTCTAAAATAAAACGTACTTGTTAAAATTTAGGGGCCATTTTAAAATGTTCTTCAATTATTCTGTTTGGATGGTTTTGAAAATGGCATTTAAAATGTGATGGTTGGATGAAAATGACCATGATGTGATATGTCCTCGCACCGAAGGATATCGACTCTATTGGTGGGGGTATTATCGGCACCTTATTCATACACTCTGACAAAATAATAATATTTTTTTTAAATGTCGGAACATAATTCTGAATGGGTGTGGGCAGGATATACCAATATATTTAGTAGGGATGTCAAAAATAAATCAGACTCGACGATCCAATCCGAATCGACACGAAAAAAATCAAGTTCGGATTGAAAATTTTCAGGTTCGGGTTGGATTCGGGTTGGAGGGTTTTGGATTGAAAATTTTCAGGTCGGGTTCGGGTCAAGTTCGGGTTGACCTGAATTTAATATTTAGGAGATTTTTTGAGGTTAAATCAAATTTTATTTTGAAAATTAAGATATTTTTATATAGATTAATATCAATATTAGTATCATCATAATAGAGTATTAAAATATAAGTGAAAAATTATATGAAAAATAGTAAAAAAAAAGACGTTTTGAATCAGTTTTTTGGGATTATTCGGGTCAGGTTCGGGTTTGTCGGGTTCAGATTCAGGTTTGAGCATTTCGGGTTGAATTCGGGTTCGGGTTGAATTTAGATTGGGAGTATAAAAAAAAATTTCAATCCAACTCGAACCCGATTCGATTCATCCAAATTGACACCTCTACTATTTAGTTCCTAAAAAAAAAAGGCAAAAGTCAAATTATGGGGTTCTATTTTAATTTTTTTATCAAAAATTATCCCATTAATCTGGTATAATTACTTAACTACCCTTTAATAATGTTTGTATTCGGCTTAGATTGGGCACCAAGGATGGAGCCATATGAACGTCTACCCTAGCTTTAGCCCGGGCCCGATGGCATTGAGAAAGATTTGTTGTTTAGATTTGCGACGGGAGAATGAAAACAAATGTGAGAGAAAGAGGAAGATAGTTTCGGATGATCGTGTCGGCGTGGATGCTCGTGGCCCACAGTTCAAGATTAACTCAAGTAGCATTCATCTGCCTGTTTTGGCTCCGCTATTGTTGGACGTGTCGTAGCGTTCATTTACAATTTCACAACTGCTATAATATATATTTAATATGTTCAAAAATATTCAAGTTGTACCAATTACAATTTTATAACTATTACAATGTGAATTTAACTATGTTCACCTATCATTCATAATATAATAATTATGAAACTGTAATTATTATAATACAAATTCAACATGCTCATCTAATATTCACATTATAACAGTTATAAAATCATAATTATTATTATATTTGTAGCCGTTACAGTTTCGTAACTACTCTAATATATTTTATCAATTTCAAATTTAGTCAGGAGATAAAATAAAAATAATATTGAATATAGAAGCACACTTGAGTAATTATACATAACTCAACAATAAAGTGAGACGTCCTTTTTATAAAATAAATAAATAAAGTTGCCCTTCGATGATTTTTAAAAAATACCATTTAATTGTTTGCCAAATTTTTTTTAATAAAATTATTTTTTTTATAATACAAATGTTCATAATTAATCTTAAAAATAGATAATCTTCCCTTCATCCTCTTTTTTGTTTTTTTGATGGCAACGGCTACATCTTAATCATTAATCTATTTTGTGAGTACACTATTTATTTTTTATGGGCTAGTTTAGTTGGAAGAGCGGAAAGTAAAATTTAAAAAAAAATCCTATAGTGAAAAAGTTTCTCTCATTTATTTCATTAAAATTTTAAAAGAGAAGATAAATGCAATTTATCAGCTCGATAGTTTTCACGTCAAAATCGAATATCTCAAAATTAGATGAAAAACAATGGATGGATAAAAATGATACATATACTTCTTTTTATTCACAAAATTACACTATATATCAAAATATGATAGATGTATCCTTTTTAACGGATAATATTACAATATATATCCAAAAAGATGCATGTATTTTTTTTTTACTTACAAAATTATGCTACATATATCTACTTTCTCAATTAAGATAAACAAGCATAAAAAATTTCTTTCCTTTTTTATTCTCTTCTCGTACTCTTAAATTTATTTCATCCATCTATTGTCTATTCCTTTAAATAAACAAAGTCATCCGTAGTTCGATCCCCAGTTACAATATATTTTGTAAGAATTTTTCCTCCAAATGAGGCGCGACCCCTGGGACGCTAGACTTCTAGACTGACAACCGCGAGTGCTTCCCGATTTATCCTGGTGACCGGTGGGAAACTCCCGTGGAGCCGGATCGATCACCCCAGATTCAATTTGTCTGTTGTCTGGTTCATCATTTTTTTCTTTAAATAAACAAAGCATAAACAATTTACCATTTTATCATACTCTTAAAAAGAATCCTTATACAATAATAATAATAATGATTTAATTTTAATACTTTAAAAAAATAAACTAATACTAGCTACAATTTAATTTTAATACTTGATAGACGAACAAGAGACTATACTATTTACCTCCCAGTTTATTGGATACAATCTAAACAAATTATCATGAAATAAAAAAGGACAGAATTTAAATTTTATATTTTAATTATAATTTAAATGTATTAAGTAGTAGAGAAAAGATTACATAATATAAAATATATTAATTATTAAAAGAAAAAACCATATAATGTAAAATATGACAGATGTATATACCAAAATATGACAGATGTATCATTTTTAACGTACAATATTACAATATATATCCAAAAAGATGCATGTATTTTTTTTTTACTTACAAAATTATGCTACATATATCTACTTTCTCAATTAAGACAAACAAGCATAAAAAATTTCTTTCCTTTTTTATTCTCTTCTCATACTCTTAAATTTATTTCATCCATCTATTGTCTATTCCTTTAAATAAACAAAGCATAAACAATTTACCATTTTATCATACTCTTAAAAAGAATCCTTATACAATAATAATAATAATAATTTATTTTTAATACTTTTATATTAAAAAAATAAATTAATACTAGCTACAATCTAATTTTATTACTTGATAGATGAACAAGAGACTATACTATTTACCTCCCAGTTAATTGGATACGATCGAAACAATTAAATTATCATGAAATAAAAAAACAAAGGACAGAATTTAAATTTTATATTTTAATTATAATTTAAATGTATTAGATAGTAGAGAAAAGATTACATAATATAAAATATATTAATTATTAAAAGAAAAAATTATATAATGTAAAATATATTAATTATAAAGATTTATTTATATATTCTTAATTTAAAATGAAAGGTTTAGGTGGTGGAAATGCATGTCTAAACCACATCTTCTTCCACTTGAATATAATATTAATGGTTTTAGAAGAGTGCAGAGTCAATAGCAGCAGCCCCATGGAAAGTGACTGATTACGTGTGGCATGACACAAGCTATCATAATAATATGCTGGGTGTATCTAGAGAATATTTTTAGATGGAAGAAGGTTAGATTTAAAGTTTAGGGAGGAGAACGGGTTGATATATGTGAAGATTTGGTGATAAAAGATGATTTGTTTGTCCTTAGTCTTTTGCCAATTTGTTTAGGATCAATATGAAAAAAATAAATCATGAAAGATATATATAAAAACTTACTCTACGAAAACATTATTACAGGACAACATGATTGACTTATCAAAGATTGATAGTTACCTCCAAGGGACCATGACCCCTGGTACTATGATCAGATAAATTTATTATTATTATTATTATTATTATTATTATTTTCTTTTCCTTTAGCATGTTAAACATAAGCACACTACCCTACACTCCATTATTTGCTTTAATTAGTACACTTAAAATAATGTGAGAGCTCTTTGTCCTTTTAAAGGTGTGGGGTATCTAATTAAGATGTTTTGTTGTCAAGCTAATCAATCAAGTTTCGAAGCTTAGCTAGGTTACTAATCGACTAGGATGATTATTTATTTTGACTATCCAAATAGCTTTTAATAATACATGATTTTTTAAAACTCAAAATTATGGATAAGCCTTTGACACTATGAAGTTGTGGTCCAATGATAAATAATGAAATAGACTCTTTATTTAATGAGAATTTAAATGTTATCTCTGGTATATTATACGTGAGAAGTTTGAATTATTTATGGCATTCGATTGTCTATAATACTTCATCTATAAAATACGGTAAAAAGAAAAAACTATAATATATATATATATATATATATATATATATATATATATATATATATATATATATGAAAATATCATAAATAAGATATTAAAATTAAAAACAACCTTATGAAAAATTTTAGAATAATTTTCAAAATTTTTAAAAAGATTTTCAGAGATAATTGGGCACAAGATATACAAATTAATTAAATTAATTAAGGAAAATTTTAAATTTCGGAGATATATGTGGAATGAAAAAAACTCAACACTGTGGACCTGCCCTCGAGACAAGTTCGCGTAACTCGTTTTTGTCCTTTTTTTCTAATGAAGCCAGTGCTAAAGACCTCGTGGTCGCGCTTCTCAAACCCTAGGCGACAAGAATCTCACCCGACCCTCTCCCTCGCGACGACAATTCTATTGGTGCAATCGACCCATGTTTGATTGGGTAGATCATGAGTTTTGATATATGTGTCAATATGATTAAATTAGGTTTTCATATTGATTTGATATGTGTACTTGAGTCGTGTAGAAGGAGAAGATCATAGTCTATTCTCTTCTTGTAAAAGAGAATAGCATATTCTCTTCTTCATATTCTAAATCTCATCTTATAAAAGAGGAAGAGAGCATCTTGTGAGAGTTTCTCCACCTACAAGGAGAAGATCATAGTGAAGCTTGATTGTGTGGTGTGGATCCTTGGATTAGTCACCTCTAGGAGGTGGATACCAAGTAAATCAAGGGAGTTAGCATTGCTTTCTTTGTTAATTGATTTTGTCTATTATTATTTTTGTGCTTTAACTAACATTCTTGTAGACAAAATCAAAGAAAGCTATTCACCCTCATCTCTAGCCAAACGCCAAGGTTCTAACAGATTCAACCCCCCCCCCCCCCCCCGACCCTCTCCCTTGCGACAACGATCTCTAGCCAGCGCCATCCCGAGCCCTCGCGGCCACGATCTGTAGCCGGCACCGTCCCGAGCCCTCGCACCGACGATCTCTCATAGCCGAGACACTACGGACGCTGCATCGCCTGCAAGACTGAGCCCTGCTGCCCTCGATCTCGACAAGACATCAAAGGAGCTTCCCCTCCTCGCGACGAGGCGGCATTGATCCCCCTCGCTTTCCTCTCCCTCGAGCCGCCCTTCAATCACCGCGGGCCTGTAGGGGAATATCTGTTCCCTCCCTCTCTCGCTGTAACAAAGCCCCTTTGTTGGTAAAGTCTTATGTGTTTTTGAAGTTGTTTGTGTTGTTTCTATTTTTGAAGTTGTTTATGTTGTTTATGTTGTCATGGTAAAAGCTCATTTTTTTTAAAGTTGTTTGTGTTGTTTCTATTTTGGAAGTTGTTTATGTTGTTTCTGTTGTCATGGTAAAAGTTCTTTTTTTTTTTGAAGTTGTTTGTGTTGTTTAGATGGTATGATGCTTCATTTCTTATAGAATATCTGATATACATAGCAGATTCGATTTAGAAACAACCATGCATGATGTTTTTACACTGTGAGATTATAAATTTAGTTAATATAATTATGTTCTCTAAGATCTAATTATATACATAGCAAATTAAGTGTTGTTCTGTTCTCGTGTTAGATAGTATGCTTCTATTTGTTATTAGATGGTATGTTTCTATTTCTTAATGAGTTATGATTTATGGTATCTATTTTTATGATTCTGTTTTCTTTCTTTTAGTTTATTTGTTTGGGTTTTTTTTTGCAGGAAATTTGCAAGGCAGTTTTTTATTTCATAAAAAAATGGTAAATTGTTTATTTTAAGTTCTAATATTTTATTTATACAAAATTCTAATTATTATTTTTATATAGGGGAAAACATATGTTGTTGTGTTTGTTGGACATAATCCAGGTATTTATGAAACGTGGGTGGAAGCATCAAGTCAAGTTGTTGGTTTTAAAGGCGTCATATATCAATCTTACAAAAGTAGAGACGAGACACAATAAGCTTTTCAAGCGTACTTCATAAAATTTGCACCAACTTCCAATTCATCATGTGCAACTTCAACTTCAAGATCAAATTCAAATTCAGAGCGAAAACTTTCGAAGGCTGAAAAAAAATAAAAATATAAGGATATATTAAAAAAGATAGAATAACTTGTTGATTCTTTAGAAATTAGTGATAGTGATTAAGCATGTTATGTTGTTTCAACTTTTTATCTCAATTTAATTTGAAACAATAGTGTTACATATTATGTTGTTGTTTGAGTTTTAAATTGTTATTTGAATTTCAAGTTGTGTATTGAATTTGAAACATATGCTATCTAATATGTTGTAAAAAATTTGTTAAGTCTTAAATTGGGTTGTGTTATTAATGAGTGTTTGTGATGTCCTTAATTTTGTTAATGGCATATGTTTTTTATACCTATTTTATACTTTTTTTTTAGTTAACGAATGATTTTGTTGAATCATTTGATATTCTCTTCATAATTGGCGTACGTTGTTAAATTATGTCTTTTGTTTCAAAAATATAAATGAAAATCTTTCTTTGGCTATTTAGATCTTTGATTTGTCAATGACAGTATTTATCAAATGAAGCAAGAAGGAGATGCACAATATACTCTCATAGAGCCAAAGAAAGCATTTAGCAAACAGATTCAAATCATTGATCTCTTATTTTATTTGACATGAATTTTTCATATAGAAGGGCGAATACCCTCTAACCACCTACACCAAGCCTACATAATGCTTCAGAATGAAAGTGTCTGCACAGCTACACTTAGGCTGCGTTTGGTAAAGGGTAATGTAATCGAGTCTGTAATGTAATCGAGTTTGTAATATAATGTAATATAATCTTGATTACATTACTATGTTTGGTAATGGGTTGTATGTAATCTTTGATAACCATAGGCTGCGTTTGGTGAAGGGTAATCGATCTTGTAGTGTAATCAAAGAGTGATGGCTTACGACCGACAACGACGACCGACGACCATGGTTGGCAACTACCGTCGGTCGGCCGACTACCGACGACCATGGTTGGCGACTACCATCGGTCGGCCGGCTACCGACGACCATGGTTGGCGACTACCATCGGTCGGCCGGCTACCGACGATCGCCATCGATCGGTCGCCGGTCGGTCGGCGACCGACGACCGCCGCCGGTCGGCCGGCGACCGACGACCGCCGCCGGTCGGTCGGCGACCGACGACCGCCGCCGGTCGGCCGGCGACCGACGACCGTCGCCGGTCGGCCGACGACCGCCGCCGGTCGGCGACCGACGACGTCCGCCGGTCGGCCGACGACCGCCGCCGGTCGGCCGACGACCGACGACCGCCGCCGGCAGCCGATCGGCGACCAGCGGCCGGCCGGTGATCGATCGGTGAACGACATGCGGTCAGCCGACGACCGACCGGCGAACGACCGGCGGTCGGTCGGCGACCGGCGGCCGGCCGGCGACCGACCGTCGATTGACGACCGACGGTCACCCGACCGACGACTTTACAAGCTGTAATGTAATCGGATTACATCGTTTTTGTTTTGTAATCGAGATTACAAATCTTGAGCCACTTTTGTAATCGAGATTCCATTACATTACAATTTTAAAATTATTCCAAACAAAGGAATCCAACTTGTAATGTAATCTTGATTGCATTATAGGATGGATTACCCCCTACCAAACGCAGCCTTAGTTGCGTGAGACCACTGTCTTGAGAGTTAGTTCCCTTATGAAGTGTTAATGAACTAAAGTCCAATTGGAGCACGGGGTACAAGATTTTAATGCAAGTTCTCTATTAGAGGGACAATTTTGATCTTTTTTTGACTTACATGGGATACACAGATTATTATTAACTAGAAATTCACAAGATATTGTAAACATAAATAGGCAATCTAATGCAATTAGTGGTTGATTCACAGGCAAAGTCAAATAATACATACCCAGAACAGAATCAGTTAATCAAGCAAATCTCTAGATAAGACAAGCTTCCCTTCTCAGGTCTTAACAATTTGGCATGGAGGAAAAAAAAGACAAAAGGTCAAACAAACATTTGGAGTTGAAATCACTTACAAAATCCATCTCAAAACTGGACAAATTCTAGTACACTGGACCATCAAATATTTCAAAGATAAGTACTTTCAAGTTGACTAATGCTGCAAGTGGAGACCTTGGTTTTGCATCTAACTTATGTGAAGTAACTTGAATCCTATGAATCTTTGAAAGATGCAATGCTCAAGCAGTGGATGCATCGAGAACATGAAGCTTGTAATGTAGTGGACGTAGTGGAGACCTTTTGGCACTTTTCATACTCGAAATGTATCAGAAACAACTCTTGCCACTATGTGGTTTTGGGTTCACGGGAAGAAAACACACATGAAGCTAAATACAATCAACAAGGATAGAAATGTTTATCCTTAAACTCTAGAAAAAGTATACCTTAAAAGAAGATTCATTCCATTTCCATAAACAAAAAACTTATGTTTGTCGCATCCGACCATTCACACCTGTCTAAAGTAGAAAATGAGCTTAGAGCAAACAAGTGTAATTTCAAAGAGTCAAAAATAACCTAAAAGGTAACATTAGATGCAATAATAGAGATATAGAATGATCGCTCAAAACCAAAGAATCGGTCGCTAGAACAAATTTCCATTCAACAAAAAATTGTAAACAACAAATGTAAATTATTAGTCAAAATAAAACACCCAAAAACATTTAGCTTCTTGAATAAATGTACATAATAAGGTCAAGGGGTGAGTTATACCAGTCAAAGAAAGACATGTGATGCTAGGAGAAAAGGAAAACTAATAACATGCAAGATAATAGTTAGCAAAAGAAATAAATCAAGCATACAAACAAAAGCAATGAATGAATACCAACCATAGATAATTATAAGAATCCTAGCGTATGTTGTTAGAACCTGTAACAATAAAGACAATTATTAACTTTATTTTATCAATGAACCACTATAATTTAACAAATTAAAATTTTGATAGTACCATCTATAGATGCCAAATCTGGTTCATATGTGTCGTCAACACTGTTATGACTATTATCTTCAGTTGATCTGTTAATTGAAACATTATCATATGTCCAAAATATAATAAAGTAAATTTGAATTTGGAAGTAACATTATAATAGAAATGCAAAATTAATCGACACATACCCTTGATGTAAATTTGGAAAGTTGCCCACATCCATGACATAGTCTAGAATTGGAGGTTGATTTCTCCTTCAATTATTTCAATTTCTTCTCACATCCCTTTGTTCTTACTAAAGAATGATCCATAATACCAAGGCTCTCATCCATGGATTTCTTTCTTTGACTTCTATCAAGGCATGTTTTGCTAATGTTCATCTCTTGAATTTTCTTGTAAATACAATCGAATTGTTCATCCAAGAATGTTGTCCCCTCATTAATCAAAGATGCATCATCAATTAATACTGAAGCTTTATAGGATAATCTTGAGTGTCTTGACATCAAAAACCTTTATGGATCTTGATCATCAATGAAATTTTGCTCCCTTAAAATATATAATATTGCTCCAACTTTTGCATCTCTTGTCTATCGTTTCAGTATATATCTATCAGGCAAATGAAACACTTGGTTGATACAAAAAAAAGCTAATATATGCCTGCATGGAATGCCCTTAAACTCAAATTTCATGCAGCTACACGATATGTAGTCTCTTAGTTTGTCATGTGTGAGCAGCCTTGGTTTGGAGGAAGAAGAACTTTGAAGTTTTATCACATGGTAAACCACTGAGTTAACTTTTGTAAATTCCTATTGCACATAATAACCATGACTCTCGCTCATTTCACTTTGAAACTCCAGCCATTTTTTTTGTAGAGCTTAACCATTTGAGTTTCCATTGTCCAGTTTGTCTTAATATTGGGATACTCATTCCTATCAATATGATCCGCAACTAACTCATTGTATCTTTGGTATCTCAGTGCTCTATTAAAATAGGTGATAAAATCCATCAATGAATTTTTATTTGAGACATATTTCTTGAAAAATGCATGTGAGCCTTCAGATCTTTGACTACTTGACATTCTAACACAAAATACATGACTAAAATATACTGACACTCATCTGTGTCGCAATTCATACATCAAGGATAACTAATCATTATTCTTCAAATTAGCACACTTGATAGTCTCTTCCCATGACTTTTCAAAATCATCAAGTGTTGTAGAATTTGCAATAACATTCTTTATGTTTTGATAGTGGTTTCGAAAAGTCAAAGGGGGTAATTTTTCTAGAAATTTGTTCAGTATGCGTCACAAACAATATCGATGCATTGTTTGAGGAAAACTTATGCAATGGATTTTGTCATAGCAGGATCTGATCAGTGATAATAACATTTGGTAGACCTTTAGGCATGACTTCTATGAACTTCTTAAGTAACCAAACAAAAGAATCAGTTTTCTCATCACTCAGAAACCCACAACCAAAAATAATTGTTTGATGATGATGATTAACTCCTACAAATGGAGCCAAAATCAAGTCATATTTATTAGTGTTATATGTCGTATCAAATACAACTATATCACCAAATACATTGTATGTCCTTCTTGATATATGATCAACCCAAAAATACTTACTAAATTTGTTATCTGAATCAATCTCGTAATCAAAGAAAAAAGCTAGATTCTTCTCTTGCTCAGCTGTAAAAAACTCGATCAATGTTTTAGCATCAATACCCTTTAGCTCTTCTTTTTGATTTCTTTCAAAATTTCTAATATCTTTTTCTGTACAACCTACCCCCTCAGGCCCCCCCCCATGTTGGTTTCTTCTCGTTCGGATGCGATTCTCTCCATATCTCTGGATTAAAATTTTCCATTGATTAAAAACAATCTGGATGGAAAGAACATTTCCAAACAATCTGGATGGAAAGAACATTTCCAAACAATCTTTTTCATCATCGTACTAATTGATTGAGTGATCGCTTGAACAAACTTGTTGTTTAAGCAATTCAAACTCCTTCATTGATTAGCCGCGGAAAATATAAGGAATTAGATTGCCGGTTTTTGTGTTTATCTTCAGGGCCCATGACAAATAAGAAACATATAATAAACTAGAACAAGAATGAAATATAAACAAGATTTATATCTCTTATTTACCTCTTGGTCTTCTATTGTATTCATATCCTCTTCTTAGACGTCGTGTGGGCGACGATCTTCCAAGAAATAAAGCCCCCAAGACCACCTTTCTTCTCCCTCTTGCTTGCGCCAACCCACTCCTTCAAACTTGTTGTCGCCGGCCAAAAGAGGGAAGCAAAGCCTCTCTTTTCCTTGACCTAGCTGCAAGCCAAGGAGAGAAAGAAGAGAAGAAGAAGAAGATGAAGAGAAAGAAAGAATTCTTCCCCTTAAACCCAAGCCACCTGGTCACTCCTTGCTCCCTTGTGTCGACGTCGGTCTTCCTCTTCCTTGTGCTTGCGTCGTCAGCCAAAAGGAAGAGGAAGCCCTTCCTTTGCTTGACCTGGACACACGCCTAGAAGAGGATGAGTGTAGATGAGAAGAAGATGAAGGGAAGAAGAGGAAAAATTCTCTTCTTAGCCGCCCGCACCCTCTTGCTTGGTTGGCGCCCTGAAACCCTAGGAGAGAGAAAGCAAAACAAGGCTTGGTTCTTTTTTCTTAGGTCTTGGTTTCATGGCTTTATGAGGTATATATAGGCTACAATAGGGACCATGAGGAGAAGTTGGTTTTGGTCTCCTAATGGATCCTAAGCCCGATCCATTAATGATAACCCGATCTACTAATGGGTTATCATTGAACTACCGCATCAACCCCATAATTAAATATGGGCTCCACCATATTATGTGTATATTATCTCCCCGTGTTTAAGATCTCGCATGTCCATTAATTAATTAAATTACTGACAATTTAATTAATTAATATTTAACTCCATGAGTAGTATCACTTAACCTTATCATCATGTCGGACCAAGTCCACCTGTAGGATTTACATGATAAACTTTATGAGCTCCTCAAGGGGACATCATCATCCTAACGCATTAGGACACAGTTTCCTTCTATAATCAATGACACACCATGTAAATAATATTATTTTTTAATTTACTAGGCCTATTGATTTAACAAATAAATCTTGCCTATTGGTAAATCAAAGAAATATATATTAAGTACATGTGCCCATTATTATATCGGAATGAAGAGCATGTACATCATAATATCTGAGGTCTGATTCGATTATATAGTCAGTATAAATCGAATCACCTCTAATCGGTCCTGGTCAATACACACAAAGTGTACTAGTGCAATTCTATAGTCAAGATAGACTAATACCAAATTACACTACAACCATTTCAATGGTTTGTCCAAATCCATCTCGGTTGTGAGCCACTAGTTATACTTTACAAGGGACTGATAACATGATCTTTTGTGTGACACCACACACCATATTATCTACAATATAAAGTAAAGGACAATAGCATATATATCAAATATAAAATATAAACAATGACCATGTGATTCTTATTCCAAAATTAGATGTTCATAAAAAAGCTAGGCTTTTAGTATACATCCTAACAATCTCCCACTTATACTAAAAGACTATACTATCATCAAACTGCCATACATCTGATTCCCATCCTCTCCACTTGCCTATGATAAGCTCTAGCTGGAAGGGCCTTAGTGAAAGGATCTGCCAGATTATCCTCTGATGCAATCTTGGCGACAACAACTTCTCCTCGATTTACGATGTCTCATATCAGGTGGTACTTGTGCTCTATGTGTTTACTCGCCTTATGGGCTCATGGTTCCTTCGAGTTTGCTACTGCACCACTGTTATCACAATAAATTGTGATAGCTCTGGGCAAATCAGGAATCACCTCTAAGTCCATTAAGAAGTTCCTGAGCCATACAATTTCTTTGGCTACCTCAGAGGTTGCCATATACTCAGCTTCCATGGTGGAGTCCGTAATGCATTTCTGCTTGATACTCCTCTATACTATGACTGTTAAATACGACCAATTAAAAACCCGTAGAATAAATTTTTCAAAAAATTTACATAAGAGATTTAGGGTTACCGGATTAGGGTAAAAGTTTTCAGGTAAATTCTTAAATTTACCAAAGGGTAAATTACTTAAACCCTTAACCCTCAGGATTTAAGATAAAAATAAATCCTAAAATTGAGGACGGGTTCTGAGGTTTGGCTAAAGCTAGGGGGTTAAGAGGATAAATATCTAATCCTAGAAACTTGATGTGTATTACTACAAATTGGAGGGTTAAATAGTTAATACCCTTACCCTAAGGGCGGGATTTGAATTTCTGAAAGCTGAGGAGCTTTTCTGCAAAAAGCCACCCCCCTTATGAACACTCCTCTTCTCCCATTTTGTGTGACCTAGCCGCCGTCAAACTCCCCGATCTCTCCTCTCCTCTTCTCCTTTCGCCCACTGCCATGTCGACAACCCCTCCCTTTTCACGCACGCAATGGAAGCCGGAGCACCGCCTCCTCGCCATCAATCCAAGCTTTCGCCCGCAACCCAATCCGTGACCCTCTTCCTTCTTGCGATCGAGTCGATCATCTTTTTCCCTCTCGCACGACCTCCCTCTTCCTCAAGCGTGGATCGACCACCAGTCCCTGGAGTTGGGTGTCCTCGTCATCTTACTGATCTCCACAACCGAGCGCTGAATCTTCATCGGATCTGAACAAGCAGCATCCGGTGCAACCAAGGTAAGGGTGTTTTGTTAGTTTTCCCCTACTAAGAAGAAGATGATGATGAATTGCTATTTTAGATCAATAGAGGTATTTGGAATGACTTCCTTGTATTGAATCAAAGCTTTAATGGCACTTCCTTTTTGGAGGTAGATGAGTAGGGATTATTTGTCCGGTTCGATTTGGATTTGAGTAGATGGTTTTAGTAATTGGTTTGTAGGTTTAGAATTGACCATGATCAGATCGATGTTGTTAATCTACTTTGACTAGATTTTGGATTGTGACAGCAGTTTAGTGAAGTTTTGATACTAAAAAATGCTTTACATGAGAATGTATGTTGTTTACTGTGAACTATAAATGTTGTTGAGATCAAATGGAATAGTAGGTAGAGTTTTGAATCTATTATTATAATAGTTTAGTTAGCTTGGATTTGTGAATGTTTACTGCCTTTTTAGATGGACTATTCTATTCTCCTTTGGAGGACTCAATTCCATGAGTTTCAATTGGGGTAATGGCAATTGTTTTGATTCCTTGTCCTAAGATTTGATTGGATGGTGAAGGAACAACATGTTTAGGTTTCTAGCTTGGTCTTGATTCCTTTTATCTTGTGGTTGTCGTGAGCTGCTCCATATGCTTTAGAGTGGTGATTGGATCATAGGTTAGGCTTGGATTAAACTTAAATTGAATCCAATCTCAAAAGTTTGAGTTAATCATTTATTGAGGCTTAATTAAATAATTAGGATCACTATTAACACGTGTTAGTAGTTGATTTGTTACTTACTTTTGTGTAAATGGATAAGGATTATGCGTTTGTTATAGGACATTGATTTGATCTTGGACTTCTGGACAGAGAGTTCTCGTCGTTTATGGACTACACTTTGGAGGCGGGTACCTCTGACTTATCTCTTTAGATATTGTCATATTGCTATGCATAGTTTGTTATAGATAGCAGTAAGTTTATACGCTATATCTGCTTTAGTATACCTTTACTTGACATCTATTGCTTATCCTTGAGGTGATCTCCCTTTTTAGCTTCATACAGTCTCAATGATTGTCATGTGTATATATGTGCATAGATGTAGTGATATGTTCCCTCGCATTTGACATTGATGGATCATTGGTTATTTTGTCAGTATACCTAGTAGGTTACTTATATCCCATGATATAGGATTCAGACCACTACATAGTACACTGAGGTGATAGATGAGGACTTGGTGGATGTTGTATGTGTTAGTGTCATGCACCATCATTGCATTGTTGCATGCTGACGATCATCGGCTCCTATGTAGTCTGAGCCCATCGCCAGTTACATGTGGATATGCACACACATCCACTCAAGGGTAGTGGCTACCATAGAGTGTATGCATTTGCCCTATATTGCTCCGTTCGACCACTATTTGGAGGGTGGTTCCAGGCGTGGTAGCAGCCAGGGATCCCTTCTCGTCCTGAGACACGAGAAGATGAGAGCGAGACTCCCCTATTGCTTGGGGTAGGAGGGTGTCCTCTGCCAGTATCCTGTCCACTCGGTCACTCAGGAGCAGTGATAACAGGGTGCGTACAGTTGTCATAGCTCTACCCACTCGAACGTTCATTTATGACAGGTGGACAATGATCTAACTAGTGTCAGGGGTGACACATATCATTGCACCATGTGCATATTTTGCATCATGCATTGTTTGCTGCATTTGATTGTTGCATTGTGATTGGCATGCATATACCGAATACCTGTTTACCTTGGATTATGTGATATCCTTGTTCTATAGGGATTTATTTCACCCTCTACATGATAGATGGATTCTGGTACGTACCTACATTCAGTATCTTCAGTGTATGCCTTTTCTATTGTACATATGAAACTGTATCAGCGTGACTCTTATTGTTAGTATAACTTACTATGCATATCTGTTTAGGTATCCGCTGAGTTCGTTTGGACTCACACCATTGCCTATGTTTTTATTTCAGGTTGGGATACTTGGAGTCACCAGAAGAGCCCAGCAGTCAGGCCCTACCTATCGCGACAACATGGTTTTGTTTTGTACTTTGTAGTGCATTTATTTTATATTTCTTTTAGCGATTTGTATATGTCATATGAGTGTGTCATGTGCCCTAAGGGGTTTTTGTATTGGTTGTTTCGTCGTAAGTCGGACCGGTCCACAGTCAGGTATGATTTACTTTGTGTTATGGTTATGTTATGTCTTGATTTTGAGGTCTGAGGCCAAATATATATTGTGTGGGTTGTTTGGATATTGTATGTATGTGTAAATTGTCCACCGGACAGGGGAGGTGCTGTCCGATTTTATATTAGTTCAGCGGCTCCTGGGTCTCGGGGCGTGACAATGACTCCACCACCTAAAGTAAACACATACCCCGAGGTAGACTTACTGTTATCCCTATCTGATTGGAAGTCAGAATTCGTATAACCCACAGGAAGCAAATCATCTGCCTGGTAAACTAGCATATAATCCCTAGTCATTTTTAGGTACTTCAATGTATGTTTTACCGCAGTACAATGTCCTTATCCTGGATTACTCTGATATTTGCTAGCCATGCCCACGGTAAAACAGATATCCGGTCTCGTACATAACATAGCATACATTAGGCTTCCCACGGTCGAATTGCATAAGGAAGCACCTTCATCTCCTCTATCTCCTTTGATGTTTTAAAACACACCTCCTTAGATAAAGGTACTCCATGTCACAAAGGTAGAAAACCTTTCTTAGAGTTTTGCATGATAAAACGAGCTAGGATAGTGTCAATATATGAAACTTGAGATAAGCACAATATCCTTTTCTTGCGATCCCTTATAACTTTGATCCCAAGGATGTGTTCAGCTTCTCTCAAGTACTTCATATCAAACTATTTGGACAACCATACCCTTATGCTAAAGAACACTTTGACATTGTTGTTAATGAGCAAAATGTCATCTATGTATAGTACAAGAAATACCACTACGTTTCTGTCACATCTCTTGTATACACAAGACTCATCCGGACATTGAATAAATCCATAAGACTAGATTACCACATCAAACCGGATGTTCCAAGATCTTGAAGCTTGCTTCAATCCATAAATGGACCAATTAGTATTCGTGGTAGTTAGGGTTGATTCTAGTTATACTTAGTATTTAGTTTAGTTAATTATTTAATTTTGTAAATAGTTAAACTTTATCGTTGATACAGGACACTGTTTTGGATTTGTGCATTTGATTGTGGAAATTTTTCTCGGATACGTATACAACATTAAAGGCGGGTACTTCTTGTTTGTTTCTATAGTTCTGTTTATCTTTAAATGCATGATTGTTTTATTATCTAAGTAGGATGCTTTATCTTAAATTTATTTGTCTTGTTTTTTCTCCTTGATACTTATTCTTACTTGACCTTTGAGTAGTAATTCAAATTGTTTAGTTATACAATCTCATCTCTTGGCTTATGATCTAAAGAGTACCGCTTGTACGCGTATACTGTAGAACTATCATTTGACATATCTAGGGTTTTGGTTAACATTAGATAAACTCTACCTAGTAGATTAGACCATGTTTATTTTCTTTGTTGTTGGTTTGACATTTTTGTGTTTCGTATTGATTGCATGTTTTGGGTCTGTTTGAGGTTGTGCGTATTAGTGATATGCATCATAGCATTGTTTTCAGGCCGATGACCACTGGCTTCCTTGTGGTTGAGACGGGTCGTCGGGTATATTGGTTTTTATAGCCACAGGTGCTTTGACTTTTCATTCAGGGCTATAAATGTTGTGATGTATTTGCATAGCTACAGGTGTTGGGCGCTTGTATCTTGTCTACTCAACTTACCCAATGTAGCGGTGGTTGGTGGGTATACAGTATAGGTCATGACATCATGCACATATTATGCATTGTACATTTGCTTGTGTTTGTTGTATTTTTTTTGAGCTATGATTATTGCATTTGATTGACATGCATATACGGTTATGATTTATATTTATTATATGATCTGGATCTGTTCGGCAATATTAGCAGTTTATTGAGGTAGTAGGAGTTTCTGATCTTGTCCCTACATGTTACATGGTTTTCAGGCATGTTTAAAATTGTACAGATGCATTTGTCTTATCCTCTTATTTTCAGAGACTATATACCCTTTATTTTCTATATGTGTGTTTTACCCTTTTATATACCATGCATTTATTCTTATACCTGCAGAGTTTCTCCCAGAGCTCACCACCCCTTATTCTCTTTTTGTTTCTGGTAGTTGATAGCAATGTCTGTTTGTCGCCAAGAGAAGATCCAGCTGCCAGTCTCCCCGTTTGAGTATTTATTCCATCTTCATGCTTTTGTATTCTTCTTATCGTATTGATGTCGTTTTAGTTTGGTTTTCATTTTGGATGATATTTGACTTCCTTTGGATATGTATTTGTCTGCTACTGCTGGATTTCGGATAGTTGTGATTATTAGTTTATGGAGGATTATTTGTTATGTTTATCCTTTATTAAGCAAATTATTATCTGCGTGGTTGTGGTGTGTGAATGTCAGCCGAGTATGGCTGAGCTTATTTGTTGTGAGTGGAGATGTGCATGTAAAAGTTTCAGATTATCCGCTTATTTATGACGTTGGGTTGTCTATAATAATTCATCTGTGCTTCCCGATTTATTTGATATCCGGTTGGAAATTTTCGTGGGATCGAGTAGGTTAATTCTAGGATTAATCAGATCGTTAGAATTGGATACCTAAATTATTAAAAAATATATAATATAATTTTAGAGGTCCCTATGGCTTAATGCGATGTTAAGAGGTGGGATAGAGTCGCTCGCAATGAAGGTTCGATTCTCTCCCAGAGCATATCATACGCTTGGAGTATTCAATTCACTCATTGTTAAATCCGAAACTTTTGTGTTGCTTTGGAAAAATTTTCCGGAAATGGATCCTAGGGTTTCTGAACTTTTGGACGAGGTTACGGGGAGTGAAGTGGTTTTAAAGCTAAGTTGGAGGGTTTTATTGCTAAAACTCAAAGTTAAGGGGTGAGATTGTAATTAATTAAAACTTAGTGGGCTTAATTTCAAATATGGCCTCTCTTATATACCTTAACCTAAACTCTATTCGGTCGACTCACGCCCAACCACTTCACTGTCTCTTCTCTCCCGCTGCCCTAGCCCGAACCCGACGGCCGATGCCTCCCTCTTCTCTTCCCTTCTCCTTCGCCAATCGCTCTCCTCCCATCTGTCCATCGGAGCCGACGAGCCCTAGCCGGAACCTTTGTTTAAGGCTGACTCGGTGAGATTCTCTCCTCCTGCGGCCGACCACTCACGGCTGATCACTCCGCCCTTTCTCTTCTCTTCTCCTTCAACGTGCCCTAGCCGCATCAACCGCTCGACGCCGACCACCAGTGTGGCTTCTTCTCAGGCGATCAACAACGCTTTGATCTCTTCCTTTTTCCTTGGAGAGCCTTCCAGTCGATAGATCGTGGATCACCCTTGTCGGCTGGAGCCAGCAGTCACGTTTCAGCGCTCCTCCTCCGGTTCTCAATTAAGGTAAGAGGGTTGGATCAGTGTATGATGGATTTAATTAGAGATGTTTTGATCTGTTGTGGTTGCTGATTTCCATCGTGTGATTGCCCTGATGCGTTGCTGGCACTCATGATTTAGATCAAATTGGAACAGGGTTAGTGGACGTATTTCAACTGAGCTGATGCCTACCGAGCTTTAAATTCCTGGAGTTGTGGGGATTCTGTTCGATCGGAGTAGTTTGAGGGTTTAGCTATATTTCTGTGCTAGTGTAGCCATGGAGTGTGGGAGACCCTTGCCGTGAACGGTGTAAGGTGAGTCCTAACCACTTCTTAGTTTTCTCATTTGTAATGAAATGGTTATGGAAATTGAGATGTGAAACCAATATAGGTGGCTAGTTTATTTCAATTGATCAGTTTGTTGATCTGAATGGATGAACTGTGTTGCAACTTAGGATTTGATGGGGCTTGATTGGATTAGAGATCAAACTGATAGTTAAGTAAGTTTGAACTTATAAGGTGATTAATATGAGTTGATTTCCTGGAAGAGGAAACTATGGGTTAATTGTGAATAAACCTAGAGTTTAACCTAAATCTTAACTACATGGGAGTAATTAGAAACCTTTCCATTTAATTAGACGTAATTAAATGAAAGGGAATAAATGGGTTAACCCTAATATGGTTTAGGGATTTATTAGCTAGCTATCATTTATGTAAATAGCTAATTAAACATGTCCTTGATACAGGGACTTGACTTGGATTTATTGCTGCTTATTATTAGCAGGTGGTTCTATCTCATTTGATACGGACTTCTACTCTTGGAGGCGGGTACTTCTTGCTTGTATCTATAGATCCACTTTATCTTTATGCATGACTAGTTATTTATGCAGTAGGCTGATATTGACCTTTATCTGCTACCGTTTTGTTATCCTGCTTGATACTTATGCTTGACCCTGGAGATGATCTAAATTTCTTTCTATACAGTCTCGTGTTTTGTTATCTGATTTTGTATAGCATGGTATGGGTATGAGTATGTAGATATAACATAGCTCACTACTGCATGGTTATGTTGATTGATTCTGGTCATACTTGCACGTGTGTCTAGATATGGACTGATTGGGTTATTGTGGCATGTCACCTAATATTTGCATTGGTTGATTCTGGTCATACTTGCACGTGTGTCTAGATATGGACTGATTGGGTTATTGTGGCATGTCACCTGATATCTGCATTGGTTGATTCTGTTAATACTTGCACGTGTGTCTGGATATAGGATTGATTGGGTTGTGATGCATACATATGACCTGTGCATGATAGGTTGAGTTATGTGTCGATGACCTGGTAGGGGTTGCATGTGTTAGTCATGCACCATACCTGCACTGTTGCATGCCGGTGATCAGCGACTCCCTTGTAGTTGAGCCTAATCGTCTTCCGGCACATGATATGCACACACGGCCACTCATGGGTTAGTGGATACCGCTGGGTGTGTGCATTTGCTCTGTACTGCTCCGCTCGTCCGCTCAGGGGTAGTGGTTTCGGAGCGTGGTAGCAGGCAGGGATCCCTTATCTTCCCATAGACCAGAGAAGATGAGAGAGATATCTCCCCCATATATACATGGGGCAGAGTGTTTACTCCACCAGCATCATGTCCACTCTGTCTCTCAGGAGCAGTGATGGCAGAGTGCTGACAGTGTCACAGCTCTACCCACTCGGTCGACACAGTATCGCCTGTCTTGGTGGCTTGACTGGAGTTAGGGGGTGACCATGACATTGCATCATGTGCATATGATGCATTTGTGCATTGATTGTATTTGCTGCATTTACTTGCTGCACTTGTTTGACATGCACATACAGGAGGTACTTTTGGTATGGTTTGTTGACCCTGCACTTGCTCGTATGGTACGAGTCCTATTATGATCATGATAGACTGATTTCTGGTATGTACAGTCCTTTATTATTTCAGTTATGCATACTTCTGTTATTATTATGGAGATTGTATCCTGTTGTTTCTTTATAGCTGCTTTAACTACTTTTCTGCCATGCATATCTTTCTATATACCCGCGAGTCCACTTGGACTTACCACCCGTCGTAATATTTTTGTTTTCAGGTTGATAGCTCGCCGGAGGAGCCCAGTTGCCAGTCCCGGGTCCCCACGACTCCATTTGGATGGATGCTTTCGCTGGTTTTGTTTTCTTTGATAGCATAGTCTACGTTTTGTATTCGTTTCATATATCGTGGGCTTGTATTGGATTTATTCGTAAGGTATTATATTTTTGAGTCCTCTGTTGGACTTTGTGCTTGTGGTTTTGCTACGCACCTGCCCAGGGGGCAGCTCAGGTGAGTTTATATTTCCAGTATAGAGTGTTTCATTATCTTATGCTTTATATATATATCTGTTTTGAGGCCTGAGGCCAATTTATAAACTGCGTGTGTTGTGTGTATGTGTAAATTGTCCGCCGGACAGGGGAGATGCTGTCCGATTTTATATTGGATCAGCGGCTCCAATGGTCTCGGGGCGTGACACTCATAATACTATGTCATTCATCTAAATTTTTTTTCGATTCACTTATAATACTATGTCATTCATTTGGATTTTTTTTGTATTTTATAAATTTATATTGATGGTCGATGAAAATGAATAGTTTGAAAAAAAAAATACTACGTAGTGACCATCATTTTCTTCTAAATTCACCGACAGTCTGTCCAAATCCATTTGTTTGCATGAAGATTATATGAATCTATATGGTGATTGTTCCGGAAGGAATCAACGTCGACGGCCAATCACCAGGGTTTTGCCCACGCGGATGCTGACGATCGAAGAGGAAGTCACACCCTGCGAGATTAACATGAGTGTTAGGGGAACACGCTGGAGGTTGTCCAGCGGAGTCCACTTCAACGCTCAAGTCAGTGCCTCAATGGAGAAGATGAAGAGAAGGCAAGACAGTATGTGTGTAGTGAAGAATGTGTACCCCTTTTATCAGAGGGGTTGGAATACCTTTTATACCTGCGGCAGCTGCCTTGGTGCGTCCCCATGATCTATGCCACGCCCCCCTTCGTCGGTTACCGGATAGTCTTTGAAACGGTCCACGCCGTCATTAAGTTCGACCCGTTGCGACATTTAAGGGTCATGATAGCTCCGCGATAGTGGGGATGATTATCCGTAGATCCGAGAAAAAGGGGGACTGTTACTTAAGGTCTAATGCTGTTTGGGCTCCGCTTCCCCGAGGTGATCTCGGGGTCTTTTGGTCGGGGAGGTCTCGGGCGCTTCGCTTCCCCTAGGTGGTCTCGAGACCCGACTTCCCGAGGTGATCCCGAGAGGGGTTTTCTGATCTGATCTCCAGGGCGTGTTTACCGCGCGGGAGGGGGGGTGGGGCTTGGAGGATCCTCTTCCCAAGAGTGTCCCGGGAGCTCTGAAAGGGGAGTCACTCAGACACGCCACATCTTGCCACCCAGCTTCTTCAGCCCATGTGTCCTCCATGGGCTATTCAACCCCATCACAAATCCCTCCCTTCAAGTCTGATCGAAGGAAGTGTTGCTGACTGATCGGACTAGTGTGGTGATGAAGAAGTTGTGTCCCAGTGGGTCCTTGCACCCGTTACTGCTCCTTTGGCAGTTATACGGGATCCTAGGATTGTAGAATTTGCACCGGGTCCCGAGGAAATCCCTTTTTGGTTTTGTCTTTCCCAAAAGGCTTCTATGGCTTTCGAGGTACCGCAATGATACTGTCCATCCTTTATAAAGGTGCATGGCACTCTTCGATGGTGACAAGGTCCTTTCATGAATGCTCCGTCGCCACGTGCCCCAACTGCTCTCTTTACGACTTCTTACTGACGTGCACAACTGTAGTTGGCTCATGTCAAACGACTGTTCCCTGGCGCTGCCCCGATGTGGCGGTTCTTGCCTTCCACGTGCCTTGCCCCCATTGCACTCATGCAGGCGGCTTCCTCTATATAAGAAGGGGAGACGAAGACGTTCAACCAACTTCTGGCTTCGTGGTTGGGTGCACCTCGTCTTCATCTTCTTCTCTAAGGACTCTTTTTAACGTAAATCATTTGCCTCCTTCTCGTCTTTTCCCTTAGGAACAATGGAAGGTTATCGTGCGGAGTGGTACGAGTCCGCCTCTTCGAGAGTGAGGCCGGAGGCTTTGTAGGCGGTCATTGAGGCCTACGGCATTTCGGCCGAGATGGCGGTGGTGATCCCTAAGGTAGACCAGACACCAGTGGAGCCTCCCGTAGGCTTTTTTACCTTCTTCTTGGGGCAAGTAGAGTTGGGTCTCCGCTTCCCCATTCTCCTTTTCTTCATGAATGTGACCTCCTATTTCGATATCCCTCTTCACCAGATGGCTCCCAATGCCTATGCTCAGATGGGGGGGCGTATATTATCTTCAAGCTCTTCGACCTCCCCCTGACTCCTCGTCTCTTTCATTCCTTCTTCGTTCCGATCAGCTCACGAGGGGTCTTTAGCTTTTCGGCGCGTCCGGGCCATAGGTTCTTAGGAGGGTTCCCTTCTTCGCACAAAGGGTGGAAGGAGAAGTTCATCTTCATCCAACTGTCTGTGCGGCCCTTTAGTCCTCTCTACTGGATAGAGGCTCTACCGACTCCTCCCTCTCTAGCGGAGTTTCTCCAGAGTCACGCCTACCAGCGCGCTAGGAACATACTCTCCGGCATGGAGTTCAGTGGCCCCGGTCTGGTGCATAGTGAGGAGCTCATGTACCGGGCGGACCTTAGCCCCAGAGTGACCCGGATCAGCCCCAACCTTAGTATGTTCGCCTTTTCCATCAATGTTCGTTAGTTCTAACTGATGTTTCCTTGTCTGGCTATTGTAAAGGAAGTCATGTTTCCCAGGGCGATGCACCGGCATATCAAGTGGGAGGAGGCCAACAAGGAGGCGCTGGCTCCTTCCCCTGCCACTCCCGATGCACCCTCTGTGCCCGCCGAGTCCTCGGAGGGGATCGTCGAATCGTCCCGTGTGTCTGCTTCGCCAGGAAGGGAAGAGGCTACTGCCGCGCCTCCGCCATTTGCGAACCAAGGGACTTCCGGTTCGTCGGTTGACCCTCGGGCGGACATCCCTTCAGAGGGTGACTCACCCCCGGCTGCTGTCCATCCGGAGGGGGTCAACCAGGGGTCCTCACCTCCTACTGCCCCCTCAACAGTCCAATTTACCGGTCGGCAGAAGAGGCGGATTCCGGAAGGCTCGAGTCATATATGGAAAAGACTGTGCTCTGGTGGCTCCAGCCCCCTTCCCTCTATCCCTGAGGAGGTTGTTTCTCCTTACGATGGTGGGGAATCCATTCCCCTATCTTCCCCCGTTCCGTCGGCCGTTGTTCTGGAGGCAAGTGTCCAGTCCTTCGGCTCTCCTTCAATTGACCCTGCCGAGGCTCCTAAGGGTAAGAAAGTATTGCCCATACAATACCGGATGCAACTCGGCCGCCTTCAAAAGAGGCTAGATACGACATTAAAGGCTTCCATTCAATCTTTCCCCCCCAGTGCAGTTAAAGGAGGTTCCCGCTGAGGGACCTTCTTCCGAAGGTGTTGATGCAGTCTGATCCGATTGTTGTTTTGGTGTTGACACCGATTTAAATTTGGTTGAGTAAATTCGACTTAAGTCCTGGTCGGGGACTAAGCATGAAATCCCGGTGAGTGAAGCCAGGAGAGAAATCCCTGTGAGTGAAGCCAGGTGACGGAAATCCATATGAGTGAAGTCGGGTCCTGGTGAGTGAAGCCAGGTGACGAAAACCCCGGTGAGTGAAGTCGGGTCCTAGCGAGTGAAGCTAGGTGACAAAAACCCCGGTGAGTGAAGTCGGGTCCTACTGAGTGAAGCCAGGTGACGGAAACCCCGGTGAGTGAAGCCAGGTCCTAGCGAGTGAAGCTAGGTGACGGAAATCCCGGTGAGTGAAGCCGTGTCCTAGCGAGTGAAGCTAGGTGACGAAAATCCTAGTGAGTGAAGCCGGGTCCTGGCGAGTGAAGCTAGGTGACCGAAACCCTGGTGAGTGAAGTCAGGTCCTAGTGAGTGAAGCTAGGTTGAATGGAGTCCCCATGAGTGAAGCTGGGCACGGAGTCTTGGTCCGGGGGACTGAGCATGAGTCAGAGAAGGCTAGGGAGCCTGTTCCCTGGACTTAGGGTTGAATTGGTCGGAGCTGGATCGGTCTGGAGACCGATCAGGGAGTTGGCACTAACTCCTTGTTGTGGATCGGTCTGGTGACCGATCCAGAAAAGTTTGATCGTTCTGGTGAACGATCAGAGAGAGATCAGAAGGGTTCTGTGTGGTCACTGATCGTTCTGGTGAATGGATCAGCAAGGATCAGAAAGAGGGATAGAGAAACCCTGATCGGTCACTTGGACCGATCAGGGTCCTCCTGGACCGATCAGGATGGGTCCTGATCGATCCAGGATTGACCTGATCGGTCACCATGACCGATCAAGGCACAACCTGATCGGTCAGGTGACCGATCAGGTCAAGGAGCCTACGGTTTGTGCTTTGAATTGCAGTCAGCTGGTGACCGATCCCAATCCCTGATTGGTCAGTGTGACCGATCAGGGAGTCACTGGATCGTTCAGGCTGGTGCCTGATCGATCAGGACCTTTACTGATCGGTCAGGGTGACCGATCAGTGTCTGAAGTTTAATTTGAAAACGTTGTCAAATCGCTCTGAATCACTCTGATCCCTTCTGATACCTGCTGATTTCCTTTTGATATGTTTTGCTAATCCTCTGATGAGTTTGCAGGTGAGACAGGGATGATTCAAACGATGGAGGAGGGTCAACTGGAGACTTTCTCTTCATCAAGTTTGGTTGTTTTCCCTTCGCAGGTTTCAACGGCTTCTGGCACGGCTGGCGACTGACGGAGGCTCAGCTGAAGAGGTCTTCAGTGGACTGAGTGTTGTGAAGGTCAGTGAGTCAGGCTGTGGCTCAGTGGGAGCAGAGGAGCGAAGAGAACAGACAGAAAACTTGAGAAGTTTTGTTCTGGGTTTTGAGCTCTCTATGTAGTGTTCTTCCTTGAGTGTTTCTGCTACATTTTGGCGTGAGGTTTTCTTCTCGTGATCTCTTGTACTCAAGTTCATTTATCTGTGAGATCTGTGGAGAGGTTTCTCCATCGAGAAGGAGGCTCTATTACTATCCGGAGTTCCGGGGCTTGATTTGCCGACGATCAAGGGTTCGCCCACCTTACGGGCACGCCAAGGAGTAAGGGCAAGTTATCCCCGAACCTTGTACATCCTCGTGTTAGCGCTGGTTTGGTTTTCTGTTTGTGTTTTTGTTTCTGTCTTTCTGTATTGTTTCCGCTGCCGCTAACCCTGATCGCAGAAAAGTTCAAAGAGGCAAATATTTCTGTGTCTGGCTACATTCTCCCCCCCCCCCCTCCTCTAGCCATCCAAAGGTCCAACAAGTGGTATCAGAGCCTAGGGCTCTTCTCAAATGGACTAACACCCAAGAGTCTACAAGATGGCGATGGGAGGAGAAGACTTCAGCACAAACAGACCTCCATTCTTGGATGGAACTGATTTCCCGTACTGGAGATCCCGAATGGAATTTTACCTCAAGACCAACATCAGCATGTGGTTCGCTGTGAGGGAGGGTTTCATCCCTCCAAGAGATGCTAAGGGAAAAGAGTTGAATTTCTCAAGGTGGTCGGCAGAACAAATCTGAAAGGGGGAAGCTGATGTGAAAGCTGTGGTCACCTTGCAGTGTGGGATGACCAAGGAGTAGCTGATCAAGGTTGGCCCTTTCACCTCTGCCAAAGATTTATGGAACAAGCTCATTGAGCTCCATGAAGGAACTCAAGATACCCGGAAAGTCAAGAGATACCTTCTTCTCAGCCAACTCCAAAATCTCTCCATGGAAGAAAATGAAACGGTAAGTATGCTTCATGGTCGATTCAAGGAGATCTTCAATGGTATACATTCCATTGATGAGAAGGTCGAAAACCGAGACCTTGTTAGGTATGTTCTTAAATCCTTCCCTAGGAATGCCTTGTGGTTATCCATGGTGGATGTCTACAAGGTATCTAAGGATCTTTCTATTATTAAACTAGAAGATTTATTTTGTGAAATGGAATTACACGAGATCGCTAACCAAAGCCCAAAAGAGAAAGGTGTGGCTTTTGTGGCAGGCGACAGAAGAAAGAAGAAGAAGGAGAAGAAGAAAGCAAAAGAGGAGGAGAAGAACACTCATCACTTTGCCTTCATGGCAATAGAGGACTCAAATGAAGGAAGTAATAACGAACCAAGTGACTCCTCAACCGCGGCTTCATCATCTTCGGATGATGAAGAGGTAATTTCTCCCGAGTTAGACAAATGTTATAGAACAATAGCATGCCTAACTGATTTACTTAAAAAATCTAAGAACAAGGTTAAACTATTGAAATTGGAAGTAGAACAATTAAAAACCTCTAAGGATGAGGTAATTGATGATTTGCATGATGAGTCCCTCAAGGATGAAAACAAGACCCTAAGGAGCGAAATTGAAAATCTCAAGAATATTCTTGAGAAGTTTTCAACTAGCTCTAAAACTTTAGACATGATACTAAATTCACAAAAAGCGGTTTACAGCAAGGTTGGTTTAGGTTACCAACCTAAAGAATCAAGTTTCATGTCATTAATGTCTAGAACCCATTTTAGATCACCAAATAATTCTAGGGTTTAAAAAGTTAAAAAGAAAACGACTAAGGCATGGGTGCCAAAGTCTTTCATTGAAGATGCATTAGGTCCCAAAATTTGGATACCTAAAACCTCTATATTCCGAATTGTATAGGCATTGGTTGAGGGGGAACATCTATCAACATGGGTTGTTAATAATTGGTGCTTCAAACACAAGGCTAAGGATATACTCATGAATGTAGTAATTTATGAAATCTCATTTGGGCAGTAAGAAAATTTTTCATGCAACGAATGATAGTATATCCATGCACAAGGTTACACTAGTTTCAAAATAAATCAACAAGTTTTGAAAAAGAAAAAAAATTATTACATGGATGGTTTAGGTTGACACATAACTTATTCTTACTATGGATTGCCTAGAATGATTAGTTTTATTGTTGCAATTTATAGTTTACTGAAAATCTAGATGTTAGCCACAATATCAAAATTGCAGCTTATTTTTAGAATGTCTGATTATATATCTCAAGCATAACGTGTCTTGTTTGGTGAACATGATCGAGTAAGCTAAGATCTTCCTGTATGTGTTATAGAACATGAATGCATGCTAAAGAACAAGTATGGACACATTAATTGGTATTGATTCAAAAATCACTATGAAAATCTCACAATACATCATTAGACAAAGAACATGAGCTTAAGTTCTATGACTTAGTTGTTTTCTTTTCATCAGACTGGTATCAAACCTGATGCTTTTCATATGTCTGATATTAATTGGATTATCAAGGCATCAGTACCTAAATGTAAATTGGATTATCAAAACTGATTGATACATACTGATTATTCCAAGATCATTCTTGGAACATACTTGATCATCCATTGATTTTGATACAAACTTAATATTGATTTGATACAAATCTGTTTTGGGTTATCAAACTTAGATTTTGGGATTCAAATCATATTTCAGAAATTTTTCTGAAATTGTTAATGCAGACTGATATCAGGGTTTCAGAATTCATCTGAAATTTGATCGGTCCACAGACCGATCAGGGCTCTCTCTCTCTCTGATCGGCTCAAAAACTGATGAGCTCTGATTTAGGTCTATCAATTGATAGTGTTTTTCCTTATTTGACATATGATGCATATACATTGTTGCGTTGATACATTTATGGTACATGCTTCTCATGTGCACTTCAAGAATTACTTTTCATTATTTTGGGTTTGGGGAGAGACCCTTGTTTAAAGGGGAGTTTTGTTAAACTTAATAACCATACCCTTTTCGATGTTTGACAAAGGGGGAGAGAATGGTTGATTAAGTTTAGGGTTTGTTATTGTAGGGGGAGGATTTTGATTCCCTTACGATAATTGAATTGACTTCAATTGATCACTAATACCTAAACTTAAATCGGGTTGTCAAACAACAAAAAGGGGGAGATTGTTGATGCAGTATGATCTGATTGTTGTTTTGGTGTTGACACCGATTTAAGTTTGGTTGAGTAAATTCGGCTTAAGTCCTGATCGGGGATTGGGCATGAAATCTCGGTGAATGAAGCCAGGTGACGAAAATCCCGGTGAGTGAAGTCGGGTCCTGGTGAGTGAAGCCAGGTGACAAAAATCTCGGTGAGTGAAGCCGGGTCCTAGTGAGTGAACCCAGGTGACGGAAACCCCGGTGAGTGAAGTCGGGTCCTACCGAGTGAAGCTAGGTGATGGAAACCCTGGTGAGTGAAGCCGGGTCCTGGTGAATGAAGCCAGGTGACGGAAAGCCCAGTGAGTGAAGATGCATCCTAGCGGTGAAGCTAAGTGACGGAAATCCCAGTGAGTGAAGCTGGGGTCCTAGCGAGTGAAGCTATGGTGACGGAAATCCCGGTGAGTGAAGTCGGGTCTTGGCGAGTGAACTAGGTGACCGAAACCCTGGGTGAGTGAAGCCACGTCCTAGTGAGTGAAGCTAGGTTGAATGGAGTGTTGGGACCGAGTGCATGTTGACATGGATGCGGGTTCATAATTTTAAAATTAATTACGTGCAGCGGAAGGTTTAGCATAAATAATTTCTCAAATTATTTAACCACACATCTAAGCATGCAACCTTATGTTGTGTAGACATGATCATATATTTAAATTTTACAGAAACGTAAACTAATTTACTTGTTACCTCGCGTAACTCGAAGAAAGGGACGAGATCCAACCGTAAGCGTCCCTCGGAAGCTCCGCCTCTATTCGCGTCCACGCCGAGTATCTTCGGGATGACTTCGCAAAGTCACGAGTGTCATGTTCTCGAGAACTACTAGATTCTCCGAGAACGCGACAAGAAACCAAGAGAGAAGTAATCATATCGGAAAAACTCACCACCAAGGTTGGCCGGAATCACAATTCGGCGAGAAGGAGGAAGATGACTTGTGCCCAATCCCAAGGTGATGATGGCCGGAGAGGAAGATTGTCCCAACGGAAGAACTTCGTCGTCTCGGTGCTTCTCCTTGTGCTCACGGCAAGAAGAAAGGGGGAGAGGCTTGTGGCCGGCCAAGAGGAAGAAGGGAGGAGAGGGAGAGAGCCCAAGCAAGAATACTTGGATTATTTCGAATTAATTCCAAGTCTTGCCTTGGGTCCTTTATATAGTGGTCTCTCAACCGCCAAGTCTCTTTTTCTTATAGAATAAATTTTCATAAGAAATTTATCATATAAATTTTGTATGACTTATTCCATCATGCCAAGTCTTGATTTTATATCATGGTTAAAATCATATTTTAATTCATGATAAAAATCAACCAAGTCTCTTTTTTCTTATGGAATAAATTTTCATAAGAAATTTATCATATAAATTTCTTTATATAAATTTCTTTATCATGGTAAATCAATCCATGATTGATTTTATAAAATAAACCAATCCATGGTTCATTTTAATTTCCATGAAAAATAAATTTCTTTATATAAATTTCTTTATCATGGTAAATCAATCCATGATTGATTTTATAAAATAAAATAAACCAATCCATGGTTCATTTTAATTTCCATGAAAAATAAATTTTATATAAATTTCTTTATATAAATTTCTTTATCATGGTAAATCAATCCATGATTGATTTTATAAAATAAAATAAACCAATCCATGGTTCATTTTAATTTCCATGAAAAATAAACCAAACCTTGGTTTATATAAAAAATTTATATCATCCATAATTTTATAAAACAAACCACACTTGATTTATTTTATAAATTGAACCAAACAATTTGGTTCCCTCCCTTTGTTGTGGCCGGCCAAGCAAAGAGGGTGGGGACCCTCTTTGGCCGGCCTATCCAGCCACGCCCCAATGAATTAAACTCATTTAATTCATCTATTAAGTCTTCAAAAGACTTAGCCATTTTACGCTTCCGATGCGTCTCTGAAAAATTCAGATTCGACTTATCGTTTGGCTCAACCAAACCTAATCTCTCTTGATTGGAAAATCCAATTTTCAACTCGTTTTAAATCCCTCGGATTACTCGTAGTGCGTGTGACTAAATAGGCTTTCGATTTATGTTGGCCGTCTATAATTAACCAATTATAGAACGATCATGAGTGGCACCTAGTAGTACATCATGATCCCCAATTAATCGAAAGATCAACGGTTGACCTCAGAAACAATTCTGAAACCCTTCAGCAGCTATAATGAATCGTGCCCCATTCCCTTCACCATCTTATACCCACTTGTTTCAGGACATGGTCTATGTGTGTCAGTCCCCACTAGGCTGACTACGTCACACCTAGCCCAAGTAACGTTTTCTCGTCCTACGGATTCTAATTACTCTCATGTATCTAAGAGATTCATACTTCT
>JAGFNQ010003110.1:1132650-1193362 GCA_024364735.1 Boesenbergia rotunda
ACAGTTTAGGTACCCATGCCTGAACTTTACTTCTGGACTGATTCAGTACAGCAAAGTAAGATCTTTGTCGGGATTTGGTTCTATAGCCAAGTCCGGATCGATTTAGAACGGACTTCTGTTTCCAGAATATGTCAAGACCCTTGGAACCAGAAGTGAATCGTTCTAAGGCAGCTCTAAGATCCTTAACCTGAGTTTTCAGGGAGGAGTTCTCTTTCTCAAGTTTTTCACTTGAGTAGGAGTTCCTTCTTGAACTTTCTCGGTTAAGGATTTAGAGTCAGCTCCCTCTTTCAGGAGTTTTATTCCTGTCAGAGGGATTCGACTCGGAGTTTGGCTTTCGCCAAATCTCGAGAAAGATACGAAATAAGTTCATTTAACTGACTTCTATTGAAACCACTTACCTTGATTTCGCCGTCTTCTGAAAAGGTTAGTCTGCCGTCGTCCTGTTCTGACTCTGACTCGGTCCCGACTTCTTCTGAGGCGGTCAGGGCTAGTAGGTTTGACTGGGGTGCTTCTTCTTCTTCTTCTGAGGAAGATTCGTCCCAGGTTGCTTGGAGTGCTTTCTTTCTTCTTGTCTTCTTGGTCTCCTTTAGGTTCGGACACTCTGTCTTGTAGTGGCCCTTCTTCTTGCACTCGTAGCAAGTCATGTTGAGCTTGTTTTTGTCATTTGCGGGTTCAGCTGGTCCGTCTTTTCTTCGATTTGTTTTTCGTCTGTTGGTTTGGTTCTTCAATTCTTTATAGTAGCTTCGAGCCAGTCGGACCAGCTTAGGTCGATCTCCTTCTTCGTCTTCTGAGTCTGAGTCTGAGTTGGACTCGAGTTCAGGTTGTGGCTTCTTCTTTGTTGACCTTCCAGTTTTTCTTGCAACAAAGGCAATACCTTTCTCGGCTAAATTGCAGTTAGTTTGTTCATGCAGTTCTAATTCGGAAAACAATTCATCTAATTTTATTTTTGAAAGATCCCTTGAGACCTTGTATGCATCTACCATAGATGCCCATAAGGTGTTTCTAGGGAAAGCATTTAAGGCATACCTTATTAGGTCACGGTTTTCGACCTTGTGACCAATAGTATGTAGACCGTTCATAAGTTCCTGGATTTGGGCGTGAAGCTGAGCGGTCGTTTCGTTGTCGGTCATTTTTATTGTATACAGCTTGTTCAGGAGCAGATCTCTCTTACTGATCCGAGTGTCTGATGTTCCTTCGTGCAGCTCGATCAGTTTTACCCACAGCTCCTTGGCACTGTTGAAGGGGCCCACCCAGTTCAGCTCCTCCTTTGTTAAGCCGCATTGAAGGGTCTGAGTCGCCTTTGCATCGGCTTCAATTTTGCGCTTCAGAGCGTTGTCCCATTCTGAGTAGGTTTGCGGTACTCCTTCAGCATTTTTCGGAATCTCCAGTCCGGACTGGATGATTATCCACATGTCCACCTGAGTTTTCAGGTGGACCTCGATTCGACTTTTCCAATAGGAAAAGTCTTCTCCACTGAAAAGTGGAGGTCTGGCGGTGCTGAATCCTTCTTGCATGGCCATTAGGGATTGTATCTAAAAAAAAACTAAGAAACGAGCTTTATCCCAAGACTTGGTCTTGGATTAGTAGTGTTGGATAAGGAAAATAAAATATCGAGGGGTGTTGCACCAACCTCAATTAACGAGAGGAAATTCGAACGAAGAATATATTAGAAAAAATTCGAACGAAAAAAAATAAGAATAAATCCGAAAAAAAATTTCAAACTGGTGGTTGCACAAAATTTGAACTTCCCCGCTCTGATACCACTTGTTGGATCGAGAGAACCGATAGAGGGGGGGTGAATATCGGAGAGCGTTCGGATTTGAAAAGAGAATGCGTAGCGGAAGATTAAAACCAAAACACGCAAACACAGATATTTTTACTTGGTTCGGAGCCTAGGTCGACTCCTACTCCAAGGCCCACGGTCGCTGACCGTTTACTGCGGGCAATACTATAATCGCGTAAAAAATAGTTACAGAGATAGAATTACAATTTAAGTACAGTACTGAAATTGAGCTCTTCTTTTTACCGACATCCGATGTAGATTACTTTTTCCGGAGTAGTAGGACGTCGTCGGCGCTTGTATCTTGAGTTGGGAGGTTGCCGGAGCAGAGCGCGGAAGCCGAAGAGCGTAGAAGCGTTGAAAGAATTCGTTGTTTTGAAGCCTTGGTTCGAGGGTCCTTTTATAGCGCCTGGGGGCGCCCGGAACGTCGGGGGCGCCCCCCCCCCCACATGTCGGCCGATCCACCTTTAGCTCGGTCAGCGTCTGATCCCTTCAAACTCGGGATTAGATCTTGACCGGGGCGCCCGGGATGCTGGGGGCGCCCGGGTTGACCGGGTCAGAGCTTATCCCTTGGCTTCGTTGGCTTCTGGTTCGATGGCATGCACAGGGGGCGCCCGGGACGCTGGGGGCGCCCGGGAGCAGCGGGGGCGCCCGGGAGCATGGGGGCGCCCGGGAGATGAGCTGTCGAAGCCTGCCTTTGTTTTATGTGTTTTGTGTTCACCTTGGGGGCGCCCGAGACACTCCGGGCGCCCTGGTCAGCTGCTGCCTCACTCCTTTGAGGCTCTCTGAGCTGCAGACACTCGTTCCTTCGGTCCTGCATCCAGGGTTAGTCCAAAACACCATAAAACAATAAGATGTTAGTTTATACAGCCTTAGCTGTCTTGGTTCTGACTTTGGGCCTCCAAAATGGAGCCCTAGGTCGAACCGACGCCTACTGTTCCCTCGACAGGGAACGCGTCCTCACCTACTCCTCTCGGGAGAATGTACCTGATGTCAACCGCTCCTCTGGTTGGACTTTTGCCTGGCGGTCCTTTGCCAGGTCTTGGATACCGAGCTGTCCTTCGCCCGGTGCCTAGCATTCCTTCGCTAGGGCTTCAGTCCCAAGCTGTCCTTCGCCTGGCGCCTAGCAGTCCTTCGCTAGGGCTTCAGTACCCTGGCATTCCTTCGCCAGTGCCTAGCAGTCCTTCGCTAGGGCTTTTTACCCTGGTATTCCTTCGCCAGTGCCTAGCAGTCCTTCGCTAGGGCTTTTAACCCTGGCATTCCTTCGCCAGTGCCTAGCAGTCCTTTGCTAGGGCTTTTTACCCTGCACACTAGAGTGACTTGTTAGATAACAAGTAAGACTTAACATTTGAGCCCTGTTGCCATTATCAAAACTCAGGTTCGACTTGGGTGCTTTCTGCACCAACAGAAAGATCTTCCACCTCATCAAGAGAAGAAGAGGAAGTGTCAACTTCGAGAATTGAGGGGGAGGAGAGACCCTCATCCATACAAGAGCAAGAGAAAGCTCCAACCTCCACCAAAGCCAAATCAATAGAGTACATCATATGCTTTGGATGCAACAATAAGGGGCACTATAAGGACAAGTGTCCATTAGGTAAGAAGGAGGTAAACCCTAACATTCAATTTAAATCTAATGTGGGTTGTAGGGAAAAGAACGAAAAGAAGCACATTAGGTGCTACACTTGTGGGGAGCTAGGACATTACCACACTCAATGTCCAAGGAAAGGAGAGCTCAAGAAGATGGAGCACCTAAGAAGAAGAGAAAAAGAGGAGCTCACATCAAGGGGGAGCTACAAGGGTAAGGGAGGTAATCCCTAACTTTACTTATACTCCAAATGGTTGTGTAAATACTAGAAATGTTAATAATTGCTTGCCTAGGCATAACTTTGGTTTCAAGTATCATGATAAAACTAGAAACACTATTGCGTGCCAAAATGCAAAATATTCCATGTTTCATGATAAATCTAGGACTACTAGGCCTAAGGATCAAGGCATTAATCCTAAGAAAGGGAGACACATGCCTAAGAAATTAGGTAGATCTAGGAAGGATCAAAATAGGCATGGTGATACTAAGATTAGGAACTTAGAAAAGGAAAATCAAGTTTTGTGAGCAAAATTTAATAAATTAGAAAAGAACCTAGATAGACTCATTAGAGGATCAAAGGGGCTAGGTATGATACCAAATGATCAACATCCTAGAAATGGTAGGCCGGAACTAGGATACCATTCTATGGAGTCAAATGATAAAAAAAAAATTCAAGGATGCCCTATGATTATGGCAAGGAAAAGGTCAAAAATGGTAAAGAAAAGCCATTTCAAAAGAAAAAGAAGGAGGTGACCATGGAAAATGTATATAGAGTTAAGAGAGGTCAAGAAGCACCGGAGGAGCACCTGTGTGGTCTTGCAACTGTAAATAAGTTACCTAGGGAGGTAACTAAAGCTAGGAGCTCAAGGGAGAGCTCTAGGAGCCAAAATGGGATCCATGGTAAATGGATCTCAGGAGGTTTTCTCCTAGGAGATTAAATAGACTAGGGAACGTGCCAAAGGGGTTGGAAGACTAAAGTAAGTCTTAATCCTAAGAAATTGGCACATTAAAAGAAGTTTCATTGAAAAGGATGGAAATAGGATCATAATAGATAAAAATTGATTTTTAATGTGTAAATGTCATACAACTAAGTGCTATGAATGTATTATGATTGGGTATAAGAGGATACATCAAAAAGAGGTCAAAACTAGAACTTTTGAATAGGTTTCAATAACACAATTTGGAGAGTTTTGAATTTTGTACCAATCATCGGATCCGGAGTAGATTAATTTGAAAATATATTTTTCCCAAGTAGACATAGGATCCACAAATCTCTCCATGAAATTTTAGATTTTTTGGAGATTTGTGGAAATAATTAGACATTTCTGAATTTGGGACTGGAAGACTGAATTTAAAGTACTAGTCGACTGCCTTTGGGGCAGTCGACTGGTCCAGGACTGGGAACATTCTGTTTGTTTTACCAGTCGACTGCCCCATGGGCAGTCGACTGGTCTAGAGTGAGAAACATTCTATAAGTTTCACCAGTCGACTGCCACAGGGGCAGTCGACTGGTCCGCGGGTTTTAAGTTAGAACAGATCGCACGGGGGGTGGCCAAAACTTAGGGTTTTGAGTGCCACCCCTGCAAAAGCTCCTCCTCCTCAACCTCCTTTCATGTTTTAAGGCCTTCCCACAACCTAGAAACTCATCCCAAGCCTTCTTCTACCTCCGATCTACAACCTAAGATTTGTGAGACTTCTCTTCTCTAGTCTAGATCACTCAATTTCATCATGCAACGATTGGGAAAAAGGTAACACCTTGAACAGTTTTATTGTTCCCATTTTAACCATGATTTGGAACTAATGTGTTGATTTTTGCATGTTTTCTTTGTCTTTTTCCTTTGTGGGGTGGTTTGGTATACATGCATGTGTATGTCACATTTTAGGTTGGCTTCTAAAAGACAAAAAGGTGAGGGATCGTCCCAACAGGGTTGGTTAGGCTCGGGAGAGTCTAGGTTCCAATCTGTAGAGTGTCGAAAGAGATTCGACGAAAATGAGTTTGTGATAATGCATTGTAGATACCTAATCAAGTCTTATTTTCAAGAAAAATCTCCTCAGATTGCTGAAATGATCACATATTTTGGGGTAGAACAGTTAGTCTACTGTCAGCATGACATTAACCTGGACCTATGTAAAGAATTTTATGCAAATCTCATGTGCATTAATTCTGATAGTGGCCTATATGAGTCAATGGTAGCAGGAGTATGTTGGATCGGAGAAAACGATAGAGAGGGGGTGAATATCGTTATAAAATTTTCGGAATACTAGAGAAGATACGCAGCGAAAAATAACAGAACACACGCGAACACAAGTCGGTTTTACTTGGTTCGGAGTCGCGGTCGGCTCCTACTCCAAGGCCCACGGTCCTTAAACGTTTACTTTGGGCAATTCTATATTTGGGAAAACTTTTACAGATTGATAGTACAGATATAGAATTGGAAATTGAATTAGAAACACTTTCGTAATTTAAAGTTTTACCGACGCCCGAGGTGGATCAAATTTCGGAGCAGAGGGTTGTCGTCGGCGCTGGAATCTCGAAGTCGAACTTTGTCGGAGCGCAGTGCTTGAACAAAAGTGTCTGGAGCGTAGAAAGCAATGAATGTTGAAGCCTTGGGGGTGAACCCCCTTTTATAGCACCCATGGGGCCGACTGTGTCGATGGGGGCGCTTAACACATGGCCTTCCCTGCGTGATCTCTTATCCGCAGGCTCGGTCAGCGCTTATCCATCTCCACTTGGGCGCCTGAGCTGATGGGGGCGCCCGTGACCTCACGGGCGCCTGAGCTGACTCAGTCCACAGGCTTCGTGGCAGCTTGCTTCGATGTTCTGGTTTTTGCCTTTGCACTGGGGCGCCCGTATCCATACGGGCACCTAGCCCCAGTTAGGCGCCCAACTCCATTAGGGCGCCCGAGCTGCAGAAACACACTCCTTTGTTTCCTGCAACCAAGGTTAGTCCAAAACAAGAAAGCAATGTATGTTAGTCATTATTTACAGCCTCAGCTGTCTTGGTTCTGACTTCGGGTCTCCCAAATGGAACCCTAGGTCGAACCGACGCCTACTGTTCCCTAGACGGGGAATGCGTCCTCACCTACTCCTCTCAGGAGAGTTTACCTTTTGCCAACCGGCTCCCCCGGTTGGATTTTTGCCTAATCCACCTGACCAGGTCTTCGTGCCCAACTTCCAGTCAGGTCTTAGTGCCCCACTTCTGGTCAGGTCTTCGGTGCTCAGCCCGTTGCCAAGACTTCTTGCCCAGTCCTCGACCAGGACTTCTTTGCCCAACTTCTGGTCAGGTTTTCTTGCCCAGTCCTCGACCTGGACTTCTTTGCCCAACTTTCGGTCAGGTCTTCTTGCCCAGTCCTCGACCAGGACTTCTTTGCCCAGCCCTTTGCCAGGACTTCTTGCCTAGTGTACCTAGGACTTTTCCTACACACTCAGTATGCTTGTTAGATCATAACACCACCTTAACTTCTGAACCCTTTGCCATTATCAAAACCCGGGTTTGACTTAGGTACTGCCTGCACTAACAATCTCCCCCTTTTTGATTTATGGCAACATGATTCAAAAAGTTAAGTTAAGGAAATAAGCAATGTAAAAGATAATTAGTTTCCTCCCCCTGAAAAATTTCTCCCCCTGTGTTTTTCAAAAATAAGTGGGGGTTTTTGAAAACACTTCTAAGTCCTTGACTATTCTTAGAGAAATTCAAAAAAAATATTTTCCAAAAAAATTTTCAAGTTAGATACTTAGAAAATTTTTCAAAAGATTTTCAAGTTTAAACACTTAGAAAATTTTCCAAAAGATTTTTAAGTTTAAACACTTAGAAAATTTTCAAAAACTTAGAAAATTTTCCAAAACAATTTTAAGTTTAAACACTTGGAAAATTTTCCAAAACAATTTTAAGTTTAAACACTTAGAAAATTTTCCAAAACAATTTTAAGTTTAAACACTTAGAAAATTTTCCAAAACAATTTTAAGTTTAAACACTTGGAAGATTTTCCAAAATAATTTTAAGTTTAAACACTTAGAAAATTTTCATTTTTGAAATGCTTTAGATTTGAAAACAAATATATGTAAGTATTTTTGTTACGTTACTTTTTGAAAAAAGAGATAAAAGTTTTGAAAAAAAATAAAATTTGAAAAAAAAACTTCTTTTCTCTCCTTTCCTTTCTCTCCCCCTTTGTCATATATCAAAAAAAATTATTATAGCAAAAAAGAGAGTAAAGAAAGTAACGTTCTGTGTTGAACCAATTCTAAAAATTTTACGCATAAGCTGAACCAAACCAATTTAAATCTTCTCTTTCGGGTCCTGTCTAACCCAGTTAGCTACTTACTAACTGTCATAAACAGTAGCATTCGCTAGGGTTAGTCAAGTTAAGTGATCTGATCAAGTTAAATTTTCTAAGCTTGACACTTAACCTGATTACTGTTCAATTGGTATTTACTGGCCCAATTAATGCAGATGCACTGACTTAAAGCATCTTGAATCAAGGCATAGACTTAAGCATCTCAACCCAGTCTAGGTTGTCAATCAAAAGTACCCTAAGGTGCTTGTGAAATGCTGGCTTCTAGATCTATAGGTTCATGCAGTTCTAGGGTCAGGGCCTAAGCTAAGTCCATTTGCGAAAAAGTTCTAGTTTTGAAGGGGGTATGTTTTCTTTAAAAAACTAAGTCGGAAATGTTGGGGCAATCGGTCGCCCTATGATCTGGAGGATCATGGTGTTTTGATGTGTGTGGGCAATATGGTTAAGTTAGGGTTTTTTGTTGGACTAATATGTGTACAGGAGTGTGCAGGTGTACAGGTACACATGGACTTGGTTGATGTCTTCAAGTGAAGGATGGCATGGAGACTTGCGTGTGCATCCGAGGGACCGCTGGATAGCAGGGACGATGAGCCGAGGAACGCGTACTTCGAGGCATACGTTAAGGGTGGCATGGAAGCAAGCTGGAGGCTTGCGTGCGCATCCGAGGGACGAGGGCTGAAGATGAAGAGGGTGTGAAGGCAACAGTCAAGACTGTTGGTGAAGAGTCAATCGGGTTGTGAGGGTCTGAGTATGTATGTGTGTTTGTACTCAGGGGCTAAGCCGGGAGGGTTCAAGTGCAGAGAGACATGTACTCGGGAGTGAAACCCTAGGCTTAGGTGTGTACCAGTCAACTGGCCTATGGGCAGTCGACTGGTGTCGGCTGGAACAGACTACTATTTCTTGACGAAACTCGCTTGGGTAAAGTGAGTTAGTAGTCTTTTGTGCTCAGATTGTTGTCCATGATTGTGGCGAGGTTTCTCCACCCATAAGGAGCAACAGATCTAGCCGGAGGTTATTCGGGGCATGATCCACCGACGGATTCTTGGATTAGTCACCCGTCTGGGGTGGATACCAAGTAAATCGGTTTGTTAGCATTGCTCTATATTTTTAGTTTTATTTTATTTGTATTTCCGCTGCGCTAACAATTTTGTAGAGAAATTTGAGAAATTGCTATTCACCCCCCCCTCTAGCAACGTCTTCGATCTATCAATTGGTATCAGAGCAAGGACCGCTCTTAATCGGACTAACCGCCGAGGGAGCACACGCTAGAGGAAGAAGAACATTGGAAGACAAACTTAGGGAAGATATCAACTCACCACCACCATACGAGAATGAAGACTTTGCATATTGGAAAGCTAGAATGAAGATGTGGCTTGGCATGGATTGGGAGTGCGTAATGATCGTAGAGGAACCATTTGAGACCCCTAAGGACAAGCATGGAAAGAAGCTCCGACCTAGGTATTGGACCAAGGAGAAACAAGAACAAGCAAGAGTCAATGAGAAGGTAAAAAATATTCTTGTTAATATTTTACCTACTAATATTTTGAGTGATGTAGGGAATTATAAAAATGCCTATGAGTTGTGGAATAAATTGGAAGAAGTTCATAAGATCCCTACACAAGCTCAACTAGTAGAGATGCCCGAAGAAACAAGTTCAAGTATCCAAGAAGACCAAAGAGAAAAAGAACTATCAACATCAAGTGAAGGAGCACTAGAAAGTGAAAAATCATCAACTTCCTCAAGAGAAGAAGAGGAAGTATCAACCTCAAGTATTGAGGGGGATGAGAGACCCTTAATCACGCAAGAGCAAGAAAAGACTTCAACCTCCACCAAGATTAAATCAAAAGAGCATATCATATGCTTTGGTTGCAACAAAAAGGGGCACTACAAGGATAAGTGTCGTCTAGGTAAGGAAAAGGAGGTATTCTCTAAATCCGAGTTCATTCGATTTAAATCTAACATAAATTGTAGGAATGGAGAAGCCCAGGAGAGGAAAATGAAGATTCGATGCTTTACATGCGGGGAGCTAGGGAATTACCATACAAAATGCCCAAGGAAATGGGAGAAAAAGGAAAGGAAGAGGAGCACACATCAAGGGGGAGCTCCAAAGGTAAGGGAGGTAATCCCTAACTCTATTTATGCTTAAAATGCATGTATGAATGATAGAAATACTAGTAATTGTTTGCCTAGATGTAACTTTGGTTTTAAATATCATGATAGAACCAAAAACACTTTTGTGTGCCAAAATATCCAAAATATGTTTCATAATAAACCTAGGAATTCTAGGACTAAGGATCAAGGCATAAACCCTAAGGAAGGGAGACATACGCCTAGAAAAATGGGTAAACCTAGAAATGATCAAGTTAGGTCAAATAACTCTTAGGTTAGGAGTTTGGAAAAGGAAAATCAAGTTTTAAGAGCAAAACTTGATAAGTAAGAAAGAAACCTAGGTAGAGTCATTTAAGGGTCCAAAGGATTGAATGTGATACAAAAGGACCAAAATCTTAGGAATGGTAGGCCAGGTCTAAGATATCACCCTAAGAGGGCAAATGTGAGTAAAATGTCATATTCAAGGGTGCCCTATAACTATGGTAGAGAAAAGATAAAAAATGGCAAAGAAAAGCCATTTAAAGAGAAAGAAAAGGAATTGACCAAGCAAAAGGTCTATAGGGTTAAGAGAGTGAGAGTGGAAGGTCAAGAAGCACTGGAGGAGCACCGGTGTGGTCTTGCCTTTGTAGATGAGTCACCTAGGGAGGTAAACAGGGCTAGGAGCTCAAGGGAGAGCTCTAGAAGTCAAAATGGGATCTATGATCAATGGATCTCAGGTGGTTTCCTTCTAGGAGATTAAATGGGCTATAGAGTGTGCCAATAGGTTTAAAAGGCAAAGGTTAGCCTTAATCCTAGAGAATTGGCACACTAAAGGGAGAATTATGGAGAAAAAAGAGGAAATAGGACTATAATTAAGAGAAAATGGCTTTAATATGAAAATACCATGTAACTTGATGCTAGTAATGTACTATGAATGAATATGGGATGAAGCATCAAGTTGAGGTTAAATGACAAAATTTGGACAAGGTTGAGTTTTGTACCAATTTTGGATTCGGGGTAATTTTGATTGAGATTATATTTTTCCCAAGTAGAGCTAGGATCCACAAATCTCTTCACAAAATTTCAGATTTTTTGGAGATTTATGGAATTAGTTATGCCTTTCTGAAAATCGACTAAAAAACTAGGATTTCAAGTATCAGTCGACTGGCTCAGAGCCAGTCGACTGGTCTATAATGTTGATGCAGTCTGGCTCGATTGTTGTTTTGGTGTTGACAACGATTTAAATTCGGTTGAATGAATTCAGATTAAGTCCAGGTGGATCGGGAGATCGCACACTGGCATGGGAAAGACCTAGTGGGACTAGACACACTTAGTGGGACTAGGTGAAGTCCAGGTGGATCGGGAGATCGCACGCTGGCATGGGAAAAGACCTAGTGGGACTAGGCATACCTAGTGGGACTAGGCATACCTAGTGGGACTAGGTGAAGTCCAGGTGGATCGGGAGATTCACGCTGGCATGGGAAAAGACCTAGTGGGACTAGGTGAAGTCCAGGTGGATCGGGAGATCGCACGATGGCATGGGAAAAGACCTAGTGGGACTAGGTACACCTAGTAGGACTAGGTGAAATCCTGGTGAGTGAAGCCAGGTCCTAGCTTGGGAAGCTAGGTTAACTGAAATCCTGGTGAGTGAAGCCAGGTCCTAGCTTGGGAAGCTAGGTTGGATGAAACCCTGGTGAGTGAAGTCAGGTCCTAGCTTGGGAAGCTAGGTTGACTGAAACCCTGGTGAGTGAAGCCAGGTCCTAGCTTGGGAAGTTAGGTTGGATGAAACCCTGGTGAGTGAAGCCAGGTCCTAGCTTGGGAAGCTAGGTTGACTGAAACCCTGGTGAGTGAAGCCAGGTCCTAACTTGGGAAGCTAGGTTGAACGAACTCCCAGTGAGTGATGCTGGGCACGGAGTCTTGGTCCGGGGGACTGAGCACGAGTTAGAGAAGGCTAGGGAGCCTGTTCTCTTGACTTTGGGTTGAATTGGAAGTCTCTGGATCGGTCTGGTGACCGATCAGGGAGTTGGCATGGACTTCTATTGTGGATCGGTCTGGTGACCGATCCAGAGAAGTCTGATCGGTCTGGTGACCGATCAGGGAGAGAACAGAAACATTGGTGGTCTTCTGTGTGGCTCCTGATCGGTCTGGTGACCATTCAGGGAGACCTCCTGATTCTGGTGAACGATCAGAGGGATCTCAGGGTCCTTCTGTGAAGAATCATGATTGGTCAGGCTAACCGATCAAACATCGTGAGTTCCTTATTATGACCGATCAGGCTGGAGCCTGATCAGTTAGGGAGTGCCCTGATCGGTCCCCAGACCAATCAGGCCACAACCTGATCGGTCGGGTGACCGATCAGTGAGAGTTGGCCTGCGAAGGCTGGGAATCCCAGCACTGCTGTGGATCGGTCTAGTGACCGATCCACGATCTGTGATCGGTCAGGGTGATCGATCACAAGGAGTCCGCGATTTCCAGTTTCTCACTGTGGACCGATCAGGCTGGAGCCTGATCAGTCAGGACTATACCTAATCGGTCTGGTGACCGATCAGGGTCCTCTCTGATCAGTCTAGTGACCGATCAGTAGCTGTAACTTTAATTCGAAATCGCTGTCAGACTTCTGATCGTATCTATGTTTTCTCTGCTACTTGCTGATATTATTTGATATGCATCTGCTAAGCTTCTGTTGTAGTGTGCAGACTTTACAGGGATGATTCAAACAATGAAGGAGGGTCAAAGGGGGACTTTCCATCGAGCAGGTTTGGATGTTTTCTTTTCTCAGGTTTCAACGGTTTCTAAGGCACGGCTGGTGACTGACGGAGGCTCAGCTGAAGAGGTCTTCAGTGGACTGAGTGCTCAGGGAGGTCAGTGGGTTCAGGCTGTGCTCAGGGGATGCTGATGAAGACTGGCGATGAAGCAGGAGCTTAAGAGGAAGATGAGAAGCAGAGGAGCAAAAAGAAAAACGAACAGGAAAACAAGCAAGTGTGGTTGTGGGTTTCGCTGTTGTTGTTGTGCTCCTTGTGTAGCTTCTCTCTTGAGCTTTCTTGCTACTTTCTTGTGAGAGATTCCTTCTTAGTCTCGTGAGCTTATCTTGTATTTTATTGAGATGCTTATGGAGAGGTTTCTCCACCGAGAAGGAGGCGATGTTTTATCCGGGTCACCGGGGCTTGATCTGCCGACAATCAAGGGATCGCCCACCTCACGGGCATACCAAGGAGTAGGGGCAAGTTATCCCCAAACCTTGTAAATCCTCCTTGTTAGCGTCTTGAGCTTGTGCTTAGTTTAGGGTTTTAGGATCTGCAATTCTGTTTCTCTGTTTTGTATTGTTTCCACTGCTGTTACTAACCTTCAAGTGCAGAAAACCTAAAAGAGCAAGAAATTAGTGTCTGGCTACATTCACCCCCCCCCCCTCTCTAGCCATCCAAGCACCAACACATAACACAGAACCTTCTGTGAGTTTTACCAGTTGACTGCCTTGGGGGCAGTCGACTGGTCTCGACTGTAAATACATTCTGTAAGGTTTACCAGTCGACTGCCCTGAAAGCAGTCGACTGGTCCGTGAGTTTTATAAAAGAACAAGAGCACGGGGGCAGCTAAAACCTAGGGTTTTGGCATGCCACCCTGATGACTCCTTCCTCTCCCGAGTTCCCCTTGCATCCTAAGCTTCTCCTGAGCTCTAAAATTCCTTTCTAAGCCCTCCTCTAACCCCGATCTACTCCTAGGGTTGGTTAAGACTCCTCTCTTCAAGTCAATCTCTCAAAATCAACATCATGAAAAGGTTAGCGAAAAGATATCATGATTTAAGGTTTAGTTCTTCATTTAAACTTCGTTTTGGAACTAATGTGATATTTTGTGCATGTTTTCTTTGTTATTTTTCTTTTGGGGGGTGTCTTGGTGTGCATGAATGAATGTGGGAATTTAGGGTTGTTTCCAAAAGGTCAACGGGTGAGGGTTCATCCCGTCAAGGCAAGCAAGCCTCAGGAGATGCTAGATTTAGATCTTTAGAATGCAAGAAGAGGTTTGAGGAAAATGAGTTTGTCCAAATGAATTGTAGGTATCTTAATAAATCCTACTTCCAAGATAAGTGTCCTCAAATCATTGAAATGGTCATTAATTTTGGTATAGAACAGCTCGTATATTGTCAACATGATATCAATGTTGACTTATGTAACGAGTTCTATGCCAACTTGACTTGTATTGACTCAGAGAATAATCTTTATGAGTCTAGAGTAGCCAGTGTCACCATCCCCTTCTCAGCCATGGTTTTGGCTAGTTTTTTAGAGTGTCGGGCATCAAACAATATCAATACCTATTTTCCCAATGTTGTTGAGCTGCTTGAGTTTCCGGATGTAACCATCGATCAGATTCATTTACATTACTTTAGAAGACATAAGCATGAATCTGAGCGCACCTTTGATGCAAAACCCATGAGTCCATTCAGTCATGTTCTGTATAAGATTGTTGTAGAGTGTCTCCTACCCATCGTTACTAAGGGAAGGGCAAGGATCTGATTGCCTCACCTAGAAATGATGTATGCCCTTGAGCGGAGATTGGATATAGATGTCTCTCTTCATGTTTTCACCTCCATCTGCCATTTTTCCCAGAGTGTAAATGGGAAAATATACATGGCATTTTGTCACGTTTTGACTGAGTTTTTCTAGTTGCGGTTTGGCATCCACATCACCAGTGGTCAGGTCAAACACCTGTCCAAGGACTATGACCAGATTGGCACACGCCAATTGTCCTTGGCAGGCATAGAGAGTCGACAAGGGGCATTTGTCTAGAGGGAGCGTCCAGACTCGTCCAGCTCGGATGAGGAGCCTGCAGGAATTGTTACACGTGCGGAGTTTACTTAGCTCCAATCAGATGTTCACAGGCTTCAGGAGGACGTTCATGGTATCCGTGAGGAGATCAACGGAGTTCAGCAGACGGAGTAGAGGATTGAGGCGACGATTCATGGGTCTACTAGCCGTTAGGATGACATGTACAAGATGCTACGACAGCTGCATCTCACTTATCAGGCTCCTCCTCCTCCTCCTCCTCCTCCTCCAGGCGGTGACGACGACATGATCTGACGAGATGGTGCAGTTTTTAGAGCAGTGTGGTGTTGAGAGTGTTACAATTTGTTGTATTATTATATCTCTCAAACACATTTATTCCGGTGATGTATCATTTGAATGACTTAAGGGCTTCAATCTCTGCTATTTTCATTTCATGACTGTCTTTATTTATGTTTTCTATATGATACATTCATGTCCTTGCTATATTATGTGATGTTATATCATGATTTGTTTTTATTGTTCTATTTTATTCATACTTTGATACATGAGTTGATTAGTGTTTTATGATACATGATTTGAGTTGTATTTGAAAGTAGTAAATTGTATTGATAAAATGCTATGGTTTCAAATTATGATCTTTATATATGTGTTCCTGAAATGTTTTGAAATCCTATTGTGTTTATCTTGTTTAACACATATTGGTTGAAAATTAAATGATAGGATCTCTATAGATAAGGGCATGGGAAAACCTTCTTTTAATGATCATCTAGAGTTAAGAAAGAAAGAGGGGGAGCTTTTGTCAAAATGAAAGTATCTTTATGAAAAGGGGAGGTTTAGAAACCATTCTATGTGTCAAATAGAGGCGAATGAAATTGGAAGATATAGGAAATCATGATTAAATTTGAAACTTGATACAAACATGCCAATTTTTGAGGATTTTTAGGATTGTACCAAAAGTCAATCACGTTTGGTGTTTTTCACGAACCAATATTTTTCTAGGGTAGGGAATACTCTAACAAACGTGTTTGCAAAATTTTCCATTTTTTCGGATTTTTTGGAATTTTATACGCGTTTCTGAATTTCGGCTGGAAATTTTGGAACTGGCGTATCAGTCAACTGCCTCGACTGGTAGTTTGGGCAGAGTGCTATTTTGTGATTTCTGAGGGGTTTTCAGAAATCCGGTTGAGCTCTTTTGGCACCAAGGGTAGGGTTGCTTTGGGCAATCTTTTTAATGGTGTCAAAAGGGGAGAACTTGGGTGTTAAGTTATGTTTGGGTTGAAACATAACTTTAATTGAAGTGTGAAACTGTGGAGTTAAGTGGGGTTTACTTAATCAGTTGTTGTGAGTAGAGTTAAGTTGGGAGAACTTAACTTGGCATTAGCAATGAGGATTGAAAAATGGGAGAAAGCATAGGTTAAGGGGGAGGTAGCCACTTGTTTGTTATGCTTTGATTTTTCAATTGTTTTTGCTATTGTTATTGTTATATGTTTACCTAACTTAACATATTACCACACATCAAAAAGAGGAAGATTGTTGGGGCAATCGGCCGCCCTATGATCTGGAGGATCATGGTGTTTCGATGTGTATGGGCAATATGGTTAAGTTAGGATTTATTGTTGGACTAATATATGTACAGGAGTGTGCAGGTGTACAGGTACACATGGACTTGGTTGATGTCTTCGGGTGAAGGATGGCATGGAGACTTGCGTGCGCATCCGAGGGACCGCTGGATAGCAGGGATGATGAGCCGAGGAACGCGGACTTCGAGGCGTACGTTAAGGGTGGCATGGAAGTAAGCTGGAGGCTTGCGTGCGCATCCGAGGGACGAGGGCTGAAGATGAAGAGGGCGTGAAGGCAACAGTCAAAACTGCTGGTGAAGAGTCAACCGGGTTGTGAGGGTCTGAGTATGTGTGTTTGTACTCAGGGGCTAAGTCGGGAGGGTTCGAGTGCGCAGAGACATGTACTCGGGAGTGAAACCCTAGGCTTAGGTGTGTACCAGTCAACTGGCCCATGGGCAGTCGACTGGTGTCGACTGGAACAGGCTAGCAGATTCGAACGTTGTATGGCAACAGTCGAATCTGAGTGGCACCAGTCGACTGCCCTAGGGGCAGTCGACTGGTAGCGCCTGTTTCAGATTCGAGCCCTATTTAAAGGGGCTCGTTTTATACTACTATTTCTTGACGAAACTCGCTTGGGAAAAGTGAGTTAGTAGTCTTTTGAGCTCAGATTGTTGTCCATGATTGTGGCGAGGTTTCTCTACCCATAAGGAGTGACAGATCTTGCCGGAGGTTATCCGGGGCGTGATCCACCGACGAATTCTTGGATTAGTCACCCGTTCGGTGTGGATACCAAGTAAATCGGTTTGTTAGCATTGCTCTATATTGTTAGTTTTATTTTATTTGTATTTCCGCTGCGCTAACAATTTTGTAGAGAAATTCGAGAAATTGCTATTCACCCCCCCCCCTCCAGCAATGTCTTCGATCTATCAGGAAAATCATTTTAAATTTCAAGACAAAAATGATTTTTCGAAACATATTAAATAACAGATAACAAAAAAATTTTAAAAAACATGTAGAGCAGCCCTATTCTACTAAGGATAATATTTTAATTATGAAGTATCTCAATTAGCATACTAATTAAAATGGCATAATTCTAATAACTTATCAAACAAGTAATCAACAAGTAAGAGTTATCTGGTCAACAGTAGGACCAGCAGAGTCAAACCATAGTCAAGCACAAGTTAACCCTACTCAGTAGAGATAGTTAAACAGTCAACAGTACAATGAGATAGTTGAAAAAGTCACTCTGATCTATGAAGAAGGACCAGGAGGGTCGAATGAGCCAGGCTGCCAAGATCAAAACAAGGACATCATTTCATTGTATCGCGCCTCGTTTGTCTCTCGATCGGCTCGGAGAGTGTCCATGTGCTCAACGTGATGAGCCTCGATCTCCTCCTTGAGGCTCTGCATCTCCGTCTATAATAGTGTAATGCACTGGTCGGTGGTCAGTGGAGGAGGCTCCTATAAGTGCTCGATGATCTCGGCTGCGAAATAGGCCACGTCTACCTCCACCTCCTCATCGGAGTCATCCTACCGTCGAGCCCTCTCTCGTCTCCATGATAGGACCCCCATGGCCGAAACGTCTATCCCCGCTAAAGAGAAGTTTCTAAACCCGATTTCATCAAACTCAGTCATCGAGATGATCACCCCAGCAGTGATGTCGCGACCATGGTGGTGAAGGAGGGCGGTGATAATATTACAGTAGGGCGTTCGTACTCGATCGTGAGTAGATACGCTCGATGCGTAAATGATGGTGTGGAATATGTGGAGGCTTATGTTTATATCTAACTGATGGATCATGGCGTAGAGTAGACAAGTGTGAAAAGGTCGCATGGTCACGACATCTCGGGTGGTGAGTGGGAGAACACAACGAACTATAACTCGGCAGAGGGCATAATCCTGGACTCGGAGGTCAACAGATTGAAACCGCCGTGCTAACGGGTTCTGCACATCTCCAAAAAAGTAGGAGTAAAGAGTATCTAGGTTGATGTGCGAATAGGGGGGAGCGAAGGGAGGGTCGGTAGGAGGATAACAGCAAAAGGTTGATTGTGATTGTCGCAGTCCGAGAAATCGATTAAACAAAGTTGGAGAAATGGTGAGAGGAGTGCCTTGTACGGTGGTAGAGTAGAGCAGGTCATCAATTTTGACTAGGTTATTGTAAAATTCGGCACACAATGTCGACTTTACAAGATGTGTGCAGAAGATGAGATGGTCTAGTTGATAGAAGTTGATCGCATCCATAGCTAAGGGGCAAGATTGGGTAAAGAATTGCCTATTTAGGAAGCTAGTCTTTATAGGCTTATAGGTTGTTTGTGCAAATCTGTTAAACAATTCCAAGTTAGGGAACCTTGGGTCGGGGCTAGGTTCGGCCACGGGGTTAGGTTGAGTGACGCGATGTTTTCTAAATATGTAAAGGAAAATTATGCATTTAAGCGAGATAATAAAAAGAATTTATTTAAAAATGCATAACAAAATTGATACCGGGGCGACATTTTCGAAGTAGGGCGTTGGAGGACACAAGAAAGTCTTCCAGGCGCCTTAAGAGGAAGAGAAGTGAAGGAGGATTTCAGTTTTGGTATAGGGAATGAAGAGGGAGCCATGGTTTTTATATAGGATTATACGGGCGCCTGTGAAATGTTGGGCGCCTATGTTCATTGGGGCGCCCGTAAGGTCACGGGCCCGAGTCAAACGTCAGCTACTTTTGGCAAATCTGACCACCTTGGATGAAGATAAAGCTTAGGCGCCCGTAAGGTCACGAGCGCCCAGGTCAGGTGTGTCGGGGTTGACAGCTTTCGCTGTCTTGATCGAAGATAAAGGCTTGGGCACTTGATAGGTCACGGGCGCCCGTGCTGACCGGGGTTTGACTATTGACCAGTTTGATCGTTTGGCCAGAGTTGACTATTTTGACCAGGTTTGATTCTTTTGACCAACCAATAATCAATTAAGCTCTAAATTGCATTTTTAAGCATTTTAGACACGATTTACTGATTTTACTTGACAAAAGTACAAAACCAAATGAATTAGTTTGGAACAAGATAACTTTGAGTTAAATTAGGTCCTAACCATCTCACCCAGTCTATAGTTATCAATCACGTTAACCTTATGGGTTTTATGAGACAAGTTTTAACAGAAATAAAGATTTTAATTTGAAATCATGATTGGTTTTAAAAGGTTAAATTTATTTTTAAAAAAATTTAATTAAGTTTTAAGTTTATTTTGGAAAGTGGTTGAATCTACAATTAATTGAAATTTGTGTTAGATTCAAATCTGACAATAGTAAAGTCAATTTGATTTTCAATAATTGGCTTCCAGGTTTTGGCGAGGCACTAGGCCTTCTTTGGCCGTAGCCTTATTGGATTAAACCCTTTCCTTGACAAAGTCTTTTATTAAAAATTCATCTTCAAGTTACTCCTTGAAAAATTCTGGTCTAACTAGTTTCGGTCTTGGATCGATAGCTTCGGCTAGTTCCACCAAAATGGCTTCCCTAATGTACTATCATCTCACCTCCACCCAATACTATGTTGTTTAAATTTCAATTAAGTCATTTGTCCTTAGTCTAACCAGTACTAGGTCTAAGCATAATAAATTGTAGAAATAAACAAACAAACAAACATGCAATAAAATTAAAGAATTAAGCAAAAAAAAATTATCTAATTATGAAAATTATTTTTAAATTGGCTCCCCCTGGACTAAAGCCTTGATAATGATTATGCAAGATGTGAATCTTGTCCTTGGGGATCCAATACTAGTTTGGTCCAGCTTGGTTGTTCAAGCAAAGCTTGGGGACTCATGCTTGAACTTTGGCTCTAGGTTGGTTCAATACAGCATAATACGATCGTTGTCTCGACTTGGTTCGATACCCTAACCCAGATCGATTAAGAATGGACTTCTGTTTTCCAAGGATCATGTCAAGACCCTTGAAACCCGAAGTAAATCGTTCTAAAGCCACTCTGAGCTCCTTGACTTGAGTTTTCAAGGAGGAGTTCTCTTTCTCAAGCTTTTCAACTCGAGTAGAGTTTCCTTCTTGAACCTTCTCGGTCAAGGATCTCGAGTCGGCTTCCTCTTTCAGGAGTTGTACTTCCTGTCGGAGGGACTTGGCCCGGATTTTGGCTTTCGCCAAGTTACGAGATAAATAAGCAATTAATTTCGATAATTCAATTTCGGAATAACCTCTTACCGTTATTTGGCCGTTTTCCAAGATTGTGAGCCTTCCGTCGTCTGGCTCCGATTCCGATCTGGTGTCGATGTCTTCCAAAGCGGTTAAGCGAGAAGATTTGATTGTGGGGCCTCTTCTTCTTCTTCGGAGGAAGATTCATCCCACGTGGCTTGAAGAGCCATCTTCCTTCGAGTCTTCTTGGCTTCCTTCAGATTGGGGCATTCTGACTTGTAATGACCTTTCTTGTTGCATTCATAGCAGGTGACATTTGTTTTGCCTTTTGAAGTTGAAGGTTCAGCTGGATCTTCCTTTCGTCGGCTCGCATTCTTTCTGTTGGTTTGATGCTTCAGCTCCTTGTAGTAGTCCCGAGCTAGCCGCATCAACTTGGGTCGATCCCCTTCACTATCTTCTGAGTCTATTTCCGAGTCAGACTTGGGTGCAGATTGAGGCTTCTTCTTGGCGACCTTTTCTTGGGGTTTACCTGCAAAAAAAGCAATACTTTTCTCAGCCATAGTGCAGTTAGTCTGTTCATGTAATTCTAATTCTGAAAAAAGTTCATCTAATTTATTTTTTCAAAGGTCCCTGGAAACCTTGTAAGCATCTACCATAGATGCCCACAGTGTGTTCCTAGGGAATGCATTTAGGGTATACTTGATTAGGTCACGATTCTCTATCTTATGACTATTGTGTGCAGTCCGTTCATCAGCTCCTGGATTCTGGCGTGGAGCTATGCTGCTGATTCGCCTTCGTTCATTTTTATTGTATAGAGTCTGTTCAACAACAGATCCCTTTTGCTGATTCTGGTGTTGAAGGTACCTTCAGTAGTTCAATCAACTTGTTCCATAGTTCTTTGGCGCTGCTAAAAGGACACACCCGATTCAGTTCTTCCTTGGTCAATCCACATTGCAACGTCTGAGTTGCCTTTGCATCAGCCTCGATCTTCTTCTTCAACGAGGTGTCCCATTCAAAGTAGTGCTGTGCCACTCCTTCTGCATTCTTGGGGATCTCAAGGCCAGATTGGATTATTATCCACATGTTTATCTAAGTTTTTAGGTGGACTTCTATCCTGCTTTTCCAGTAGGAGAAATCTTCTCCACTGAAAAGCGGTGGTCTGACAGTGTTGAATCCTTCTTGCATGACCATAATATTTTCTGAAAATTTACAAAAACAGAGAAAACTTGTTCCAAGACTTGGTCTTGCATTAGTAGTGTGGAAGAAAATTAATAGAAATGGAAACAATCGAGTGGTGCTGCACCAACCTCGATTAACGAGAAAAATAAAAAAAATTAAAATAATTTCGTAAAATCCAAAAAAACTCTCAAATTGGTGGTTGCACCAGATTTGAGTCACCCGCTCTGATACCACTTGTTGGATCAGATAAAACGATAGAAGGGAGATGAATATCGTTATAAAATTTTTGGAATACTAGAGAAGATACGCAGTGGAAAATAACAGAACACACGCGAACACATGTCGGCTTTACATGGTTCGGAGTCGCGGTCGACTCCTACTCCAAGGCCCACGGTTCTTGACCGTTTACTTTGGGCAATTCTATATTCGGGAAAACATTTAAGATTGATAGTACATATATAGAATTGGAAATTGAATTAGCAACACTTTCGTAATTTAAAGTTTTATCGACGCCCGAGGTGGATCAAATTTCGGAGCAGAGGGTTGTCAGCGGCGCTGGAATCTCAAAGTCGAACTTTGTCGGAGTGCGGTGCTTGAATAAAAGTGTCTGGAGCGTAAAGAGCAATCAATGTTGAAGCCTTGGGGGTGAACCCCCTTTTATAGCACCCATGGGGGCACCTGTGTCGATGGGGGCCCCTAACACGTGGCCTTCCCTACGCAATCTCTTATTCGCAGGCTCGGTCAGCGCTTATCCATCTCCACTTGGCACCTGAGCTGATGGGGGCGCCCGTGACCTCACGGGCGCCTGAGCTGACTCAGTCCACAGGCTTCGTGGCAGCTTGCTTCGATGTTCTGGTTTTTTCCTTTGCACTGGGGCGCCCGTATCCATACGGGCGCCTAGCCCCAGTTTGGCGCCCAACTCCATTGGGGCGCCCAAGCTGCATAAACACACTCCTTTGTTCCCTGCAACCAAGGTTAGTTCCAAAACAAGAAAGCAAAGTATGTTAGTCATATTTACAGCCTTAGCTGTCTTGGTTTTGACTTCGGGTCTCCCAAATGGAACCCTAGGTTGAACTGACACCTACTGTTCCCTCGACGGGGAACGCATCCTCACCTACTCCTCTTAGGAGAGTTTACCTTTTTCCAACCGGCTCCTCCGGTTGAACTTTTGCCTAATCCACCTGACCAGGTCTTCGTGCCCAACTTCCGGTCAGGTCTTTGGTGCCCAGCCCGTTGCCAGGACTTCTTACCTAGTCCTCGACCAAGACTTCTTTGCCCAATTTCCGGTCAGGTCTTCTTGCCCAGTCCTCGACCAGGACTTCTTTGCCCAACTTCCGGTCAGGTCTTCTTGCCCAGTCCTCGACCAGGACTTCTTTACCCAGCCCTTTGCCAGGACTTCTTGCCTAGTGTACCTAGGACATTTCCTGCTCACTCAGTAAACTTGTTAGATCATAACACCACCTTAACTTCTGAACCCTTTGCCATTATCAAAACTCAGGTTTGACTTAGGTGCTGTCTGCACCAACAGAGTACGCATCCCCTTCTCATCCATTGTGTTAGGTGAATTTTTGGGATGTAGGGCATCTCATAATGCATTCACTTATTTCCCTACCGTTGTTGAGCCCTTTACCTTTCCTGATGTTACCATTGATCAGATCCACATGCATTACTTTAGAAGACATCGGCGTGATACAGAGCGTATCTTTGATGCCAAGCATATGTGTCCTTTTAGTCATGTTATGTATAAGATTGTCTTAGAGTGTCTTTTTCCCATTGTCACCAAGGGGCGGGCTAGGATTAGACTGCCACATTTGGTGATGATGTATGCCTTAGAGAGGAGGCTTGGCATAGATATTTCTCTGCATGTGTTTACATCCATTTGTCACTTTTCCCATAGTGTCAATGGGAATATTTACATGTCATTCTGCCATGTCCTGATCGAGTTTTGTAAGTCCTAGGGTATACGTACTACTAGCGGTCAAGTCTGTCACCTGTCCAAGGATTATGATCAGATTGGCACACGCCAGTTATCCTTGGCAGGTATCGAGTGCAGGCAGGGGGAATTTGTCAAGAGGCAGCGTCCGGAGTCCTCCAGCTCTGATGAGGAGCCTGCTGATGGAGTTACGCGAGAGGAGTTCTCCTAGCTCCGGTCTAACGTTCACGATCACCGAGAGGACTTCCACGGATTTCAGCAGGAGCTGATGAGCTTCCGGCAGACACAGACTGCCATCCAGGAGGAGGTCCATGGCATCTCACAGTTCTGTCAGGGGTTTCAGCGACGGCAGGATGAGATGTTCAATATGATGCAGCAGTGGCATCTGGCATATCAGGGGCCCCCTCCTCCTCCTCCAGGTGATGACATGATGTAGATTGGGCTTGATGTGGTGGTTTAGTGTTGAGAGTATTCTGCTTGGAGTTGTATTTATCTCTCAAACACTGGTTTATTCTGGATTGTATCATTCCACTACTTCGGAGCTTTAGCCCTTGTGACATTTTCATTTTTTTTACGTCATGTATGAACTATTTGCTTATGTTTTCATGTTATGAAATTTTATGTCTTGACTTGATATTGCTTATTTGGTTTGCAACTCATAAATTGCTAGGCTATGGTTTTTAAATTTAAATCCTTGTTTATGCCTTCATGATATGTTATGAAATCTTATGTCTTTGTTTCATATGGATTATATTGCTTAAATTCCTTGGTTGATATTGAATGCCAAGATTCTTATAAATGAGGGCATAAGGAAGGTGTGTATATGTATATATCTAGGATTAAGAAATAAAAAGGGGGAGGTTTTTATCATATTCCAAATACTTATGAAAAAGGGGAGACTTGAGGACCATTCTATGTGTAAAATTAAGATGGATGGCTTTGGCAAACATAAGGAGGCATGAATGGATTTGAAAGTTGATACAAAATGCTAAGTTTTGAGGAAATTTGAGTTTGTACCAAAAGTCAAGCTCATTTGATATTTTTCATGAAACTATATTTTTCTAGGATAGAGAATACCCTAACAAATGTGCTTGCAAACTTTTAGATTTTTTGAAATTCTACGTATTTCTGAAATTCGGCTAGAATTTCAGAAATGGGAGTATCAGTCGACTGCCCTTGAGGCAGTCGACTGATGGTTCGGGCAGAATGCAAATTGGTGATTTCTAAAGGGTTTTTCAGAAATTAGTTGAGTTCTATTTGGCACCAGGGGTAGGATTGCTTAGGGCAATCTTTTTGATGGTGTCAAAGGGGGAGAACTTGTGTGTTAAGTTAGGTTTCACTTGACACTTGACATGGGAAACTTGTGTGTTAAGTTGGGAATAACTTAACTTGGTGTTGTGCTTGTGAAGATAAGTTGGGGATAACTTAACATGGTATTATGGTGTTAAGTTGGGTAGAACTTAACGTGTTGGCAATGAGAATTGAAAGTTGGGAGAAAGCATAGGTTAAGGGGGAGGTTGCCTCTTGTTTGTTATGCTTTGATTTTCAATTGCTATTACTATTGTTGATTGTGCTTACCTAACTTAACATATTGTCACACATCAAAAAGGGGGAGATTGTTGGAGCAATCGGCCCTAATATGATCTGGAGGATCATGGGTTTTGATGTGTGTGGTCAATATGGTTAAGTTAGAGTTTGTTGTTGGACTAACATGTGTATGTGAGTGTGCAGGTTTGCAGGTACACATGGACTTGGTTGATGTCTTCAGGTGAAGGGTGGCATGGAGGCAAGATGGAGGCTTGTGTGCGCATCCGAGGGACCATGGGCAGAGACGATGAGCCGAGGGACGCGGACTTCGAGGCATGCGTGAAGGATGGCATGGAGGCAAGCTGGAGGCTTGTGTGCGCATCCGAGGGACGGGAGCCGAAGACGAAGAGGGCGTGAAGGAAATAGATCGAGACTGTGGATTGAAGAGTCGACCAAGTCGTGAGGGTCAGAGTGTGAGTGTTTGTACTCACGGACTAAGCCGGGAGGGTTCGAGTGCGAAGAGAAATATACTCGGGGAGTGTAACCCTAGGCTTAGTAAAGGTGGGAGCAGTCGACTGGTAAGGGCTGGCTGATTCGAACATTGGCTGTAACGGTCGAATCTGAGTGGGACCAGTCGACTGCCCCAGCGGCAGTCGACTGGTAGCGGCCAGTTTAGACTCTGGATCTATTTAAAGGAGCTCGTTTTATGCTACTATTCCTTAGCGAAACTTGCTTGGTCAAAGCTTGTTTGTAGCCTATTGTACTCAGGTAGTGTCCAGATCTTGTGGAGAGGTTTCTCCACCCACAAGGAGCTACGAGTTCTAGCCGGAGGTGCTCTGGGAAATCATCCACCGACGAATTAGGGATCGCCCACCTTACGGGCAGCCGTGAAGTAGGAGTTCTATCTCTGAACCACGTAAATCGTGAGTGTCTTCCTTGTTTAGTTTAGTTTTGTTTTGTTTTAGTAAATTCCACTTGCGCAACTAACCGTGTAGGAAGAATGAATCAAAAAGTTGTTATTCACCCCCCTCTAGCAAGGCATAACAATCTAACAACCTAGTCTTCTATGCCATAAGTTAGTTTCTTTTTGTTGGGTTAGAAATTATTTAAGTGAGGATGGTAGGTTAATAACGCAAATTATTTTTTCTAATTTCCTTAAGGGTTACCTCTGGGTCTTGTATGTTCCTAATATGGTAGTCTGAATTAGAAAAAGTAACTACATAACTAGTATCATAAAGTTGACTTATGCTAAGTAAGTTAAATTTAAATTGATAAACCAATAGCACCTTTTTAATAATAAAATTGGAGTTCAGTTCAATATTACCTGAACAAATTACCTTAAGAGTGGCATTGTTGCCAAATACAATTGAACCTAGATTTTTGTACTTGATTTTGGTGAACTTCAATTTGTCTCCAATCATATGTCTGGAGCACCCACTATCCAACATCCACTAGTCCAAATCTTTATATTCCTACACATAAAGTGCCCTAATTTGGATCCATGTTTGTAGAAGAATAAGGATAGATGAATTGAGTTTTACTGCCTAGTCTGTCTCACTCAGTCTAAGTTATCAATCATGTTATTCCTATGGATATATTTGTGAGACAGATTAGCATAATCAGTTTGATCTGATTAGTTGTACTTGAAAATTATGTTAAGGTTGAATTTGAATTTTGAAAAATTAAATTTAAGTTGAGCTTAAATATTGAAAAAATTAAGTTTAAATTAAGTTAAGTTTAAGTTTGGAAGAATTAAGTTATGTTTAAGTTTGGAAGAATTAATTTTGAATTTTAAATTAAGTTAAGTTTGAAATTTTTGAAAAATTAAGTTTGAGTTTAAATTAAGTTTGAAATTTTTAAAAAATTAAGTTTGAGTTTAAATTAAGTCTAAAATTTTTGAAAAATTAAATTTGAGTTTAAATTAAGTTTGAAATTTTTGAAAAATTAAGTTTGAATTTTAAATTATGTTAAGTAGTTAATTAAGGTAAAATTTATTAGATGTGTGGTTGGTTGGGTTGAACTAAATTTTCTTTTGGGCCCTAAGTATCTCATCCAATTCTAAGTGACAAAATAGGGTACGCTTATCTGTTTTGTAAGATGCATTAAATTTTATCTATGATTTTAAATTAGAAACTATGATTTGATTGAAACTTGAGTTAGATTCAAGTTTAACAAGTAGTAAATTAAAATAAGTTTCAATAATTGACTTCCAGGACTTGGTGAGACACAGGGGCCTTCTTGGTTATCGGAGCAACGACTCTTTTCTAGACAAAGCCTTTTAAAGAAACTTTATTTTCAAATTACTCTTTGAGAATCCTTGGTCTAACTAGTCGAAGATGTGGCGAGGTAGGTTTGACTAGTTCTACCAGGCTAAAAAGACCAAATAGGGTACGCCTTATCCTACCTGACTCCTTAGACAGGTTTCCCTAACATGCTATCATCTCACCCCACCCTAATACTAAGTTGTGCAAGTTCAATCAAGTCAGGTCCTTAACTAACCATTTCTATTCTTAAGCATGACAATTTTGCAGATAAAATAAATAAATAATCATCAAGCAATAAATAAGAAAAACATGCAAGGAAATCATCTAATTATAACAATGGTTTTTCTATTGGCTCCCCCTGGACTAAAGCCTCGATATGAACTATCTAGGATATGAATTTTGTCCTTGGGGATCTAATATTGATTTGGTCTTGCTTAATTAGTCAAGCTTAGCTTAGGGACCCATGCTTGGACTCGGGTGCTATAATGGTTCAACATAGAATAATAAGATCTATACCGTGAGTTGGTTCTGTAGCCATGTCTAGATCGGTTAAGAATGACTTTCTATTTTCCAAGAATTATATCATGATTCTTAGAACCTGAAGTAAACCACTCTAGGGCAACTCTAAGTTCCTTCACTTGAGTTTTCAAGGAGGAATTCTCTTCCTCAAGTTGTTGGACTTGAGTTGAGGTTCCTTCCTAAACGGTCTCAGTCAAGGAGCTTGAGATGACCTCCTCCTTAAGGGCTTTTACCTCCTTTTGGAGGGACTCAACCCGAACGTTGGCTTTGACCAACTTACGTGACAGATATGAAATTTGGTCATATAAATCAGATTCAGGAGAACCCTTTACAGTGATTCGACCATCTTTTGAAATTGATAGTGGTCCGGTTGGGTGACTTTCTTTCGGATCTGCTTCAAACTCGGTGTCGAATTCTTCTGATATTGTCAACGCAAGGCATTTTGATTGAGGTGCTTCTTCTTCACCATCCGAAGATGACTCATCCCACGTAGCTTGGAGCGCCTTCTTTCTCAGTGACTTCTTGACCTCCTTTAAGTTGGGACACTCCGATTTGAAGTGGCCCTCCTTGTTGCACCCATAACAGGTGATGTCCGTTTTGGCCTTTTGACTCATGCTTAGTTCAGTTGGATCATCCTTTGATTGGACCATCTTCTTCTTCTTCCTTTGTCATTTGTTCATCTTGTAATAATTCTGAACTATTCTGACTAGCTCGGGGTAGTTGATACTGTCTTTGATATATTCTGAGTCAGAATTGGAATCGGGTAACAGTGGTGGTTTTTCTTCTTTAGTTTCCTTGCAGCTTTACCTGCAATAAGAGTAATACCTTGCTCGACATGTGTAGAGTTAGTATGCTCATGTAATTCAAGTTTTGAAAATAACTCAACTAATTTAATTTTTGAAAGATTCCTAGAAACCTTGTAAGCATCTACCATAGATGCCCACAAAGTGTTTCTAGGGAAGGAGTTTAAGGCATACCTTATCAAGTCCCGATTTTCTACCTTATGACTGATGGTGTGAAGGACGTTCATCAGCTCTTGGATACATGCATGAAGCTATGCAGCAATTTCACCATCTTGCATCTTAATGTTGTAGAGCTTGTTAAGGAGCAGATCTCACTTGCTGATTCTGGTAACCGACGTCCCTTTGTGCATCTCAATCAGCTTGTTCCAGAGCTCCTTTACACTGTTGAAGGGGTCGACGTGGTTGAGTTCTTCCTTTGTGAGGCTACACTGGAGGGTCTGTGTTGCATTTGCATCTGCTTCAATTTTCTTCTTTTGTGGAGCATCCTACTCAATGTATCCCAAAAATTCACTTTGTGCATTTTTTGGGATTTCCAGGCAGTCCTGGATGATGATTCATATTTCCACCTGAGTTTTCATATGGACTTCTATGCAGCTCTTCCAATAACTGAAATCCTCTCCTGAGAAGAGAGGAGGACGGGCAGTGCTATAACCTTCTTGTTGGGCAATAAAGAGTTCTGAAAAAGAACATAAACAATAAACTTGTTCCAAGACTTGGTCTTGGATTAGCAGTACGATATAAAAGTATATAAACAGTAAATCCCAAGTGGTGCTACAGCAACATCGAGAAACGAGAAAATCTACGATCAAAAAAGAAACAAAAAAGAAATATCAGAAAAAGGCAAGCATACCTTTTCTGATTGAAAAACAACACAAAATCTGAAAAAAAAACACTCAACTAGTGGTTTCACCAAAATTGAGCAACCTGCTCTGATACCACTTGTAGGATCAATGTGATCGATAGAGGGGGTGAATATCCATTACGATTTTTACGGATATAAATCGAGAGAATATGCAGTGGCAATAAAGAAACTAGCAAGTTAAAACAATGTTAACATGCTTTGTTTTACTTGGTTCGAAGTCTGTGACGACTTCTATTCCAAGGCCCACGGTCCTTGCCCATTTTCGTTAGGCAATTCTATAATTCATAAAGATGAGTTACAAATATGAAGATCATGTACAAAATAAAATTGAATTTTATACCGACGACACTTGCTAAAGGAAGAAGAAATATTTTCATCATAGAAGCAACGTGTCATCGATCTCGGACTTCTTTGGCTTGGGGAACTTGAGCACGGAAACCAAATCACAATGATTCTGAGTGCTTGAATTGATGTCTAGAACCAAGGGGTGAAACCCCTTATATATAGGCACTTCTAGTAACTGAAATCCTCTCCTGAGAAGAGAGGAGGGTGCGCAGTGTTGTAACCTTCTTGCTGGGCAATGAAGAGTTCTGAAAAAGAACATAAACAACAAACTTATTCCAAGACTTGGTCTTAGATTAGCAGTGTGGTATAAAATTATATAAACAGGAAATCTCGAGTGGTGTTGCACCAATTTCAAGAAACGAGAAAATCTACGATAAAAAAGAAACAAAAAGAAATATCAGAAAAAGACGAGAATACCTTTTCTAATTGAAAAACAACGAAAAATCCGAACAAATACACTTAACTGGTGGTTTCGCCAAAATTGAGCAACCTACTCTGATACCACTTGTGGGATCTATGTGATCGATAGAGGGGGGTGAATATCCATTACAATTTCATCGGATATAAATCGAGAGAATATGCAGTGACAATAAAGAAAGTAGCAAGTTAAAACAATGCTAACATGCTTTGTTTTACTTAGTTCGGAGTTTGTGACGACTTCTATTCCAAGGCCCACGGTCCTTGCCCATCTTCATTGGACAATTCTATAATTCATAAAGATGAATTACAAATATGAAGATCAAGTACAAAAATAAAACTGAATTTTATATCGACAACACTTGCTAAAAGAAGAAGAAATCTTTTCGTCATAGAAGCAGCGTATCATTGATCTCGGACTTCTTTGGTGCAGAGAACTTGAGCACGGAAATCAGATTGCAGTGATTCTAAGTACTTGAATTGATGTCTGGAACCAACGGGTGAAACCCCTTATATATAGGCTCTCGGGCGCCCGAGTGCTAATGGGGGCACCCTCCACGTCAGCGATTCAGCTGCATCATTATCCTCTAACTCAGCTAAAACCTATCCACTCTTGAGGGCCCGAGAGCACTGGGGCACTTGAGTGCTGATGTGGTGTATCCAACTAGCAGCCACCAACTCAGCTTTGCCAACATTGAGCAAACCGAACTGGGGCGCTCGAGACCTCTCGGATGCCTGACTTCTCGGGCGCCTAAGTCCTCTCAGGCCCCCCAATGCGGCCAACTGATCTTCTTATTCTGCAATCATGGTTAGCTCAGGAAAATAATAATATGTAAAGAATACATGAATATTTGACAGCCAGAGCAGTTTGGTCCTGACTTTGGATTTCAAATGAAATCCTAGGTTAGACTGACACCTACTGTTTCCTCTTCTGGGGAATGCGTCCTCACCTACTCCACTCTAGAGAAGATACCTTTTGCCAACTAGCACCTCTGTTTGGACTTTTGCTCAGCCTTCGAAGCTCCCGGATCTCGAGACATCCGTACCTCTACCAGTCCCTACTTCTATCCGTAGTCCTTGCTCGGCTAAGTCTTCTGCCTGATCTTCCAGATCAGGTCTTGGGTACCCAGTCCTCGACCAGGTCTTCGTGCCCAACCCTCGGTCAGGTCTTCAGTGCCCAACCCTCGATTAGGACTTCGTGCTCAACCCTGCAGGTCAAGTCTTCGTGCCTAGGTAAACTAGGACTTCCTGCACACTTAACAAATCCGTTAGATCACAACTCAAACTTAACTTTGAACCCTTTGTCATTATCAAAATCAGGTTAGATCTGGTGCTTCCGGCACCAACAATATTTAGTTCAAATCATTAGGTTTGAACCGTTTGATATTTATGTTATAGATTTGGTTTTCAAAGTCTAGAGCATAGAGTACATTCATAAGAGGTGCACTATAATAGAAACATCATTTAAATGAATAGAACAACATTTGTCCTTTATTATAAATGAGAAAAATTTCTTGTCCAAACAAGAAATAATGATAATGTTCTTAGTTAGTGTAGACACATAATGACACTCCTCAAGTTCTAAAACAAGCCCACTGCGCAAAGATAAGAAATATGTTTCTACAACTATTACAGCAACTCTTACGTCATTGCCTACTAGTAGGTCCATTTCATCCTTTGTCAACGATCTAGTCTTTCTTAGGCCCTACACATTAGTATAAATATGAGATGCACTGTCGATATCTAATAGGGATGGCAATTTCCTCTAAATTCGATAGAAAATCCGACATCTGATCTGACTAGAAGATGATATGGAGGAAATTTTTAGACCTGATTATAGTAATCAAGAAATCGAATATGGGTATGGAGGAAGATGTGGTAATATATATATATATATATATATATATATATATATATATATATATATATATATATATATATATGAGCCTTATTTTTTATTGAGAAAGAAAAAACTTTAGCCCGCTTTCTGTCTTGGAAAAAAAACTTAGTTTGCATCTTTATCCGATTATCAACACATATCTCATCTTCTTTTCCACAAGAAATGCTCATCCAATCTAAGGAGTGTGAGATGAGGAAGAGCAGACAAGTACATTGAAATAATTTATTTTAAAAAAAAGATAACGGTAGGTAGTAATAGGATGATGGGTAGGATATGGATACCCGATCCTCCAACGGGTATGGGGATGAGTACAAAAGTTAAATAGTCGATAGGTATGGGGATAGATATAATAAATGGGGATGGATATGGATGATATGGAATCCTACCCAAATTCTACCCATTGTCATCCCTAGTATCTGATACTCATAAAGAAGAGATAGATAAATTGACTTCTATAACATATATACCTAAAGCAGAAGTCTCACTTCTCTTCTTTTTAACTTCCTCTAGATATAGTTTATAGTTCCTCTTCCAATGCTCAGTCTCACCGCAGTGGAAGCAGGTTCCTTCCTTAGGCACCCCACCTTTGGATTTCAATGCATGAGCTTTGGTCTTGCCTTTGGCTTGAGTCTTACCCTTACCCTTGGGTTGTCATTTGCCTTTTCCCTTTTACACCATCAGTATGGTACTAGGCTTAGTCTTCTTAAGATTGAGTTTAGCAGTTCTCAATATGCTCAACATCTCAGGCAACGACTTGTCAATTTCATTCATGTTATAGTTCATGATAAATTTATTATACCCTTCTGGAAACAATTCCAGACAAGGTCCATAGTCAATTCTTGGCCTAGAGGAAATCCCAATCATTCAAGGTTCTCAACATACTAATCATTTTAAGTCTATGAGTTTCTACAATACATCCATCTTGCATCTTGCATGCAAATAAAACTTTAGATACTTCAAATCTCTCGTGCCTTGCCTGCCCTTAATATAGTTGTTTAAGGTGCTCAACTATATCATGAGTATCCATGTGTTGGTTCGTGGATACCAGGTCGCGCATGGGAAACCTCTCCATGTCCACGGATTAAAAATTTTTCAATCTGAATGAAGAACTATTTCCCAAATGACTGTCTCATCATCGTGCTAACCGATTCGAGCGACCGCTTGAACAAACATATTATTCTAGCAATCAATCTCGTCCAATTGATTAGTCGCAGAATAGACGATGAGTGGACCACCGGTTTTTGTGTTTATCATCGGAGTCCATGACATAAAATAATTATCAACATGAAATAATGAACACATGATAATTAAATAACCAAGATCAAATGAAAGGAACCAAAACAAGAAGTTATACCTTCCCGTTTACCTCGTGATCTTCTATTGTATGACCCGACCTCTTCTTGGACGTCATGTGGGCGACGATCTTCCAAGAATCGGAGTCACCAAGGCCACCAACTCTTCTCTCCAATGTTGCACCGAAACCCTAGCCACTAGGGTTGCCGCCGGCAACTTGTCTTCTTCTTCTCCTATGCACCGCCGGCCAAAAAGGAGGAGAGGCCTCCTTTGTTCACTTGCTCTGGCTTCAAGAGAAGAGGAAGAAGATAGAGAAGAAGAGGATCAGATCTTCTTCTTCCCCGAAACCCAAGCCGTCGAAACCCTCACCTTTTTCTTCCTCACCGCCATCGACCACCTTCAATCCAAGGTGGTGCCGCCTCTCCTTACTCCCTTTCTTGCTGCCATGACTTCTAGGGAAGAAGGTAAGAAAAGGATGAAGAGGAGAGGAAGAAAGAATGAGTTTCTTCCTTCCCTATCACCTTGCGCCACCTCCCTAGATCCCTTAGCTACCGGCCACAAGAAGACCTAGGAGAGAGAGGATGAGAGGAAAAAGAGAGAGAGGCTCTAGGGTTCACTTGTGTTGGATGCATTGGTCTCATGACTCCATGAGGTATATATAGGCTACAATAGGGACCATGAGGAGGAGTTGGGTCTTAGACATCCAATGGATCAAGGCCCGATCCATTAATGATGATCCATTTCACTAAAAGATCACCATTGATCTACCTCACCAACCCCATATTTAAATATGAGCTCCACATATTATGAGTACAAAATTCTCCCCATGTTTAAGATATCGAATGTCTGTTAATTAATTAAATTACTGACAATTTAATTAATTAACATCTAACTCCATGAGTAGTATCACTCAACCTTATCATCATGTCGGACTAAGTCCACCTGCAGGGTTTAACATGATGAGCTTTATGAGCTCCTCAAGGGGGCATCATCAACCTGACTCACCAGGACATGGTTTCCTTCTATAATCAATGGCACACCATGTAAATAATATTATTTTCCAATTTACCAGGTCTATCGATTTAACCAATGAATCTCGCCCACTAGTAAATCAATGAAATAAATATTAAGTACATGTGCCAATTATTATATCGAGATTAAGAGCATGTACTCCATAATATCTGAAGTCTGATTCAATTATATAGTCAGTATAAATTGAATCACCTCTTTATCGGTCCTGCTCAATACACACAAAGTGTACTAGTGTAATTCTATGGTCATGATAAACCAATACAAAATTCCCCTACAACCATGCTAATGGTTTGTCCAAGACCATCTAGGTTATGAGCCTCTACTTATACTCTACAAGGGACTGATAACATAATCTTCTGTGTGACACCACACACCATCTTATCTATAATGTAAAGTATTAGATAATATGCACATAAATAACCAATATAAACATGCAAGCAGTGATCATGTGATTCTCATTTCAAACTGTAGATGTCTATATAAAAGCTAGGCTTTTAGTATACATCCTAACACCATATTCTCATGTTGTTTTTGAAGCTTAAAGTTCATGGTGGAAAGCATAAGACATGACATATCCAATGCATTATCCTGCTGCTTCTTGTAAACATCCTTTTCAGCACGACTAGTAGTATTAGCGGGTGCTTCAAGAATAGTTTGCTCTAGGACGTACAGTTTTCATTTTTGTTTGATAATTATTCTCATATTTTTGTACCAATCCAAGAAATTAGCTCTGTTGAGTTTGTTCTTATCAAGTATAGATCGTAGAGAGAGAGAAAGAGTATTGGATGTATTTGATGATATGATGATCTGCAATAAGAATTACAGAAATAAGTATCATATCTAAATTATTTAATTAGACCTTTAATTAAATGATTCTCCCACTAAATTACAAAAGCTTAGTAGAATCAAGTCATGGATGTAGGCAACCGTAGTTTTTCAACACTACTAGCTCCAAACCCAATAGCATTTTTATTCACGTGGGACAAGATCCATATTATACCTAATCTTAAGTTAGTTTTGGTTAATTGCCCATGTCTTAGTATAACTTAGGTAGGCAACATTTACCAATTACATCATATACAACTCTTAGATAGTTGGATGAGAGACTTTTTATTCATTTTCCCAACATATGGAATATATCTCTAAGTTCTCAATCTAATTGAGATAACTTTGTTAAGACTCACCCAAAGTTCAATAGTCAGATATCACAATTATCCAGTCTCACTCTATCAAAATAAATTGAGTCACTTTGCTTTGATAAACGTGTCTACAATTGATCAAGGTAGTAGTGAGTACCAAACTTTGGTAGGCATATTGAATTGACCTAATTATGATAAAACTACTATTTACACATGCATCACATACAAGCATGACATACATCAACATATATGCATAAAGCATAAAATGTGACATGATTATGACTCATCTACTTTGATATTCTCAAGCCAATGAGAAGATTGAAAGGTCAACCTAGGGATTAGTATCTTCTCCAAGTGCTCCCTTAGTTGTCATGTGTCATCAGCATCCTTCTTGTACGATCTTCTCCAAGTGCTCCTTCTTTTGTATATTACAAATTAAAGAGTACTCAAACTACATTCGAGTGTAACCTATTTTACACTAGAAATATAGAGGTGTAGGACATGACACGCAGGCCATATTATGAATTATAACATGCACACACACACCAAATTCAATCACATTGGGTAAGGGGCCATAACCATATACCATGGCATTAATCATTCACAATAGATCTATGACATAATTTTTACTATAATTGCAAACATGACTTATGAGTCGTGATCTCACGACGGTCCCGAGGCAACATTATTTTTTTCATCAACTCATTGTATGAGTTATTGTCCCTTAGTTTATCAAGATGAACTCGAGATCTCTCACAATTTGTTGATGCATCTTTGCAACAAAAATTGCATAATCTATTCACAATAGTTCGTGAATAATTTCATAATCTATTCTCAACAGATTGACACAATTGCATCAACTATTATGATACTATAGGTCATGAAAGATTTATTGAATGCAATTTGACTACAGCACACGTTCATATTATGTATGAAGACACTATAGTGCTTTAGTTTGATCAACACAAATTGTTGCATATCCAACCAAACACTCATACAATCATGCATATCATAATAAACATATGTTCAACATCTATATCGCATATGTTCTGCATCAACTATTATGATACTATAAGTCATGAAAGATTTATCAAATGCAATTTGACTATAACACACATTCATATTATGTATGAAGACACTACAACCCTTTAGTTTGATCAACACAAACTGTTACATACTTGACCAAACACTCATACGATCATGCACATCATAATAAACATATGTTATACATCTATATCACATATAAAAGAATACTAAATGATGGATACTCTTTCACAAATGACTCTGATACCACTATAGAGATCTTATGCAAAAACAATCAAAATTGCACAGTGCAGAATCGATCCCTTCTAGAAAAAAGGATTAACGAGGTTTTTCCAACCTCGGGCGATCGGCCCGACCTCACGGAAGTTTCCCACCGGCCGCCAGGGTAAATCGTGAAGCGTTCGCAGTGGGCGGTCTAGAAGCCCAGCGTCCCAAGGTTGGCGCCCCATTTGGAGGAAAGAATCGATCCCTTCCAGAGATCCATGTGAAAAATGTACACGATGTTTGATTAAATTGGTTACCTTTGTTGCGTGCATGGTACAATCCTGATTGCAATTTTGGTTCCACGAATCTCAACACGATCAAAATGACCGTGCCTCTAATAGTATCCACACGAACATATTCCGTTCGTCGCACGAACTCGGTCTCGGAGAAAAACCACCTTAGTTGTACTAGTAACCTAGGGTGGTTTGGCTAAAGGAGAAAGAAGAGGGAGAGGATAACTTTCGGCCAAGAGAAGGAAGAAGGATGCAACAACTAGATTATTCACAAAAGAACCTTTTTATACTCATCCTAGTAAATACCAAAGGTCTTTGACTCTTGTTCTCCTTGCTTCTTAGTCTCCTTGGATTAATGTTCATTAATCTCAATGAATACTCTTAATCCGAGTTAAATATCAAAGATTTTGTCTCTTGGCCTTTCTCCTTAATAATGCTTCATTAAAATCTTTTAATGAACATTAATCCTTCTTAAATAGTTGAGTTTAACTCGGATTAGACTCAATCCCATAGTTCAATTAGATTTATTTGAGTCTAACTCAATTAATTCAATTTCAGATTAGACTTCATCACATTTTAGTCAAACTAAGATAAACGTATCTCCGAAACAATATGTTCTTTGTGTGTGACACAATAGGCTCTTGTAACATTGATAATGTATCTAAAACCATTTTAGATATGTAAGCAATGAGCAGTATCTAGCATTGCATCATTGCTACTCAAGTGATGATAATATCGAGATCCAACCTAATCTTTCCATGTCTATTATCTTGTATGACTTAGTCCTTCAATCCTTGATATTTAGATTGATCAATGAGGCATAACTGTGTCATCTCTAATCAATATTTGTGTTTCTTGATCTGAAGTAGACTCACTCAACCAAATGAGCTCAATATCTCATATTGACTCATTTGAGCATAACCATGCATTTTAGTATTTTACATGATAAAGGGGCCCACAGATATCACTCCTGTCATATGGAAGGGATAGATCCCATTACATTACTTACATCTCTCTGCATAATTTATTACATACCCAGTGATCCACTTTATAGTTTATCCTATTACGGATGACATTTGCCGATATCAAAATACACAACTCCTTATATAAGGAACTATAGTGACTTTAGATCTAAGTATTATTCATATCAATAGTCACTATGAGAAAGTTTATAAACTCATATAACAATCCATAAAATATTCTCATGATGGGTTAATTCAATATATATTCTCTAATATATATTCTTATGTCAATTTGATATTCTATATCTATAGCTTATGAGATTTAGTCATCAATTGACCTACATGCTAGTCTTAACACATTAATATTGCCCTTCCATATTAATCATGACTAGGAATAGTTAAGAATAGTGTTCTATATATATCTACATCATCCTACTATCAACCAATTGATATAATATAGATTAGAACCTACTATTTAAAATATTATTATACTTATTCATTTAGCACAATCCGAAGTAAATATAATAATCATAAACTTTGCCTTTTATTAATAAAATATAATACAAAAGTTCCTAAGTCAATCATCTCATAATTAACTCTAGGGATAATACTAATACAATCGTCGTTGGGTCAAGGTTGACCAATTTGACTAAGCTCGGGCTAGCTTGAGTTTGAATTTCAATATTTGACAATGATGTTTAAACTTGGTGGAGAAGTCCTAGTGGGACTAGACAGACCTAGTTGGAAACTAGGTTAAGTCCAAAGTGGGTTAGCTGAGAGCTAAACTCTTAGCAAAAAGAAGTCCTAGTGGGACTAGGCAGATCTAGTTGGGAACTAGATTAAGTCCAAGGTAGGTTAGTTGAAAGTTAAACACTTAGCAAAAGGAAAATCCTAGTAGGACTAGGCAACCTAGTTGGGAACTAAGTTAAGTCCAAGGTAAGGTTAACTGGGAGCTAAACACTTGGCAAAATGAAAGTCCTAGTGGATTAGGCAGACCTAGTTGAGAACTAGGTGAAGTCCAAGATGGGTTAGCTGGAGCTAAACACTTGGAAAAAGTAAACCTAGTGGGACTAGGCATATCTAGTTAAGACCTAGGTGAAGGCCAAGGTGTGTTAACTGGGAGCTAAACACTTGACACGAAAGAAGTCCTAGTTGGGAACTAGGCAAGGAAAAAGTCCAAGTTGATCAAGGTTGACCGAACACTTGGTAACGAAATCCTAAAAGGTCACGATTAATCGGATGTTGGGCAAGTGAAACCTAGACTTGGGTTAGGTGAGTTAGGGTTAGATAATCGATTGGGGCAATCGATTAACCCTAACCTAATCGATTAGGGAGTATCTCGTGAGAGTATAGAAAATGGGAAATGATTGGTTAGTCGATTCATCCTTCCCAATCGATTGGGTGATCGACTGGGAGAAGTTCTTCATGATGAGAAGAAGGGTTGAATCGATTTGTCATATCGATTAGGCTATGTATTTTCACTCAGTGGATTTCAGAATTGATTGGATAATTGATTCAGAGATTGCTAATCGATTGGTCAATCGATTAAGGTTTGAAAAATAGCCATTGTGAGGCATGAACAACTAAATTTGTTGATCTGAGTGGAATTGATTGGGGCAATCAACTAGGAGCCCTAGATCGGCGCGATATATAGGGTTTTTACTGCAGGTTTAACACAACTCTCCTCTCCTTCCTTCACCCATTCTGGTGTGCTTCTTAGGAATAAGTGTTGTTACATTTCCAAGTATCAAGGGTGATTCCATGATAGAAGGAAGCAAGAAAAGCAAGGAGCTATTGTTGTAAATCTGTCAGATTTCATTTTATATTTGTTTATTCTTATTGTAATTCTTCATGAGTTTGTATGAGACTTCTCCACCTCCAAAATGAAACTTTCATAGTTATTGTGAGAGTGAGGAGAGTAAACCCTTGGATTAGTCACCTCAAGAAGTTGAATACCAAGTAAAAAGAAGGTATTAGCATTTGTTCAAGTCTTCTACTATAACAAATCTTTATCGAGTAAAAGAGAAGCCATCACCCCCCCCCCCTCCCCCCAACCCTCTAGCTCTCTATCGGTCCTAATAGGAACAAGATAGAAAGGACAAACGTGTGGAAAGGAATAATGAGGGAGAAGAAAAAAAGATACTTACAGAAGGAGAGCAGGAAGCAAGAAGAAATTGCTAGAGCAGCCAAGGAAGGGCAAAGATGAAGAAGAAGTGTGTGTGGCATTTTTTGAACAAGGTGAAAGTAATTTGAACACTAGTGTTGTCTGCACATCATCGTTCGATGCAGAAGACAAAGGGGCAAGACCAAATCACAACATCAAAGCATAACCATCATCAGACTCTTCGAATTCCCCCACAGTTGCTTGTTGCTTTGAATAAGACATGCCAGATAGGGTAACACCACATGGCAAGAAAATATATGCTGACATTTATGGTGGATGAGACTAGGGAATCATTATAGTAGTAAATATACACGCACGCGTCATTCCTCTTTTATGACACTTGACAGACTCTTTTTTAATGTACAAGGATGACCCCAACAATATAATTATCCAAATGATGTCAGGCCTAGCTAGAGGACCGGGCAGACTTCCAAGCACCACAGGGGCCTAGTCAATCGAGCATGAAGCCTCCTTCGGCTAAACTTGAAGAAGAGGCTTGTGATACAAGGAGTAGGGTGGACCTTCCCAAGCAGGTAAGAGTCAATACTGCCAATTGACGTGGAAATCAAAGTCATGAGTGGTAAACCTAGGTGACAACTTACATCACCCTACAAGTTTAGTCGGATTGATTGATTGGATATTAATAGAAAAATCCTCAAGTGGACATCGACGAGGACCCAATCTCCCAAAGGCCTAGTGGATACCAACATAGCACTACCCCATCAACCCCTAAGAGACTCATCTACCTNTCTAAAATTAGAGATTTCTTCGTTATGTACTTAGCTTAGGATTAACCCCTAGTTTACATGCTTCTATAGATTTAGAAGCCAGTATCTCACAAGCATATTAAGAATATCTTACTTGACAACTTAGACTAGGTTGAGATGCTTAGACCTATGCCTTGACTCATAGTAGATGGGGCAATAAATACAGTTGAACATCAATCATGTTAAGTAATCAAGCTTAACAAATCTAACTTGATCAGACTACTTAACTTGACTAACTCAAGTGAAAGCTACTATTTTGTAATAGTCAGTAAGTAACAAATTGGGTTAGACAGGGGCCTGAGGATTTATATTTTTTATTTGTCTTGTTATTCAAATTATTTTTTAAAATTATTACTTATTTACTTTTTCATACTGAGAATCAAGTCATGCTTGGACTCAAATGGGTAAATCAATGTGGTTCTGAAATTCTTGCTTAGTTATTCCTGTTACCTTTTTCAAAATTTACTTAGCATTAATTATCTGCTTCACATAAATGGTTGTTCAATTTTTACTTAGTATTATTTAGTTGCTTAACTTAAAATATATATATATTTAAATTTACTTAGCATTATTGACTTGCCTTACTTAAAATTGTTTTCAAAATATTACTTAGCATTATTTTCTCAAAACATTCTTATATGATTTCCTTGCATTTCAAAAACTATTACGAGTTTTGATAACTAAATTCTTTTTCTAAAGATTTTTCCCTGAGGAAAAGTTAAAAAAGAAAAAAAATTCTAAGTAGCAAAAGAGAGTTTTTCAAAGCAGCTTTTCAAACTCAAACATTTTCAAAAGTACTTTGCTTTTCAAAACTCTATTTTCAAAGGGAGAGAGAAAGGAAAAGTTAATTTTTTTTCAAAATTTACTTAGAGTTTTTCAAAGTAGCTTTTCAAAATTTAAACATTATCAAAATATTTTCAAAATATAACTTTTCAAAATTCTATCTTATCATCAAAGGAGTTTTTCAAAGCCCGCTTTTAAAGTTTTTTTTAGAACCAACTTTACTTATTTTCAAAAAGCTTTTCAAAAACTTATTGAAAATGCACATCTTTCAAATCTTTAGGGAGAGAGTAATATATCAAGGGGAGCTTCATGCATTTTCAATACTTAACTTATCAAGGAGGAGCTTTGCAAGTTTTCTTAAATACTTTGAAATTGAATATTAACTCAAATTACAAATGTTTCTAACTTTGAAATGATACTTTGAAAAATTTCTCTTGCCTTGAAAAATATTGTACTGTGTTCCTTTAATGCTTTTGCTACTTGCTTAAATATTTGTTTTAACTTAACTTTTAAACTGGGTTGCCATAAATCAAAAAGAGAGAGATTATTAGTGCCAAAAGCACTAGATCGAATCTGGTTTTGATAATGACAAAGGATTCAAAGTTAAGTATGCTTTTGGATCTAATGTGTCACATAAATTGTACAGAAAAGTCCTAGTATAACTAGGCATGAAGTCATGGCCTGCAGGGTTGAGCACGAAGTCCTGCTCGAGGACTGGGCACAAACACCTAGTCGAGGGTTGGGCACCCAAGACCTACGTCGAGGAATTGGGCATGAAGACCTGACTAGGGATTAGGCACGAAGACCTGGTTCAGAAGATTGGGCACGAAGACTTGACTGGGGGTTCGGACACCGAAGACCTGATCCGGAAGATCGAGTAGGAGTTTTAGCTGAGCGAGGACAACGGACAAAAGTAGGGACAGGTTAAGGTACGAACATCTCGAGATCCGGAATCTTTGGAGGCAGAGAAAAAGTCTAACTGGAAGGGTCGGTTGGCAATAGGTTACTTCTCCAGAGTGGAGTAGGTGAGGGCGCGTTCCCCGGAAGAGGGGAAAATAAGCGTCGGTCTAACCTAGGGTTTCAGTTGAAATCCAAAGTCAGGATCGGACAACACTAGCTGTCATACATGCATTTACATTTCATATTATTCCTTCTTGGACTAACCCTGTGTTGCAGCTAAAGTACATGGACACTGGTCGTATCTCGGGCGCCTAAGAGTGTTGATGTAGTCTGACCCTGATTGTTGTTTTGATGTTGACACCGATTTTAGTTTAGGTTAATAAGATGATTGAGATTAAGTCCTGGTCGGGGACTAGGTGGAGTGGAAAAGACCTAGTGGGACTAGGCATACCTAGTGGGACTAGGTTGATTGAAACCCTGGCTTGGAGGGTTAGGTCCTAGCTTGGAGAGCTAGGTTGATTGAAATCCTGGCTTGGAGGGCCAGGTCTAAGCTTTGAGAGATAGGTTGGTTGAAATCCTGGCTTAGAGGGCCAGGTCCTAGCTTGGAGAGCTAGGTTGGTTGAAATCCTGGCTTGGAGGGCCAGGTCCTAGCTTGGAGAGCTAGGTTGGATGAAATCCTGGCTTGGAGGGTCAGGTCCTAGCTTGGAGAGCTAGGTTGGATGAAATCCTGGCTTGGAGGGTCAAGTCCTAGCTTAGAAGTTAGGTTGGATGAAACCCTGGCTTGGAGGGCCAGGTCCTAGCTTGGAGGGCTAGGTTGAAGTCCCGGTGAGTGAAACTGGGCACGGAGTCTTGGTCCGGGGGACTAAGAACGAGTCAGAGAAGGGCTGGATGCTTGTTCTCGTGACTTAGAGGAGATTTGACCTTGCCTGGATCGGTCTGGTGACCGATCAGGGAAGTTGGCACGGAGTTCCCTTTGGATCGGTCTAGTGACCGATCCAGCTATGTCTGATCGGTCTGGTGACCGATCAGGGAGCATACAGTGAGATTGGGAACCTTACTGATCGACTCTTGATCGGTCTGGTGACCGATCATGGATACTATTTAGATCGTTCTGGTGAATGATCAATTGTCGCGAGTTTCTCACTATAATCGATCAGGCTAGAGCCTGATCGGTCAGGAGGTGCTTTGATCGGTCCCCAGACCGATCAGGGCACACCCTGATCAGTCTGGAGACCGATCAGGAGGGTTGGGCTGCGAAGCTGAAAAATCACCCTGAGAAGGGGTGGATCGGACTGGTGACTGATCCACGACTTGGGATCGGTCTGGTGATCGATCACGAAGAAGTCGTAATTTCTGATTTCCCACTGGGGACCAATCAAGCTGGAGTCTGATCGGTCTGGACCCATCCTGATCGGTCTGGTGACCGATCAAGAGTCTCTCTGATCGGTCCGGTGACCGATCAGTAGCTGACAGCTTTAATTCAAAAGCGCTGTCAGACGTCTGATTGCGTTCTGATTTCCTACTGATTTCGTTCAGATTTTCGCTGCTATCACTGATACAAGTTTGATTTCATTTGTTAAACCTCTGATTAAGTGTGTAGATGACAGGGATGGATTCAAACACTCAAGGAGGGTCAATGGGAGTCTTTCCTTTGAGCAGGTTTGTCTGTTTCTTCTTCTCAAGTTACAACGGATGGCGCGGGCTGGCAACGGCTGGAAGCTGACGAGCTGACCTGGGCTTGGATGGAGAGTTCAGTGAGTCCAGATGAGGTCAGGAGTAGCTGAGGTTGTTGCAGAGAAGTTGGTGAGTAGCTGGGAGCTGCAGAGGCGCCTCTGACCTAGGTTTTGAGCAGAGACTTAAGAGCTGATGGAGAAGACGATGAGTGAAGAACTCTTCTTTGGCTACAACTCTTGAGCTCTAGCGATAACTCTTATTCAGTTATTGTGATTTTGAAGCACACTCTTGAGCATTCTGTTGTTGCTGAGACTTGAGCACTTGGAAGGATCCGTGACAAGGCGATCAGCAGGCAAACAAGGAAGAGCTGAGTGAAGGCTCTTGCCGAGGTTGTGCTGGGTTGTTGTTTGCGCTTGTAAGCGCTTCTCTTCATCTGCCTAGTGCTCAGTAAGCCTCCCTGTTTCATTGTACATAAGTTCATATCTTTGTTGAAACTGCTATGGAGAGGTTTCTCCACCAAGAAGGAGGATCAGTTGATATCCGGATTTTCCGGGGCTTGATCTGCCGACGATCAAGGGATCACCCACCTTAAGGGCTCGCCAAGGAGTAGTGGCAAGTTATCCTCGAACCTTGTAAACGATCCTTGTTAGCGTTATTGGTTTACTTTTCATTTCTGCAGTTATACTCTGTTTTATTTTTGCTTCCGCTATGCTACTAACCCTAACTGTAGAGAAATCCCAAAAGTGAAAGCGATTTTTGTGTTTGGCTATATTCACCCCCCCCCCTCTCTAGCCATCCAAGGTCTAACAAGTGGTATCAGAGCTTGGGCTCTGTTCAAGCGGCTTAACTTCCGAGAGCTATCAACAATGGCTTTGAGAGAAGGATTTAGCACCACCCGACCTCCCTTCTTCGACGGATCTGACTTTCAATATTGGAGGTCTCGCATGGAGTACTACCTCAAGACCGATATCAGAATGTGGTTCTCCGTGAAGGAATGCTTCATTCCTCTAAGAGATGCAAAGGGAAAAGAATTGGAGTCATCGCAATGGTCGGCTGAGCAAACCCACAAAGGAGAAGCTGATGCGAAGGCGGTGGTGACTTTGCAATGTGGAATGAACAAAAACCAACTAATCAAGGTTGGTCCCTTTACAAGCGCAAAGGATTTGTGGAATAAGCTCATCGAACTCCACGAGGGCACCCAAGACTCAAGAATAGCTAAGAGGGACTTGTTCCTCAACCAACTACAAAATCTCTCCATGAAGGAGAGTGAAACGGTAAGTGAACTTCATAGTAGGTTCAAAGAAGTCCTCAACGGTCTCCATTCCATTGACGAAAAGGTCGAGAACCGCGACCTTGTGAGGTATGTGTTAAAAGCTTTTCCAAGGAATGCCTTGTGGTCATCCATGGTGGATGCCTACAAGCTTTCTAAGGATTTATCAATTGTAAAATTAGATGACTTATTTTGTGAAATGGAGCTACATGAGATGGCTAACAAAGGCCCCAAGGAGAAGGGGATTGCACTTGTAGCAGGGGAAAAGACCAAGAAGAAGGAGAAGAAGAAGGAGAAGGAGGTCTCTTCATCTTCATCTTCATCTTCATCCGAATTCGAGTCTGAATCCGAGGAGGATGGCAGCGGGTCTTCTTCCTCTGAGATGGCCAACATTGTTAGAAGAATGATGAGGAAGAGCCGGCGCTTCAAGGGTAAAGGTAACCCTAGTGAAGTTAAGATTGATAAATCTAATGTTACTTGTTATGAGTGTAGCAAGAAAGGGCACTTCAAGAAGGACTGCCCAAAACTTAAGAAGAAAGAGGAGAAATCAATGAAAAAGAAGAAGGCCTTGAAGGTCACATGGGATGAATCATCCTCTAGTTCATCCGAAGAAGAGAAGGAGGAGGAGAGTACACGCCATGTAGCACTCATGGCCCTTGAAGATCAAGAGAGCAGTGATGAATCCATGGACTCATCAAATGCAACTTCATCATCTTCGGATGATGAAGAGGTAATTTCTCCCGAATTAGACAAATGCTATAGAACCATTGCATGTTTAACCGAATTGTTGAAAAAGTCAAAAGGAAAGATTAAATCATTGAAAGTAGAAGTAGAACAATTGAAATCCTCTAGGGATGAGGATGTTGATGATTTGTATGTAGAAATGTTAGAAGATGAGAACAAATCATTGAAGAGTGAGGTTGAGAGACTCAAGAGTGTTCTTGAGAAGTTCTCAACTAGCTCTAAGACTTTAGATATGATTTTGAATGCACAAAGGGCGGTTTACAACAAGGCCGGTATCGGTTACCGACCTAAAGAACCGTCATTTGTTTCCTTGATGTCTAGGACTGATGTTAGACCACTTAAGACTCCTAGGGTTCAAAAGAAAGTGGTCAAGGCATGAGTGCCTAAGTCTTGCATAGTAGGTGCTTTAGGTCCCAAGATTTGGGTACCTAAATCCTCTATTTTTCGTATTGTGTAGGTCATGATTAAGGGGGAGCATCTATCAACTTGGTTCATTGATAGTGGGTGCTCCAAACATATGACCGGTGATAGATCCTTATTCACTACCCTTCAAAGAAAAAGTAGAGGTAATGTTTCCTTTGGTAACAATGGTAGTCTTAAGGTTGTAGGAATAGGAGACATTCAAATATCCGAATGTCTTAGGATTAAGAATGTCCTTCTAGTCAAGGGGATGACATTTAATCTCCTAAGTGTCAGTCAATTGTGTGATGCGGGTTACACAATTGATTTTCAATCAAGTCAATGTCTAGTTAGACAACATGACACATTTGACACGGTACTAGTAGGCACAAGAGTAGATAACATTTACCAAGTTTCTTTTAAAAGTGCTACTAATGCTTTTGTCAAGTGTTTCATGTCAAGAGAAGATGAGTCCACCCTTTGGCACCGGAGACTAGCACACGTGAACATGAAGAATATCCGGAAATTGGCCAACAATGGATTAGTTCGTGGCTTATCAAGCATCAAGTATGAGAAGGACAAACTTTGTGATGCATGTCAAATGGGTAAGCAAATAAAATCTGCACATAAAGGTAAAAGCACTGTAAGTACTTCTACCGCTTTGGATTTACTTCACATGGACTTGTTTGATTGTAGCACTATTGTAACGCCCGCCCCTTACGTGAGCGACGCGTTACTTTTTTTCTTTCGTACGTTATTGCATATGAAACGTAAATATAGCAGCGGAAATAATACTAAATCATGAACATATGCAATTAGATAAATTTCTTTCTAACTAAACTACTTTAAGCATGGGAATCATAGCATAGCATATCTATCAAGAGAGTATATAGTTCTACATTAAGCATGCATATCATAAAGAACTTCAACTCCAACAAGTAGTAAGTGTAAACATAAGGACATAAGGACTAACACATACAGTTCATAAGTAGCAACATTAAGTCCATGAGAAATAAATTCATAAGTACGAGTAAAGACAACAGTAGGATCATTCTGCCAAGTCACTGCCACACACACACACATGCCCTCCTGCTGCTTCCCCTTCTTTAGAAACCTTTAGTTTGATCTGCAACATAAGAAGGTAGACTATAAGCATAAAATGCTTAGTAAGCACCTTGCTTACTCACAAAATCCGTTCATCACATATAAATAGAAATCCACATCATTTGACATAAACATATAACATGAATAAATCCTTAAAGCATCTAAAGCACATAAGCATAAATACTTAACATTTGCATAATCTTTAAAACATAATCATGTGCATAAACCTTAGACATGCAATATTATTAAACATAAACATATACATAAACATTAAACATAGCGTATGCAATATCATTAAACATAAACATGTGCATAAATATTAAACATAGCATATGCAATATCATTAAACATAAACATGTGCATAGACATTAAACATGGCATATGCAATATCATTAAACATAAACATGTGCATAAACATTAAGGATGCTCTTTTGAAAATATATATAATATAATACTTGAAAATCAACATATCATCATCATTGGGATCCCTGGCTTGTACCACACATTAAGGACAGCTACGATAGTCCCAGAACCGAGGATAGCTACGGTAGTCCCAGAACCGAGGCTTTCATAAGGAGCCCATCCCTGTTGGACAGCTACGGTAGTCCCAGAACCGTGGACAGTTACGGTAGTCCAGAACCGAGGCGTTCTTAAGGTGCCCATCCCTTGGACCTTTTTAGGGTCCGGTACAAGCCAATACATAAAGTAAAATAACATACATGAGTCCTTTTCTTTCCATAGCAATTTCTCTTTAGCATAGCGTTCATCATTTCTTTTCTTTTCTTAGAAATTGCTCTTTAGACATTCTTTTATTCATAATGTCATACATGTCATGGGCATACATTCAAAGCATAAATATCATCATAACTTTCAAGCATGAACATGGCATGGAGAAAACATAATTTCATGGTAAGGAAATTCATAACATGTCAACTTATCATTCATGATTCATAAAACACAAAATGTTCAATTTAAAACTAAGGATAATACACCTGGGAAACTTGTTCCATTTTTCTTTTCATCTATCATAGCATAATGGACATGAATACCTTTAATTCAACCCTAATTCAACATATACTCTACTGGTCAAAATATTTAGATAGGGTTATCATGGCATAGAAACACAACCCAACATCACACAACTCATACAACATGTATACATTGAATATCCTAGTACCAAGAGACATCATCAAGTGAGGTAGTGACCTTTACCCATCCTAAAACCCAATTTAAGGTACTGATCATAAACTTCTAAGATTCATACCAACATGAAAATGACAAAAACAAGAGCAATTGGTTTATACAACATACATATAATACATATTCTAACATTAAGAAGCATTAGTAAGTAACAAGACATCTTTAACTCTTCTTTTTCTTTCTTTTTGCCCTTATTTAGGGTATTAACCCAACATGTTCAGAGGGGAAATATGGCCTAAAAATATATATAACACCTTCAAACAAAACATTAACAAGGACTTAAAACCATTAGCTAGTCAAAAAGAACCTCAAACATCTTCTTATGGCCAAAAAGTCTATGGCTTTATGCGAGCCTTGGCCTAAACTTTTAAAGGTCTTTTTGCTCCATCTTTTTACATCATAACTCATGACTTAACATCAAGAAAACATTGGAGTCATTAGATAGCATCAAACACAAACCTAAGCCCTAAATCCATGCTTGGGCCGAAACTTACCTATAGGGAAAACTTCACGATTTTTAGCAACACATCGCAAGAACATACAAAAACATGAATAAAAGATATATAAACTATTATGTTGCAGGTGAGGGGAGTCTTACCCTTGTGCTAAGGATTTCCAAACAAAATATATCACCTAGAAGGAGAAAGAAAGAACTTCTTGCTCCTTGGCTCTTCCTTTGCTTCACAAACACAAAGCCTTCACTAGATCTTCTTGGAGAGAATTTTCTTGATGGAGAGGGCACCTTGGTATTTTCGGCAATGAGAAGAGGGAGGAGATGCCTTATGGCATTTTTTTTTCTTTCCTCATCTTCTTATAGTAAATGAAGAGGTATGCCTCTTCACCTTCCATGGTGACTCTTCATTTTCCATGGTGACTCTTCATCTCCCATGGTGCCTCTTCATCTCCCTTATCCTTACACCTATCTACAATTTCCTTTATCCTCCTAATAGCACTCCCTTACTAGGTGAATTGGTTATATATGCATTCTTAAGGCTTATAACATCTCTAAGGTCCAAGGTTCGATCCTTGGCACCTACATCATTTTTTTATTCTTTATTCTTTTGCAAGCCTATCTAAAGTAAGGCTCATCACATGATGTGTTATTTCTTTTATCCTCATGGGGCCCATTAGGATAACTAATGAAGTGCTATTTAAGACCCATTAGGAATTTCCACCATTTAGAGCCCATATAAGGCCTATTAACACTTACGCTAAAATTCTCACAACTCTAACTATCATTCATGAATCATGCTCAATATGGCTATCATTCATGCAATCCTATTCAATATTAGGGATAATATTGAAGGGAATTTTAGTGGGGTGTTACAACTATTATATCCTTGAATGGTAGTAGATATTGTTTTGTGATCATTGATGATTTTACTAGATATACATGGACCTATTTTCTAAAATATAAGGACCAAACCTTAGATGTTTTTATTTCATTTTGTAGAAGAGTTGAAAACGAAAAATCATCAACAATTAAAACAATTAGAAGTGATCATGGAGGTAAATTTCAAAATCAAAGATTTTTAGAGTTTTGTCAAGAGAGAGGGTATAGACATGAGTTCTCCACTCCTAGAACACCACAACAAAATGATGTTGTAGAGAGGAGAACCGGGTCTTACAAGAGGTCGCACGAAGCATGCTCAATGAGTACTCATTACCGGGGTACTTGTGGGCTGAAGCTGTAAACACAGCTTGCTACGTGCAAAACCGAGTCCTCATCCATAGATTCTTAGGAAAGACTCCTCATAAACTTTGGTTTGGAAAATCACCTACAGTTAAACATCTTAGGGTGTTTGGGTGTAAGGTGTTTATTCTAAACACCAAGGACCATCTTGGAAAGTTCACACGAAGGCTGATGAAGGGATACTGGTCGGGTACTCCCTAGTTAGCAAAGCTTACCGAGTCTATAACAAGAAATCTAGATTGGTTGAAGAGTCTTCTGATGTTGTTTTCGAGGAAATTCCCAAAGCAAATGATCAGCCAGAAGATGTAGAAGGAGTTCAATTCGAACTTAGGAAACTAAGTTTGGATGGAAGTCCGAGTGTTGTTGATGGTAATGAATCTGATGACAGTGAGCCTAGATAACTCATAGATCAGCCGAATCCTGAGGCTGAGCTTGTGTCTAGTGACATCATCCAAGAAGCACCACCAACACCAAGGCAAACTAGATTAGCCTCTAGTCATCCCCAAGACCAAATTGTTGTAGACATCCATCATGGGGTTAGGACTAGATCATTCTTTAGGAATGAGGCTAATGAAGTTACTTTAATTTCCGAAATTGAACCTAGAAAAATTGACGAAGCATTAAATGATCCCGATTAGATCATTGCCATGCAAGATGAACTAGGTCAATTCGAAAGAAGTCAAGTTTGGGATTTAGTCCCTAGACCTAAGAAGACCACCATTATTGGAACTAAATAGGTCTTCAAAAATAAATTGAACCATAAGGGAGAAATCGTAAGAAACAAGGCACGCTTAGTAGCCAAAAGCTATAGTCAAGTTGAAGGTCTTGATTACGATGAGACGTATACTCCCGTGGCACGGTTAGAGTCCATCCAGTTGATGCTTACATTTACAGCACATCGTGGCTTCAAACTCTATCAAATGGATGTCAAATCGGCCTTTCAAATTGTTTTATAAAAGAAGAGGTCTATGTTGAACAACCTCCGGGGTTTGAGAGTTCCGAATTTCCAAACCACGTGTTCAAGCTCAAGAAGGCACTCTATGGCCATAAACAAGCACCCCGAGCTTGGTATGAGCGGTTGTCGACATTTCTAATTGAAAAAGGTTTTGTAAGAGGACAAATAGACCCTACTCTATTTCTACGGAGAGATGGTGACAATATATTTGTAGCCCAAGTATATGTCGATGACATAATTTGTGGCTCAAACAATAAGGGTTATTTGAATGAATTTATTGGCCACATGGAGAGTGAATTTGAGATGAGTCTAGTGGGAGAGTTGACCTTCTTCCTTGAACTCGAAATCAAGCAAACTCGAGACGGAATCCAAGTGCACCAATCGAAATACACACAAGAGATGCTCTGAAAATTTAACATGAGTGATTCTAAAGAGGTAACCACTCCCATGGCTACGAACACACGTTTATACAATGATGAGAGTGGTAAGCCTATTTGTTGGAACCCGGATGGCTAGAGAGGGGGGGTGAATATAGCCAAATACTTGGACTTAGACACTTATCGAATTTCTGCACTTAGATTTGTTAGTAGCACAGCGGAAGTAGCAAGAACAGAGTATGCAGAAAAACAGAAAACAAAAGCAAACTAACACAACTAGCAAGATCGCTAACAAGGAGGGTTTACAAGATTCGGGGATAACTTGTCCCTACTCCTTGGCGTACCCGTAAGGTGGGCGATCCCTTGATCGTCGGCAGATCAAGCCCCGGTGAACACCGGATAGAAAGCAACCTCCTTCTCGGTGGAGTAACCTCTCCACAGCATTTCAATCAAGGATATAGTTTTAAGCACAATGAAACACAAGAAAGATCTTACTTAGCACTTAGCAAAGACAAGAACACAACAAGCTTCTCCTGAGCTCCACCCAGCGACGATCTCACGCAAGAACCCTTTCTCCGTGTCTTCTCGCTGTCGGACTCAAAGCCTCTTGTTCCTTCCTCCAAGTACTCAAGCAAGGGATGGTTGCTTCACTGATTACAGTTGCTTGCTCAAGATGATGGGATCACAGAACACACATGCAAGGATGTGGAGAACACAATCGCGCAGCAAGAACAAGCCAAATGACGATTCAGCGAACTCTATCTGCTCTTCTCCTCTACGCCCTTTTCTTTCTCCACTGAGCACAGGTGACACCATCTCACAGCAGCCTCCAGCTGCTTACCTGCCAACGCCAGCTACCACTGAGCTCTCCCTGGACTCCCTGAGCTTCCCTCAGCCAAGCTCCAGTCAGCAGTTCCAGTCTGCAGCTCCAGCCGTTGCAACCTGAGATGGAAAACGGACAAACCTGCTCCAAGGAAAGGCTTCCATTGACTCTCCTTGAGTGTTTGAATCCTCCCCTGTCACTGCAGCTTAATTAGATCATTAGAGCAGTATATCAAAAAGAAAATCAAGCATCAGAGATGAGGAGCAGAGAATCGGATACGTTCAGACGTGATCAGAGCGCCTGATAGTGCATTTTGAATTAAAGTGATCGGTCACCGGACCGATCAGAGAGCCTCCTGATCGGTCACTAGACCGATCAGGATGGGTTCAGACCGATCAAGTTCCGTCCTGATCGGTCCCCAACGCTCAATCAGAAATCGCGATTTCTCTGGGACTCTCCTGGACCGATCACCAGACCGATCCTAGGTTGTGGATCGATCACCAGACCGATCCACCTCTTTGCCGGGCGATTTCCGAGCATCGCAGTCCAAACCTCCTGATCGGTCACCGGACCGATCAGGGAGCCTCCTGATCGGTCACCAGACCGATCAAGTCATGACCAGACCGATCAGGCTCCGTCCTGATCGATCATAGTGAGGAACTCGCGACGCTGGATGATTCTCCAGAACGATCTGCACAGTGATCTAGATCGGTCACCAGACCGATCAGGAGCAGATTAGCAGGGGAACTCAACCTCACTGTGTGCTCCCTGATCGGTCACCAGACCGATCAGGAGCCCAGCAGTGGGTGAAACGCATACTCCCTGATCGGTCACCAGACCGATCAGTCATCGCTGGATCGGTCACCAGACCGATCCACAAAGGAGCACCGTGCCAACTCCTTGATCGGTTACCAGACCGATCCAGGGGCTCCAACCTAGCCCTCCAAGCTAGGGTTTCATCCAACCTAGCTCTCCAAGCTAGGACCTGACCCTCCAAGCCAAGATTTTTCACCTAACCCTCCAGTTGGGACTTTTCACCTAACCCTCTAAGTTAGGACTTTTCACCTAGCCCTCCAAGCTAGGACTTTTCACCCAACCTTTCGAGTTAGGACTTTTCCACACCTAGCCCTCCAAGCTAGGACCTGACCCTCCAAGCTAGGATTTTTCACCTAACCCTCCAAGTTGGGACTTTTCACCTAACCCTCCAAGTTAGGACTTTTCACCTAGCCCTCCAAGCTAGGAATTTTCACCCAACCTTTCCGAATTAGGACTTTTCAACACCTAGCCCTCCATGCTAGGATTTTCCACACCTAACCCTCCAGGTTAGGATTTTCCAACACCTAGCCCTCCAAGCTAGGATTTTCCATAACATTCCTAATCCCCGATCAGGATCATAATCATAAACCTAAACTAAAATCGGTGTCAACACCAAAATAACAATCAGGGTCACACTGCATCAACAATCTCCCCGTTTATGTTGTTTGACAACCCGATTTTATGTTTAGGGATTCCCAATCAATTTTCTCAAATTCAGAATCATAGGGGAATCAGGATCCTCCCCCTACAACATAATCATCCTAAACTTAACCAACCACACTCTCCCCCTTTGTTGAACACCAAAAGGGTCTAGAGGGGTTGTTAAGTTTAACCATACTCCCCCTCAACCCTAGGGGTATCCCAAAATAACAAAGATTTAAATGAGTGATTTTGATAAACATATGAATACATATGACAAGAGTAGGGCATGGTAACACAAACATATGTATCATATGGGCAAGGCATCATAAGCAAAATCATAAGCATGCATAATAATATAGAAAGAGGCATACAGGCAGATAGTAATCATGTGAGCACATATAAGCCAACATCCTAAGCATGATAAGGCAAATATAAAATACATGCAAAATATCAGATGCATTATATCGCATCAAAGTCAAGATAGCTCAAAAGAACTGAGTACAATCAAATATAACACTCATCATAACAGTCAATACCATCAATCCCCTGCGTGGTCATCGTCTGAAGAATCAACAATATATATAACACCCCCTGGTGTAGGGCTGCTGGGGGACGCACCATCAGGAAACGTATGATGATACCACTCCTCATACCACGTGTCCTGTAGTGCGCTGATCTCAGAGACATCAGACGCTAAAGCATCGAGACGACGATCGAAAGACTGAAACTCTGAGCTGACCTCCTGTCGCCAGAGCTCAAAAATATGTACCTCATGCTGCAGCATCCGCTCTAGCTCCGCAACCTGCCAGCGGAGGTCAGGAGCCCACTCATCGTAATCTACTGTAACAGCGGGCCGCTCCTGAGCATGGTCTGCTCCTGGTAACTCCCCCACTCGTCTTCGATCCTTCCACCGTAGCCCCTGCAGCCCGACAACAATGTCGGACTGAGCGAGCATGCGACGATCCAAGCGACAGTCCTGTCGAACCATGGGCACAATGCGGCCCTGTGAAACATCGATACCTACGGACTGCAACCAAGCAGTAATGATATGGCCAAAGGGCATGTAAACCGTCTGACCATACATCTGGCGATGATGGAGAAATAAAGAGAAGTCACTGGATCAGCCTAACTGCTAATGCATCCCATAGAGCATCAAGCAGTGGAATGGATGAATTTCGTCTAGGTGCTTTGTAGTGGTAGGAATAAGACAATTTGTGATAATCTTAAACAAAATATAATCAATAGGAGAAAGATAGAGAGCAGGAAATGTGGGAAAGTCACGGTCACCCTCACTGGAACCCCTTGGCCTGGGATGGCCTAGAAAATGCTCATAGATAGAGTCAGGAGTGATTCCATCAAAAGGAACTGGTAAGGGATCCGGAAGATAGGGATAGAATGAAAAGGCATTCTCGGACCGGCGACATCCAAGAAAGGTAGTGAAAGCAGATAGAGTAAAGTCAAGGTCAACACTAGCGACACGGGTCCTCCACCCCGTGCCCTCTCTACTAACCATATTATTATAAAATTCAGAGACCAAATCAAAGTTTATTGGCCTCTCTAAGAAAAGGATGGGTTAAAGCTCATAGTACTCAATAATTTGTTGTATCGTGGGACAATGTTCGTAAATATAGGTTTGATCCACCGATCGACATGACATAAGTTTGAAGGTATGCCATTGAAAGTCTAGAGCAAAATGGATATTCTGAAATCGGGTATGCGGAGGCGGTGGTGGTCTTGATGGAGGTGTAGATGATGAAGGACCTTTGCCCTTTGAGCTTTCCTCCAATGGTTCCTTTCCCTTAGATAATTTTCTAAATATTGGAATAGGTCACGATAGCAGATTTGATCAGGAGAAGTGAATCGAATCATGATATAAGTAAAGGTTTGATCAAAATATAAGATGTAATCAAAGACCCAATCAGAGAGCATGATCAAGACACAATAATCAAAAGAACACAAGGTAAGACAAGATCATATGCAGATCGTTTGATCCAAGACACAAGATTCAATCATAGGAGAAATAATCAAGTAAGCATAAGGTAGAATTGATCGAAACAGGAGGTCACGACAAAGATGGGTCACGGCCAAAACAGGAGGTCACGACACAACATAAGAACAAAGAAAATAGACTATGATTAGCGCAAATACAGACACTATGAACTAATCTGCAAGGAAAATTAAACCAAAAACTCACTTTGGTGCCATCGATGGTGATCTAAGATGATCTTGAAAGTTGGAAGAAGAAGCTTGCACAGGAGAAGCTCTCGGCACAAGAAATGAACGCAAACCCCTTCACCGAGAGAGAAACTCGCAGGAAGAAGGAAGAGCTCGTAGGAACCCTTCTCTGGGTCGCACGCACGCGCACAACAGCTCACTCGAAAGAGGAAGAAGGAGATGAGGAAGGCTCTCGCACGGGATGAAGAGGCGCAAAGGGGAGTTTTCGGCGCTAGGGTTCGGCAATGAGAGGTTTTGGAGGAGTTAATCGGTTGGTGGATCGGTCCACCAACCAGACTTTAATGCGATTGAACGGATCACCGTTCGATCTAAGAGTTCCCAGACCGATCATGCTATGGCCTGATCGGTCGGCTGACCGATCAGGCAGGCTCCTGATCGATCGGATGATCGATCAGGAAGCGATCAGTAGGGTTGGATGATATTCGAGAAGCCCTCCTGATCGGTCTCTGGACTGATCACAACAAGGTGCCAGATCGGTCCGGGGATCGATCCAGGCTAGCACAGAATGGTTGGACAAAAATCAGCAAAGTCTCTACCGACCCCTCTGATCGGTCTGTGGACCGATCAACGCAGGAGGGAGCCAGATCGGTCCGGGGACCGATCAGCCCTACTCCTGATCGGTCCAGTGACTGATCAGGGTTCCTGATACTCCCAGATATGATCTGAAACTTTCAGTTTCAGACATTTACACAATTTCTGAGGGAATCTGATGGAAAATGTCGATCTTGGAAGTGATCCCCTGACTATAATTGATCCCTAAACAAGGATCCAAGGTCCTTATGGCTTGAACAAACAGTTTGCTCCATCCAAGTGGAGTCAAACTCAATCAACAATCATTCAATCAAGGTTGTGCCAAATTCAAGTTTCCAATCAAGTTTCCTTGATTGGAATGTCCAAGTATGATCATGGAGCCAAATACACATATGTTATGCATTGGTTTTCCCCATACTTGGTCACCGAAGTGATTTTTATCTCGTCAACTTAATTTCTCAAGGGATGCATTGACATTTTGAGAAATTGAGTTGATCCTAGCATCTCACCCCATATCTAGCAAACAAAAACGTTTTGGTAAACCTTATAGTTTGTGTGAGATGTCCCCAAAGTTATCCAATTGTTTCCCAACAATTAGAACTTATCATGAAGGGTTTTGAATGCATTTTGAAAACTATGAAGCGCGACACATTCCTAACTCCCTTCTTAAGAAACTAAACTCATTTTCGGAGAGTGGCTTAGTGAAAATGTCAGCGAGGTTTGACTTGGACTCTACATGTGAGAGTACAATATCTCCCCTAGCTACATGATCCCTAATGAAGTGGTGACGCACTTCAATATGTTTGGTCCTAGAATGATGGACTAGATTCTTGGTTAGGTTGATTGTGCTAATGTTGTCACACAACACTTGCACACTTTTGTAACTCAATCCATAGTCCTCTAAAGTATGAATCATCCACAACAATTGCGATACGCTCTCTCCCATGGCGATATATTCTGCCTCGGTCGTGGAGAGAGCAACACAATGTTGCTTCCGACTTGACCAACTAACTAAAGATGATCCTAGAAATTGGCAGCCCCCAATTGTGCTTTTCCGATCCAACTTACATCCATCGTAGTCGGAATCGGTATAACCAATTAAATCAAAAGATTCGGTACGGGGGTACCAAAGACCGACTCCAATTGTGCCTTTAAGATATCTCAAAATTCTTTTAATAGCAATTAAATGAGATTCCTTGGCACAAACTTGATACCTAGCGCACATACCCACAGCGAAAAGAATATCAGGTCGACTGGCTGTGAGGTATAGCAAACTACCTATCATGCTCCGATATTGAGTTAAATCAACGGGTTTACCACTCTCATCATTATCTAGTCTTATGTTCGTAGCCATGGGAGTGGTCACCTCTTTCGAATCACTCATATTGAATTTACGGAGCATTTCTTGAGTATACTTTGATTGGTGCACATGGATACCATCGCGAGTTTTCTTGATTTCAAATCCAAGGAAGAAAGTCAACTCTCCGACTAGACTCATTTCAAATTCACTTTCCATATGTCCAATGAATTCATTTAAATAGCCCTTGTTATTTGAGCCACAAATTATGTCATCGACATATACTTGGGCCACAAAAATATTGTCACCATCTCTACGTAGAAATAGTGTAGGGTCTATTTGGCCTCTAACGAAGCCCTTCTCAATTAGGAATGTCGACAACCGCTCGTACCAAGCTCGGGGTGCTTGTTTAAGACCATAAAGTGCCTTTTTGAGCTTGAACACGTGGTTTGGGAATTCGGTACTCTCAAACCCCAGAGGTTGTTCAACGTAGACCTCTTCTCTAATCAAACCATTTAGAAAGGCCGATTTGACATCCATTTGATATAATTTGAAACCTCGATGTGCTGTAAATGCTAGCATCAATCGGATGGACTCTAATCGTGCCACAGGAGCATAGGTATCATCATAATCAAGGCCTTCAACTTGACTATAGCCCTTGGCTACTAAGCGTGTCTTGTTTCTAATGATTTCTCCCTTATAGTTCAATTTGTTTTTGAAGACCCATTTGGTTCCAATGATGGTGGTCTTCTTAGGTCTAGGGACTAAGTCTCAAACTTGACTCCTTTCGAATTGACCTAGTTCATCTTGCATTGCAATGATCCAATCGGGATCATTTAATGCTTCATCAATTTTTCTAGGTTCAATTTCGGAAATTAAAGCAACTTCATTAGCCTCATTCCTAAAGAATGATCTAGTTCTAACCTCATGATGGATATCTCCAACAATTTGGTCTTGGGGATGACTAGAGGCTAATCTAGTTTGCCTAGGTGTTGGTAGTACTTCTTGAATGGGTTCACTAGACACAAGCTCAGCCTCAGGATCCGGCTGGTCTATGGATTGTCTAGGCTCACCGTCATCGGATTCATCACCATCAACAACATTTGGACTCTCATTCAAACTTAGTCTCCTAAGTTCGAGTTGAACCTCATCTTCTGATTGACCATTGACTTTTGGAATTTCTTCAAAGACAACATCAGAAGATTCTTCAACTAATCTAGGCTTCTTATTATAGATTCGGTAGGCTTTGCTAACTAGGGAATACCCGACTAGTATCCCTTCATCAGCTTTTACCATGAACTTTCCAAGGTGATCCTTGGTGTTTAGGATGAACACCTTACAACCAAACACCCTAAGGTGTTTAACCGTAGGTGGTTTCCCAAACCAAAGTTCATGGGGAGTCTTCCCTAAAAACCTATGGATGAGGACTCGATTCTGCACATAGCAAGCTGTATTTACAGCTTCGGTCCATAAGTAACTCGGTAGTGAGTACTCATTAAGCATGCTTTGTGCAGCCTCTTGTAAAACACGGTTCTTCCTCTCTACAACACCATTTTGTTGTGGTGTTCTAGGACTGGAGAACTCATGTCTATACCCTCTATCTTGACAAAATTTTAAAAATCGTTGGTTTTGAAATTCACCTCCATGATCACTTCTAATTGTCTTAATAGTTAATGATTTTTCATTTTCAACTCTTACAAAAAGAAATGAAAACATCTAAAGTTTGGTCCTTATATTTTAGAAAATAAGTCCATGTATATCTAGTAAAGTCATCAATGATTACAAAGCAATATCTACTTCCATTCAATGATATGATGGTACTACAATCAAATAGATCCATGTGAAGTAAATCTAAAGCGGTTGAAGTACTTACACCGCTTTTACCTTTATGTGCAGATTTTGTTTGCTTACCCATTTGACATGCATCACAAAGTTTGTCCTTTTCATACTTGATGCTTGGTAAGCCACGAACTAATTCCTTGTTGGCCAACTTCCGGATGTTCTTCATGTTAACATGTGCTAGCCTCTGGTGCCAAAGGGTGGACTCCTCTTCTTTCGACATGAAACACTTAGCAGAAACATTAGTAGCACTTTTAAATGAAACTTGATAAATATTGTCTACTCTTGTTCCTACTAGTACCATGTCCAAGGTGTCATGTTGTCTAACTAGACATTGACTTGGTTAAAAATCAATTGTGTAACCCATGTCACACAATTGACTGACACTTAGAAGATTAAATGTCATCCCCTTGACTAGAAGGACATTTGAGATTCTAAGACATTCGGATATTTGAATGTCTCCTATTCCTATGACCTTAAGGCTACCATTGTTACCAAATGAAACATTACCTCTACGTTTCTTGTGAAGTGTGGTAAACAAATCATCTATCCCGGTCATGTGTTTGTGAGCACCCACTATCAACGAACCAAG
>JAGFNQ010003111.1:0-83351 GCA_024364735.1 Boesenbergia rotunda
TCGTGCCCAACTTCCCATCAGGTCTTCGGTGTCCAGCCCCTTGCCAGGACTTCTTGCCCAGTCCTCGACCAGGACTTCTTTGCCCGACTTCCGGTCAGGTCTTCTTGCCTAGTCCTTGACCAGGACTTCTTTGTCCAGCCCTTGCCAGGTCTTCTTGCCTAGTCCTTGACCAGGACTTCTTTGCCCAGCCCTTGCCTGGACTTCTTGCCTAGTGTACCTAGTGTTGGTGCAGAATGCACCTAAGTCAAACCTGTGTTTTGATAATGGCAACATAGGTCAAAAGTTAAGTCTTTCTTGTTTTCTAACAAGTTAATCAAGTGTGCAGGAAAAGCCCTAGCGAAGGACTGCTAGGCACTAGTAAAGGAATGCCAGGAAAGAAAGCCCTAGCAAAAGATTGCTAGGCAACTGGCGAAGGACTGCTAGTATCAAGCCCTAGCGAAGGACTGCTAGGCTTCAGGCGAAGGACAGCCTGGGACTGAAGCCCTAGCAAAGGACTGCTAGGCAACTAGCGAAGGACAGCCAGTATCCAAGCCCTAGCGAAGGAATGCTAGGCTCCGGGCGAAGGACAGCTCGGCATCCAAGCCCTGACAAAGGACCGTCAGGCAAAAGTCCAACCAGAGGAACGGTTGGCATCAGGCAAACTCTCCCGAGAGGAGTAGGTGAGGACGCGTTCCCCGTCGAGGGAACAGTAGGCGTCGGTTCGACCTAGGGCTCCATTTTGGAGACCAAAGTCAGAACCAAGACAGCTAAGGCTGTATAAACTAATAATTAATTGTTGTATTGTGTTTTGGACTAACCCTGGATGCAGGACCGAAGGAACGTGTGTCTGCAACTCAGAGAGCCTCAAAGGAGTGAGGCAGAAGCTGAGCAGGGCGCCCTGAGTGTCCAGGGCGCCCCCAAGGTGAACCAGAACCAAGTGAAGCAAAAAGGGCTTCGGCTGCTTACTGGGCTTCAGCAGCCAAGGCACCTTGGGCCCAGGTCTGCGAAGCTTCATCTTTATCCACAGCCGAGATTTCTGCGCGGAAGAAATCAGCCAAGGCGCCCTCTGCGACCAGGGCGCCCCCAGAGTCAAACTTATCCCTATTCGGATGGGATAACTGTTGACTGAGCTAAATCCGGATCGGCTGACACGTGGCAGGGCGCCCCCAACGTCCAGGGCGCCCCTAGGTGCAATAAATAGCACCCAACGCCCAAGCCTTGAAACATCACTTCCATTCAACGCCTCAAAGCTCTTCTGCTCTCGCGACTTGCTCCGGAAACCTTCCAACACGAGCCGACGACGTCCTGCTGCTCCGAGAAATTCGATCTACTTCGGATGTCGGTAAAGAAGAGCGTGTTTTGTTTACTGCACTTAATTCTTTTTAATCAAATTATTGTAAACTGTTTTGCGCCTATATAGAATTGCCCAAAGTAAACGGTCAACGACCGTGGGCCTTGGAGTAGGAGTCGATACAGGCTCCGAACCAATTAAAACCTCCCGTGTTTGCGTTGTGTGTTTTTAACTTCCGCTGTGCAATTGCTCTTTACGTAAATCCGAAAATTTACCGATATTCACCCCCCCCCTCTATCGGTTTTCTCGATCCAACAAGTGGTATCAGAGCGGGGAAGTTCAAACCTAGTGCAACCACCAGTTTGAAATTTTTTTTCGGAGTTTTATTTTTCTATTTTTTTACTTACGAATTTTTCGTTAAACATTTCATTCAATTTTTTCTTGTTAGGCAAGGTTAGTGCAACACCCCTTGTTATTTATTTTATCCAGCACTGCTAATCCAAGACCTAGTCTTGGAAAATCTTTCAAGTTTTCTCTTTCAGTCTTAATGGCCATGCAAGAGGGATTCAGCACCGCAAAACCTCCACTATTCAGTGGAGAAGACTTTTCCTACTGGAAAAGCCGCATGGAGGTCCACCTGAAAACTCAGGTGGACATGTGGATCATTATCCAGTCCAGTCTGGAGATCCCCCGAAATGCTGATGGACTTCCTCAGAACTACTCGGAGTGGGACAACACCCTAAAGCGAAAGATAGAAGCCAACGCAAAAGCTACTCAGACTCTTCAATGTGGATTGACGAAAGAGGAGCTGAACCGCGTGGGCCCCTTCAACAGTGCAAAGGAGCTGTGGACAAAACTGATCGAGCTGCACGAAGGGACTTCAGACACCAGGATCAGCAAGAGGGATCTGCTCCTGAACAAATTATACACTATCAAGATGGCGGACAACGAAACAGCAGCCCAGCTCCACGCACGAATCCAAGAGGTAATGAACGGTCTTCACACAATAGGTCACAAGGTTGAAAACCGTGACCTAATAAGGTATACTCTAAACGCCTTCCCTAGAAACACCTTGTGGGCATCTATGGTAGATGCATACAAGGTCTCTAGGGATCTCTCCAAAATTAAATTAGACGAATTATTTTCAGAGTTAGAACTTCATGAGCAGACTAACTGCAATATGGCCGAGAAGAGTATTGCCTTTTTTGCAGGAAAAACTGGAAAAGTGACAAAAAAGAAACCTCAACCTGAACCCGAGCTCAACTCTGATTCAGACGCAGAAGATGAAGAAGCAGATCAATCTGAGCTGGTCCGATTGGCCCGAAGTTACTACAAAAAATTGAAAAATCAAGCCAACACACGGAGAACCGGCCGAAGAAAGGACGAACCAGCTGAACCCGCGAACAAGCCTAATGTGACCTACTACGAGTGCAAGAAAAAGGGTCACTACAAGTCAGAGTGCCCTAACCTAAAGGAGACAAAAAGGACGAGAAGAAAGAAGGCACTGCAAGCAACCTGGGACGAGTCTTCCTCAGAAGAAGAAGAAGAGGCACCCCAGTCCAACCTACTAGCCCTGACTGCCTCAGAAAACGTCGAGACTGAGTCAGAATCAGAACAGGACGACGGCGAGCTGACCTTCAGAGAAGACAGAGAAATTAAGGTAACAGGTTTTAATAGATCGCAATTAACTGAATTGATTTCTTTTCTTTCTCGAGATTTGGCAAAAGCCAAACTCCGAGTCGAATCCCTCCGACAGGAAGTAAAACTCCTGAAAGAGGGAGCTGACTCTAAACCCTTAACCGAGAAGGTTCAGGAAGGAACTCCTACTCAAGTTGAAAAACTTGAAAAGGAAAACTCCTCCCTGAAAACTCAGGTCAAGGATCTTAGATCAGCATTAGAACGATTTACATCTGGTTCCAAAGGTCTTGATATGATCCTTGGAAAACAGAAATAAGTTCTAAATCGATCCGGATTGAGCTATAGAACCAAATCTCGGCAAAGATCTTACTTTGCTGTACTGAATCAGTCCAGAGGTAAAATTCAGGCATGGGTACCTAAACTATGCCTGAACAAACCGACTGGATCAAATCAGTATTGGATCCCCAAGGACAAGATTGATATCTTGCCTAACCATCATCGTGGCTTTAGTCCAGGGGGAGCCAAACTGAAAACAATATTCATTATTAGATAAATAATTTTAATTCTTGATTGCAATTGCTTGTTTGATTGTTTATTTTAAATTCCTGCAATTTACCATGCTTAGATTTAGAAATGGTTAGTTAAGGACTGAACAAACTTAACTGAAACTTGACAACATAGTATCGGGTGGAGGTGAGATGATAGTACGTTGGGGAAACCAATTCTAATAAGATCAAGTTCACTTGGTCTCTTTAGACTGGCGGAACTAGCCGAAGCTACCGATCCAAAACCCAAACTAGTTAGACCAGAAATTTTTCAAGGAATAATTTTGAAAATGAAACTTCATTAAAAGGCCTTGTCAAGGAAAGGGTGGATGATCCCATAAGGCTACGGCCAAAGAAGGCCTAGTGCCTCGCCAAGACCTGGAAGCCAATTTTTGAATTTCAAATTCAAATTAATTTTTGTCAAATTCAAATCTAACACAAAATTTCAGTTATTTGTAGAATTAAACATTTTTGTTAAAATTAATTATTTTCAAAATTAATTAAGTTTTTAAAATTTAATTGTTTTCAAAATTAATCAAACTTTTCAAAATAACTTTTAACCATCAAAACCTGTCTCACAAAACCTATAAGGTTAACGTGATTAAAAACCCTAGATTAGGTGAGACAGACTAGGCAGTGAAACTCAATTTAAGCTATTCCTGATTCTAATTGGATCCAAATCAAGAAAATTCTTTATGCGTAGGAACATAAAGATTTGGACCAATGGATGTTGGATAGCGGTTGCTCCAGACACATGACTAGAGATAAATTGAAGTTCACCAAGCTCAAACTCAAAAACCTAGGCTCAGTGGCATTTGGCAATAATGCTACACTCTAGGTAATTGGGTCAGGTAATATTGAGCTTAAATCTGATTTCATTATTAAGAAAGTTCTATTGGTTGAAAACTTTAATTTTAACTTGCTTAGCATAAGTCAGTTATGTGATTCTGGTTATATAGTTACTTTCAACAATTCTAACTGCCTGATTAGGAATGAACAAGACTCAGAAATCATACTTAAGGGCACTAGGAAAAACAATGTATACACTATAAATCTTCCCCTTATACCCAAATGTATGTTAACACAATTAGAACAAACAAACCTCTGGCATAGGAGATTAGGTCATACCAATGTAAGAACTATATAAAAAATTACCCAACTTGGCTTAATCAAAGGTATCCCCAAAATCAAAAATAATGAAAACCTAATATGTGAATCATGTAATCAAGGCAAACAAACCAAATCCAATCACAAACTTATTCAATCTAACTTAACTCAAACTACACTTGAGCTCCTGCACCTTGACCTATTTGATTCACATGGAGCCAAGTCACTAAGCGGGAACCGATACTGCTTAATAATAGTTGATGATTACTCTAGGTTTACCTGGGTTAGGTTCCTAAAAACCAAAGATGAAACCCTAAACCTATTTGTTGAATTCTGTAAACTAATTGAAAATCAAAACGACACTAAAATAAAAAGACTTAGGAGTGATCACGGGGGAGAATTTGAGAATCAACGATTCGAAGAATTCTGTAAAGTAAATGGGTATTTACATGAATTTTCATGTCCTAGAACCCCCCAACAAAATGGGATAGTTGAGCGAAGGAATAGAACCTTACAAGAAGCCGCTAGGGCTATGCTCAACGAATTTAATCTAGCAAACCAATTTTGGGTAGAAGCAATTAGTACAGCTTGTTATATCCAAAATAGGGTTTTAATTAACAAGCGATACAACAAAACCCCCTATGAATTGTACTACCATAGACTACCAAATTTACATTACCTAAGGGTCTTTGGATGTAAAGTCCATATCCTAAACACCAAAGACTATTTAGGAAAATTTCAATCCAAGTCAAACCCTGGTATCTTCCTAGGATACTCAACCACAAGTAGAGCCTATAGAGTTTATAACAAACAAACTAAGAATATTGAAGAAACAACAAACTTAATTTTTGATGAAGAAATCAATTCAACATCTAATAATCCAGATTTAACTTCATCACACTCTGACCAAGAAAATAATGAACCCTTAATTGAACCCTTAATTGAACCCTTAAACGAGTTAACCATTGAACCAATTAATGAGTCAACTGAAACAAGTACTGAACCAACAAATCAACCAGCCCAAAGAGTCGAAACAAACCATCCAGCCAGACCTGAGGCTGAACCAAGCTCTAGGAGAACCAAGAAACCCAGACTTAGTCACCCAACCGATCAAATTATGGGTGATCCAACTCTAGGAGTCAGGACCAGGTCTTCCTATAGGAACCTTAGTCAAATAGCTATGATATCAAAAATTGAACCCAAAACTATAGAAGAAGCCCTACCTGATCCTGATTGGATCATAGCGATGCAAGAAGAACTAGCTCAATTCGAGAGAAACCAAGTCTGGGAATTAGTACCTAAACCTGAAGGTAAATCCATCATAGATACTAAATGGGTCTTTAGGAACAAGCTAAATGATCAAGGAGAAATAGTCAGGAATAAAGCCCGCTTAGTAGCTAAGGGATTCAGCCAAGTAGAGGGACTAGACTATGATGAAACATATGCCCCAGTAGCTAGACTTGAGTCCATTAGAATGTTATTGGCCTTTGCATCCCATAAAGGATTCAAATTATATCAAATGGATGTAAAGTCAGCCTTTTTAAATGGATTTATAAAAGAAGAAGTTTATGTAGGACAACCCCCAGGGTTTGAGGACCTAGACAAACCAAACTACGTTTACAAACTAACTAAAGCACTATATGGGTTAAAACAAGCACCTAGGGCCTGGTATGAACGATTATCAACCTATTTAACTTTTAAAGAATTTAAACAAGGCCAAATTGACTCAACATTATTTATTAAAACCCTAGGAAAAGATATATTTATTGCCCAAATTTACGTAGATGACATAATCTTTGGATCCACCAACACCAACTTTCTAAAAGAATTTGTCAAGATAATGGAAGATGAATTTGAAATGAGCTTAGTTGGTGAGCTTACCTTTTTCTTAGGCTTACAAATTAAACAAACTAGGGATGGTAACTACGTTCATCAATTCAAATATGTTAAAGAGTTAATAAAGAAATTTAAAATGGACAACTCTAAAAGTATAAGTACCCCGATGGCCACTAATGTAAAAATAGATAGTGACCCTGATGGTAAACCAGTTGATCTTAAACTCTATAGGAGTATGATTGGTAGCCTACTGTACCTTACAGCCAGTAGACCTGATATTCTGTTTGCTGTAGGGATATGTGCTAGATACCAAACCTGTGCTAAGGAAACGCACTTAGCAGCCCTAAAAAGAATACTGAGATATGTAAAGGGCACCCTAAATGTAGGGATTTGGTATCCTAGGACCTCAACTTTTGCCTTAACCGGATACTCAGATTCTGACTATGCTGGCTGTAAATTAGATAGAAAGAGCACAAGTGGAAGCTGCCAACTGTTAGGTCAGAGTCTAGTCAGTTGGTGCAGCAGAAAACAACACTGTGTAGCTCTATCCACAACTGAAGCTGAGTATGTGGCATTGGGAGAGTGTGTTGCTCAACTTTTATGGATGATGCACACACTTAAGGACTTCCAGCTCAACTACACCCAAACTCAAGTATTCATTGACAATATAAGTTCAATTAATTTAACTAAGAACCCAATCCAACACTCCAGAACCAAACATATAGAAGTCAAACATCACTTTGTAAGAGACCATGTAACCAGGGGTGAAATAGTACTTAAGTATATTGACTCTAAATCCAACCTAGCTGATATATTCACAAAGCCCCTACCTGAGTCTGAGTTCAGCTCACTAAGAAGGCAGTTAGGATTGTGCTCTGTAGAATAGATTATTTTTTTCGATTTGATTTAAAATTGGTTTAAAAAATTTTCTTAATCTTTGAAAAACTGTTTTACATAATTTCAAAATCAGTTTTCATTTTTTTTACTTAGTTTTATTGCAAAACTACCCCCTTTAAAAATTAGGATTTTTTCGAAAATGGACTTAGCCTAGGCCCTAACCCTAGAACTGCATGCACCTATAGACTTAGAAGCCAGCATCTCACAAGAACCTTAGGGTACTTTTGATTGATAACCTAGAAAGGGTTGAGATGCTTAGGTCTTTGCCTTAATTCAAGATGCTTTAAGTCAGTGCATCTGCAGTAATTGGGGCACTAAATACAACTTATACAGCAATCAAGTTAAGTATCAAGTTTAGAAAATCTAACTTGAACAGAAACACTTAACTTGACTAACCCTAGCAAAAACTACTGTTTATAACAGTTAGTAAGTAGCTAATTGGGTTAGACAAGTCCCTACAAAGAAAATTGATTGATTTAGTTAAGTCTAACTATGATCTGGTTCAATACAGCAAAATCTTACTTATTTCCATTATCTCTGCTATATTTATTTGTTTTGATATATGGAAAAGGGGGAGAGATAGGAAAGGAGAGAGTAAAAAGTTTTCAAAATTTTATTTTCGTAACTCTATCCTTTATTCAAAAAGTATTCAAAAGTTTTTTAAACCTAAGCTTTCAAAATTTTGCTAAGTATTCAAGTCCTTCAAAACTGTAGCTTATTTTGCTAAGTATTCAAGTATTCAAGTCCTTCAAAGTTATTACTTAAGCTATCAGAACTTTTTTCAAAACTTCTTGAAAAATACTTAAGCTTTCAAAAGTTTTCAAAATTTTTCCTTTATTCAAAAAGGTTCAAAAACATACTTTTCCTTTCGTTAAAAGCTTAAACTTTTTGAAGAAGTACTTAAGTTCTTAAAGCTTTCAAAATTTTGCCTAAGTACTCTAGTTTCAAAATTTCTTAAAAAGTTTTAAAATGTTGCTAAGTACTCTAGCCCTTCAAAGGATTCTTACTCAAGTTTTAAAATGTTGCTAAGTACACTAGCTGCAAGATTCTTACTCAAGCTTTCAAAATTTTTTCTTAAGTACTCTAAAGCTTAAGTTTTTCAAAACTGTATAAAAACTGAAATTCCTACTTAAGCTAACATTTTCAAAAAGTTTTCAACTACAAGTAAAGTTTTTAAACCCCACGAATTTTTGAAAAATCTAGGGGGAGATTCCTTCCAGGGGGAGGGAACAAAACTTAAAACTTTTTTATGTTTTGCTTAAACTTAACTTTTTGAACTAGGGTTGTCATAAATCAAAAAGGGGGAGATTGTTGGTGCAGAATGCACCTAAGTCAAACCTGTGTTTTGATAATGGCAACATAGGTCAAAAGTTAAGTCTTTCTTATTTTCTAACAAGTTAATCAAGTGTGCAGGAAAAGCCCTAGCGAAGGACTGCTAGGCACTAGCAAAGGAATGCCAGGAAAGAAAGCCCTAGCAAAGGATTGCTAGGCAACTGGCGAAGGACTGCTAGTATCAAGCCCTAGCGAAGGACTGCTAGGCTCCAGGCGAAGGACAGCCTGGGACTAAAGCACTAGCAAAGGACTGCTAGGCAACTGGCGAAGGACAGCCAGTATCCAAACCCTAACGAAGGAATGCTAGGCTCCGGGCGAAGGACAGCTCGGCATCCAAGCCCTGACAAAGGACCGTCAGGTAAAAGTCCAACCAGAGGAACGGTTGGCATCAGGTAAACTCTCCCGAGAGGAGTAGGTGAGGACGCGTTCCCCGTCGAGGGAACAGTAGGCGTCGGTTCGACCTAGGGCTCCATTTTGGAGACCAAAGTCAGAACCAAGACAGCTAAGGCTGTATAAACTAATAATTAATTGTTGTATTGTGTTTTGGACTAACCCTGGATGTAGGACCGAAGGAACGTGTGTCTGCAACTCAGAGAGCCTCAAAGGAGTGAGGCAGAAGCTGAGCAGGGCGGCCTGAGTGTCTAGGGCGCCCCCAAGGTGAACTAGAACCAAGTGAAGAAAAAAGGGCTTCGGCTGCTTACTGGGCAGGGCGCCCTCAGCAGCCAGGGCGCCCTCAGCAGCCAAGGCGCCTTGGGCCCAGGTCTGCGAAGCTTCATCTTTATCCACAGCCGAGATTTCTGCGCGGAAGAAATCAGCCAAGGCACCCTCTGCGACCAGGGCACCCCCAGAGTCAAACATATCCCTATTCGGATGGGATAACTATTGACTGAGCTAAATCCGGATCGGCTGACACGTGGCAGGGCGCCCCCGACGTCCAGGGCGCCCCTAGGTGCTATAAATAGCACCCAACGCCCAAGCCTTGAAACATCACTTCCATTCAACGCCTCAAAGCTCTTCTGCTCTCGCGACTTACTCCGGAAACCTTCCAACACGAGCCGACGATGTCCTGCTGCTCCGAGAAATTCGATCTACTTCGGACGTCGGTAAAGAAGAGCGTGTTTTGTTTACTGCACTTAATTCTTTTTAATCAAATTATTGTAAACTATTTTGCGCCTATATAGAATTGCCCAAAGTAAACGGTCAACGACCGTGGGCCTTGGAGTAGGAGTCAACACAGGCTCCGAACCAAGTAAAACCTCCCGTGTTTGCGTTGTGTGTTTTTAACTTCCGCTGTGCAATTGCTCTTTACGTAAATCCGAAAATTTACCGATATTCACCCCCCCTCTATCGGTTTTCTCGATCCAACACCTAGGACTTCTTCCTGTACACTCAGTGAACAAGTTAGATCACAATAACATCTTAATTTCTGAACCCTTTGCCATTATCAAAATCCAAGTTTGACTTAGGTGCTCCCTGCACCAACAAATAATGCATATCAAAACCCTAGACAATCCATGCATCATGATAAACCTAGAATTATTAGACTGAAGGACCAAGGCATAATCTTAAGAAGAGGAGACATATGCCTAAACGAATAGGTAGGTCTAGGAATGTCCAAGGTGGACATGTTGACTCTAGGGTTAGAATCCTAGAAAGGCAAAATCAAGCATTGAAGGCAAAGCTTGATAAACTAGAGAAAACTCTAGAGAGATTCAATGTTGGATCCAAAGGGTTAAATAAATTATTAGGGAGGCAAAAACCCAACAATGATAGGTCGAGTTTGGGATACCGGTCTAGGTCCTCCAATGCTAAGGAAAAGTCATATGCAAGAGTGTCATATGACTATAGCAAGAAAAATCTAAAAATGGCAAGGGAGTGTCATTTAAGGGCAAGAAGAAGACCTTAACCAAGGACAAGATTTTCAAGGTTAAAAAAGTTAGGTTCGTAGGCCAAGAATCACCTGAGGTATACCGGTGTGGCCTAGTGGTTTAGATGAGTCACTTAGGGAGGTGACTAAGGCTAAGAGCTCAAGGAGAAGCTCTAAGAGCTAATTTGGGACCCATGGAAAATGGATCTCAGGAGGATATCTCTTGGGAGTCTAGATGAACTATGGAATATAGCAAAGAGTTTGGAGACGGATTTAAGTCTCAACCTTGGGGATTTAAAACATGTAGTTTGTGTTCATACAAGAAATATGACATTAGGGTCATATTGCATGAAAAATTGGTTTTGATGTATATATGTCATATAAACCTATACTAGGGTTGCATTGTGGTTTGGTATGGCCAGATACATCAAGATAAGACCCAAAACTAGGACTTCAGGTCAAGGTTCAGTTAAACCATTTAGCTAGTTTTGGGTTTGGTGTTAATCTTGGGACTGGTGATAGATACATTTTTAAATATATTTTTTCCAAGTAGATATGGATATCATAAATTTCTCTATAAAATTTGTGAATTTTTGAAGATCTGTGGATTTATTGGTGCATTTCCAAAATTGGGTTCAGAAATACTGAAAGGTTGATTTCTGAGTATCAGTCGACTGGTGCAGGGGACCAGTCGACTAGTAGTAGGGTTTTCTAGAGTAAGAATGCTTCTGTGAGTTTTTTCGATAGGGATCAGTCGACTGATAACTGACTTAGTCGACTGATACGTGCTGAAACTATTTTCAGCAAAGTCGAAATGTGTCATAATGATGTCAAACATGTATATAATCTTATGGGGGATTAATACACAATGTTTATGATCATTAGACGGTAAAGAATCTAATGATTGAGATATTATTGGAGTTCTTTTTGATGTGTGGCAAAGTGGGAGAATTAAGGTTTAATTGGGAAAACTTTATGTACCTTTGCAAGAAATCCTAACTTAAGGGGAAGCTTAGGTGAACGGGGAGCTTTGTTGCTCATGTATTGGCAAAGGAGGAGCCTTGTGATAGGTTCTTAAAAAGTCCTTAGTAAGTCCAAGTGTAGGGGGAGCCTTGGGAGAGGTTCTTAAAAAGCCCATTGAAGAAAATCCTAACTCATTGGGGAGTTTAGGTGTGGGGGATGTCTTGTGATAGGTTCCATTCATGTTTGCATTTCCATGTTGGCATATGCATTGGCCGTGTAAGCCCAAGGTATAGCCTTGGCAATGTAAGTCCAAATGATATTAGCATTTGTATTTGCTATATATTTTACCTAACTTAAACGTATTGCCAAATATCAAAAAGGGTGAGATTATTGAGGCAATCTTTGGTCCGTGGGACCATGTGTTTTGATGTTTAGGCAAAGGATTTATGTTAAGTTCACCCTTGTATTTGATATGTATATTTGAGTGTACAAGTTTGCAGGATACATATAGACTTAGTTTGACAGCTTCGGTCCGGTGAAGGATGGAGCATCCGAGGGACCATGGACAAGGCAGCAACGATGAGTCGAGGGAATCACACTTTGAGGCATACGCGAAGGATGACATGGAGATGAGCTGCAAGCTTGTATGCATCCAGGGATGAGAGACAAAGTGAAGAAGACTTGAAGGCAATAGGTCATGGCTGCGAAGAAGAGTCAAGTGAGTCGTGAGGGTCCAAATGCTAGTGAACTGTACTCGGGAAGGGAAACCATAGGTTTAATTTTACCAGTCGACTAGTATAGGATCAATCGACTGGTTGAGGTCATAAAAAGATCAGTCGACTGATCTTCTGTGCAGTCGACTGATGTCGGTTGGATTCTAATGTTGGGTTGTAATGTTCGAATTCGACAACTATCAGTTAACTGGTGTTGGCACCAGTCGACTGATCTTCTGTGCAGTCGACTGATGTCGGTTGGATTCTAATGTTGGGTTGTAATGTTCGAATTCGACAACTATCAGTTAACTAGTGTTGGCACCAGTCGACTGGTAACGGCTGGATCACCAAACGAGTTCTATTTATGAGAACTTGGTTTGCTGGAGCAAGGTTGACGAAATAAGCTTAGTTAAAGCTTATTAGTAGTCTACCAAGCTCAGGTGTGTGTGCGTGTGTTGTGGCGATGTTTCTCCACCCACAAGGAGCTACACGAGCTAGCCGGAGGTTATATGGGGAGTCATCCACCGATGAATTGGGATCGTCCACCTTATATACAGCCGTGGAGTAGGAGTTTTATCTCTAAACCACGTAAATTAGTTTGTCTCTCTTCTTGTTAATTTTAGTTTAATTGTTATTCCGCGTGCGCACTAATATCAAGTGTAGGAGAGAATCGATGAATCAAGGGTGACAAGCTATTCACCCCCTCTAGCCGGCATCCGATCCTCCAACAGGAACATGGCCACCCTCGCTTGGCAATCAACTGTGGCATGATAGGCCACCAACGAGTTCATGTTCAGAATAATGTCAAACTCTACCATCTCGAGAACCGACAAATCCATGGTGAGTGTATAATCACCGAAATCTAATGGACATCCCTTGACTTCCTACGTGATATCCAATACCTCACCGGATAGCAGAGACACCGATAGACATTGTGATCTAAGGGTAAGCAACTTACTAATCTTTCCCATGAACAACCGAGATATGAAAGAATTGGAACTACCGGTATCAACAAGCAATTCAGCAAGAAATGTATAAACTAAAATCATACAGTGAAAGACTGATCCCTCGCCCCGCTATGCCTCCTCTCTGGTGACTACATATACTCGACCTATCTCAGGAGCTGGGGGTGGCAACGCCAAAATCTGTTGAGGCTGAGATGTTGAAGGTCCGGCGGTATGCTGAGGCTGATATACTGAAGGTTCAACTGACTGTTAAGGTTGATAAATTGCAGGCTGGTATGCTTGGTATGGCTGCTAATAGTGAGACCTCGTCATAGAATACTGAGACGTCGCTGGTGTGGAGGTGTGCTCATGCCCAAGCATACAGTAGATCTGAACTGGTGAAAGTACTACCTGCTGTTGTACTGTCTACTGCTGTTGAGATGACGTATGAGTCTGTCGGCCACCTCTCTATGGCCTCTAATGTCCCGACCAGGCTCCCTGGAGAGTAACTGTGATTTATGCTGAGCCTTCAAGGCACACCCTCGGCTCTCATGTCTCGAAAGCTTACAGTAATAGCATACAGGGTGATCTAGAAGACAATTTGGTATACTATGGTCTCTAGATCCGCACTGAAAACAGTGAGCCCCACTGGTAGCATACTTCCGGGTCTGCTGGGAAACATAGGACGATCCTGTTGAAAATCACTCAAACTTATGAGGTCGAGAGTGAGCCCCGGAAATAACCTGTGTACCCTGATTTCTGCTACTGCGCTTCTGTCTGATGTTCTGCTATTTCTGAGTCACCACTGAATCTTGAGTCGGCTGCTTGCCTTTCTTCTTATCATCATACACTCACTATTAGGTCATTTCTATGAGTAGAGCCCGGTCCAAAGCCTCCCGATAAAATGTCATAACTCATCCAGACTGTTAGTAGGAGCATTAGAGCCAATTATGTGATGATTGACTAGGGACTTTTTGTATCATATTCTATCATCAATAAAGGTATGTTTGGTTATTATACTTACTTTGTATTTGTGTTAAATAACTAAGTATAATAATGCCCTTGGGTAGTAGGTTCTTATCTATATTATATCGATTGGTTGAATCGATAGTGAGATAATGTAGAGAACACTACACTAAACTATTCCTAGTCAAGTATTAATATTCAAGGACAATATTAATGCATGGAGACTAGCATGTAGGTCAACTGATGACTTGAGCTCATAAGTCATGGATATGTGATATCAAGTTGACACATGAGTATATATTGGAGAATGTGTACTGAATTGACCCGCCATGAGAAAGTTTCATAGATTGTCATATGAGTGTCATAAACTTTCTCATGTGACTATTAGTATGAATAGTCCTTAGACCTGAAGTCACTACGGTTACCTACATAAGGAGTTATGTACTTTGGTATCGTCAAACATCACCCGTAACAGGGTGGACTATAAAGGCGATCACTGGGTATGTAATGAATTATGCGGAGGGATGTGAGTGATGTAGATGGGATCTATCCCTCCCATATGACGGGAGTGATATATGTGGGCCCCTTGATTGAGTAGGACTACTAAAACGCATGGTCATGCTCAAATGAGTCAATATGAGATATTGAGCTCATTTGTTTGAGTGAGTCTACTCAGGGATCAAGAAACACAAGATTGACTGAGGATGACACGGTCTATGCCTCATTGGTCAATCTAGATATCGAGGATAGAAGGACAAGGTCATTCATTATCATAGTCATGGAGGTTTAGTCGGATCTCGACTTTTCTTGTTACTTGGGTAGCAATGATGCATTGCTAGATGTCGCTCATTGCTTATGTGTCTAAAGCGTTTAGGCACATTACCAATGTTACGAGAACCTATTGGGTCACACACTAAGGACACGATGCTTCGGAGATTAATTGATCTTGGTTTGACTAAGATTTGATTCGAATTGGATTAATTGAGTTAGACTCAAGTGAATCCAATTAGATTATGGGATTGAGTCTAATTTGAGTTAGACTCATCTAGATTAGACTCAACCACTTAATTATGGATAATATTCATTAAAGGGTTTAATAAAATATTATTTAAGAGGAAGGCTAAGAGACATTCTATTCATTAGATGAATAGAATATTAAGAGTCTCAAGGAATACCAAGAGGCTTGGTATTCATTGGGTTTTATTAGCATTAAGATGAGAGGAGCTCAAGGGACATAGACCCTTGGTATTCATTAGATGAGTATAAATACCCCCCTTGTCAAAGGCTAGAGGGTGCATCTCTCTTCCTCTTCTTTCTTCCATAACTCCCTAGTGGAGGTTCTTGTGCTTTGTGAACCATCCCAAGTTGCTAGCACAACTAAGGTGGTTCCTCTCCGAGGCGTAGATCATGTTCGTGTGGATACGCATAGAGACACGGACACTTGAACGTGTAAGAGATCCGGTGAACCAAAGGACTAGCGGGATAAGCGAAGGGCACGCGATAAAGGTATTCCTATAAGATAGGAATTGTAGATAACTTTGTATGAGTTTTTCTTTCACATGGATCGCTTGAGGGATCTTATTTCCGCTGCGATTTTAAATATTTTTACCTATAGATCCCTACACAGACATCCGTAACTGAATATATCTAGCGAGACCTTACATAAACAACATCATCGGCTCATTGTCGTCGGCCACCAACTGAGGAAAAAACTCTACCAGACAATTAAATTCTGCATCATACTCCAGAATTACACGCTCTCCCTACTAAAAACCTAGAAACTCCTGACGTCGGGCCATACGGAACGCGATAGGATACTACTTCCTCATAAAAGCCTCACGAAAAGAAACCCAAGTAACATGTTGTCCACCAATAATAGTCTTCTACATGTTCCACCAAGTGACGACCTGATCTCAAAGGTGATAGGGAGCTAACTCAACCTTCTCTATATCTGTGAGAGTTATATAGCTGAAGGTGCCCTCCAATGTCTCCAGCCAAGCATGAGCAGTATACGGATCGGGTCCTCCGTGGAACAATGTGAAACGGTCCTTCACGGATACTGCCAATAACAAAATCCGAGCTTTGTCCAGAATCCAGCCCCTAGGAGCGGTGGGTACCACTGATGGCACTGCTGGAACTGCCACTAGTGATACTACTAGAACTGCTATCGGATACGATGGAGGTACCCTCGGTGGTGGAGGTCTCTACTCACCCAAAAGGTCCTGGTGAGCTGGTTCCCAACCAGTCGGCTTCACCCTGGTGTGTCTCTCTGGAAACTCTACCTCTTGACTTGAGTCATTCACTGACTCCACTGTCCTCCCCCGTGATCGTCGTCCACGACCACGTGGACCGGGTGGAGACAGCTCAATACAACGTGACATACCTATTAACATAACCAATATGCATTACTTATATATAAATCTACCAGAAATTAAACTAACTTCGTAATTGCTGGGGAGGTCTCGTCGTTGTCAAGTCCCAAAACATAACCATGTCGAGAAAATGACTCCGTAAAATATAAAAATCCCTAAAATACAAATAAACCTAGTAAAACAACTCCATAAAATTCATAGACACCCAAATGAACTCATAAACTTAGCTCTGATGCTAAAAATTGTAACGCCTCTAGGGCCCATGCTTACTCAAAATTGGATAGCATCTCCCCTATATAGCGGACAATATGAAATATTTATACATATAATCTCACACAATATATGGATCATTCAACATGGCTGGCAACTCAAATATAATATAAGCTCCACAACCACGCAATATAAAAGATAGTAATAAAAGAAATTACATATCCCAATTAAAGTAAATACGGAAATAAAAAAAATACAGAAATAAAGTAAATGCGGAAAAACTCTAAAATGCTAAACGTCATGGGATTGGCAACTGGATCCTTTCTTGGCTCCAAGTAATGCATCTACCGACTACCTGAAACAGAATTAGATGGTAGGGGTGGTGAGTCCGGTCGAACTTTATGGGTAATTAAATAGATAAATGCATGACATATAAAAAGATACAACAAGTAGAAGCAATAGTATGCAGTTTCCGAAATAGAATAACATATATGAATATGCAAAACGGAATGAAAGTGCAAATATTAACTCATATATGTATATCAATCAAGTGCAACAATCATACCTCAAACAAATGCAACAAACATAAATAAATGCACGATGTAATAAATGCAGATGGTGCAATGACATGTGTCACCCCTGATGTTAGTCAAGTCACCATCATATCACATCTGTGAGGTCTAGTGGGTAGGGTTGTGATAACTGTACGCACTCTAACAACTATCATTACTATAAGTGGTTGAGTGGACAGGATGTTGGGGAGTCAACTACTCTAAAATCCCAAGAAAAAGGGGGAGCCACAACAAATCTGCTATCCCTCGAATACAACGGAGAGAGTGTCAATTGTTTGTCTACAACTCCATCATCCACTATCCACAAGTGGTCAAGTGTGGCAAAACAGGATGGCTATTCGCATTCTAGCAACTATCACTACCCATGAGTGATTGAGTGGGCAGAGAAACTATATGACTGACGACGAGCTTAATCATATGGAAGTCGATGTTCGCCAGCATGCAACTATACAGATATGGTGCATATTACTAATATGTACAATCAACCAGGTCACATTTACACAACGGTACGATAAATAAATATCAGAATCATTAAACATGCAACTAATCTATTGGGTAGGATATATCTAATGTCAACCAAATCCTAGTTGTGTTTAATGATAATTTCTAAGTATTCGCATACAAGCAATACTTTACAGATCAGGAAATTAACAGGTGAGACTGTATGAACATAAATTTGATTAGTTCAAATATCAAGCAAAAAAAGTATCAAAGAATGATATGAACAAGAATAAGAATAAGATAAAATAATCCTACTCAAAAATAAAACAGTCATACATTTAAGTTCAATAAACTATAGATACAAAGAAGAAATACCCGCCTTCAAAGTAGGTGCCCGTAACGCGTAGAGAATCCCCAATCTAGATATCCGAAGTAAATCAATGTCTTGTAACAAAGGATATAGTGTTTAGCTATAGTAAAATATGATACCTAGCTAAATAAACTATCCCAATTAATTAGGATCATCCTAATTACTATATTTCATTTAATTAATCGTAATTAAATGATTAACTCTTAATTAAGTTGAGTTATCAAGATTAGGTTCACTCTAGGTTTAGACTAAATCTAACCCAAGAGATCACTTAAATATCAACTCGATACCCAATCAAAAAAAATGATTAACGAGGTTTTTCCAACCTCAGGCGACCGGCCTGGCCTCACGGAAATTTTCCACCGGCCGCCAGGGTAAATCGGGAAGCGCTCGCAGTGGGCGGTCTAGAAGCCCAACATCCCAGGGTTCGCGCCCCATTTGGAAGAAAAATTCCTGCAAATACGCCGTAGCTGGGGATCGATACCCAATCAAGCTCTTAGCAAAACAAAATGGCACAAACCATCCCCAATCCAAATCAGAACTCGAATAAGTACAGAATTCTAAAACCAATCACAGAAAACGATCTCACACAAACAGAACCCAAAACTCCATGGTCAATCAAAGCAACCTTACAAAACAAATCCACAATTCCATCTTCCTTACAAAATTTCCTTACAAGCACAGAACCACCCGACTCTAAACTCTTGATTTTTGTATTAACTACGGTGGGAAAAAAAACTGGAGCTTTGATACTCTGTCCACCTCAGATAAAACGTAAAGGAATTTTTTTAAAATAAAATATAACTTCAATATAAGCTCGAAACTCTGAGCTTAACCCACTCAACATCCAAATCATAAGGAGCAAACGTACATTGATTAGTCATATTGCTTTAGGCATAAAATAGAAGCAATGCACATAATTTTCAAATAAAAATCACTGCTTAATTCATCTAAACTAAAGAACAAAATCAATACTCCATTATAATCACCTTGTTCGTCTTCTCCAGGAGGAAGATCCCATTGCTGATCTTGGAGGGAGGGACGATCTTTTCCACGAGAAAATGGTTAAGAAGCAGAGGAGACAGCGAATGGCTTGAGTATTCTTCGGGGGCTGCTCAAGCTTTCTCGTGTGGGGAAGAGAAGAATTCACGAAGGGGTTGTGATTTTCAGAGGTGGCTGAGAGAGGACGATCGCCGGTCCTAGGTCGGCTTCGCTCGCGGAGAAGGGTTGCCGTTGGCGATGAGATGAGTCGGCGTGCGTCGGTTTACAAAAAAGACGAGAAGAAAGTTCGTGCGATGACGGGGAAAAGGCGTGAGTGCGATAAGGGAAGGGAAAGAAAAGGTATTTTATCTATTATATTTCAATTTGCATAAAGCCCCTCCTAATTTATTTTCTTTCAGACACACCTTTAAATTTCAGATTTAATCACTTTAGCCCTCTAAATTTTTGATATTTAGAAAGTGATCTGCTCTTGAACCATCCAATTAAACACAAATAATTTAATTAATTTTTTTTTAATGTATTAATAATTTTTTGTTGAGTTTGAAAACTTGACTGATGAATGCTTGCCTCTTAATTAAGGTGCAAGTTTCCCCGCCTGATGTTGATGGCGATAACCATTGCAAACGGCATGCAGCAAGTCTCCCTACAGTAGAAATAATAATAATAAAAAATATGTGAAAGGAGGCTAAGGGCATTCACATTAATAAAATCCTTCAAAAACTCAGTTGTTATCGTATCTAGAGCTGTCAAACAGGTCAATCTGTGATGTGACGGATCGGCCTATGACGGACCGGTCATTTGGCGGGGCGGGGTGGGGCGGGTCGACCCGTCATCTAGGCTGGTTAAAAAATCCTCAACCCAACTCAATCCAAGGCGGGCCGTGAGTTAGGCAAGCCAACCCGCGGACCCATCAAAATATTTTTAAAAAATTAAAAAAAATCATATATTTAGATTTCATTAATCAAATATGTTAAGAAATATATTTTTTAAATATAAATGAATACAAACGAGTACTTATGTGATGAAAAATATTATTTTTTATTTCAAAATAATAACAAAGAAAGATAATAAATTATCATAAAACTTAACTAACATGTAATTCTCAACACGCAGGCCAACCCAAGCCCGTCGCGGGCCGACCTGTGCGGGTCGCGGGCCTAGGCGGGTTGGCCCGCGGCGGGCTTGGGTTGCTTAAATTCTAACCCAACCCGCTTAAATTGATTAGCGGGGCGGGTCAACCCGACGGGCCCAACCAAAATGACAGCTCTAATCATATCCACGTCATGTCAAAAATTAAAAATTTTATATATATCTTTCCACTATAAAAAAAAATTCAATAACTCTTTTATGAATCTAATATTTTTTCATTATTTTATATATATTTTTATCTCTCTTTCATATTTTATTTTTTTATATAATTAAATTTTTATAAATATTTTCAATTTGTTAACTTTATATATATATATTATAATATATATATTAAAAAAGTTAATATTAACAAATATTTTAATTAAGCAAATAAATGGTGCGGAGCCGTTCCGTCTATGCAAAGTCGTTGGGAGGATGAGAGAGCTCCCTCTCACTCCTTCGTGGTGCTAGCTCAGTAATGGGTGTTCATAGGGTGTTGTCGAAGAGGTCCTGGATTCGAGTTGTATGAGACACACTGGATTAAAACTCTAGATGTTTGATGTATTAATTCTTGATCCAACTGTGCACTAATTATTCCGGGGACCATGATTTATCTCTTTCGTGATGGCCTTGGGACGGATATGACGGAGACATGGGGGGAGCAATTTTGCCTTAATGGGTGGTCAAGATGCTTTAATCATCACAAAGTGGTAGAAAATTAAAGTAAGATCATTTATGATATATATAATTCTTAGATTACAAATTTATGAGGGCTCTTTGAGTTGTGACACTGTAAACATATCGTATTCTCATGTGATCATAATGTAAATGTTTATTTAAATATCGATATTCATGGTCAATTTCAATTTTCTCAATCGCTAAAGACATAACTGCATTGATAATTTATTTGAAATTAAATCATCGTGTTTAAATTAAATCTTGTTAATCATTATTCAGATTAATAGTATTCATAATTTATCTCCTTCGTATTAATTTTGAGATGAATTGACGAAAATATTAAAAATGAACGAATAATCTTTGCGATCTTGATTTTAATAGGAGCTGTTATTCCGAGGTTCAAATAAATATGTTAAAAATTCGGTATAAATTTTAATTAATTTTTCAATTAAATTGCAACGGGAAGGTCAAATCTATTTCAAACTATTAAGGTATTCTTTTTTCTTCATTCTTTTGATTAGATGAAAGCGGCTCAAATGACTAAGCTACTTTTTTTTTTAAACGTTGACAATAAATTAACAAAAATAACATCCAATTACACTTATCCAAACCATATAATAAAGTTTGCAAACATTAATGTCAAATGATTAAGTGTCATCAATAATCGTAATAATTAATATGATCAAATGGTGATATCAAAACAAAATTAAAACTGTAACATTATATGAAATAAAATACTCATGATATATAAAGTAAAATCGAGAAGACAATATCGATGATCAAATTTTAAAACACTAACGAGATCATGTCCAATTAACTATTTAAGAATCATCAATCAAATTTAGATACATATGAAACCAATAAAAGCAGCCAACAATTTGACGTCTAGACGGTCAAACCCTAGACCAACAAAGATCACAAAATTCTGTTAAAAATAATAGATATTGGAGTACATATCAAATAGTTAAGAGTAAAATATAACATTGTCAAGTCCTAGCTAAAACTCATTATATTGTTCATCTATATAGAATAATATTGGCAATGAAACATTTTAATTTCCTTAATTTGCTGCTACATATATCGGGATATTTAACTTGACATAAAAAAGCAATGCTCAATGGAATAGCTCATTAGTTTTTATATTGCAATCAAGAACATGGTTATTTGGCAAATATGAAGAAATTGAAATTAATTGCTTCTCAAAAATAAGAACTTACTCTGGTAATTTTAATTTTAATCTACCAAAATACCCAAGATAACACTTAGTTGTTATATTTATCAAAAAATATTTATTTTCTAAAAAAGATTCCCAAAATTGCCCTTAAAAAGGATATCAAAATAAGATGTGCATCTTAAAGTATTTAATTTTGTCTACTTCATAGAATAGCAAATCGTTTCTAAATATTCATTCATTTCATATAAGACAGAATAGATGATATATATGTGTGTTACTTAAAATAAGGGGTGAGGAAATCTTTGATGCTCTTGTCATCTCAATCCAAGTTGTTCCACCATTTGTCTTCACCTTGAATTCTTTTTAATCTGTTCTTCAATATTTCAACCCTAAATGGTAACTTTTTGAGCTTTGGACAATCCATCACAAATATATGTTCCAAGTAGGGAAAATGGAGCGGTATGTTTGCAATGGGATTGAGGTTCGGCATGTCCAACAAAATCAAGACCCAAATGCTAGAGCTAGAGAGGGAGTTGGAGTTCCCTACCTCACTTATTAGTTCCTTCATTTTTTCACAATTAACTATCTGTAGTTTAATAAAGGCATGGAAGTTGTAGAATCCAAGAAACATCCTTCAACATCCAGCATTCAAAAATATATAGTTCACGAAGGTTGTAGAGCCGGACTCTATTCAATGAAATCTCTTCCAAAAGTTCTAGACGGAAAAACTTGAGCTTCCTTAAACATCCGAAACTTGATTCGCCACCTCCAGCCAACACTAATCTATCTAATCCAAGATTGCTAATGCCTAGAGACTCGAGGTTGTCACTTACCCAGCAACCCCATTGTGGCGTGCCTAGATCGTGGTTCGAAAGTTTTGAAATATTATTCGGTGGTAACATGTTGACTTGCTCAATGTTATTTGTCATAGCCTTAATTTCAATTTCCACACTTAATTGGTGGCGTCCTTTGAAACATTTCAGCTCATCCCGCCACCACTCGGGTACAAGAGGAATGTCGACCACATATATCCAACCACTTGTGCATTGATAAATTGACGAGTATACCTTACAAGTACTCTAATTTGTCCAGGCAACCAAACTCAAGTGGCAATCTTGTAATAGGATTGAAGGACATGTTTAAATATTGAAGCTCAGTCAAGGTACCGATCTCCATTGGAAGCTATGTCATACCACATCCCTTGAGATCCAAGAATGTTAAACGAGGCATGCTTGCAAACAAACTTGGAGGAATTGTTTTCAAGCCTATGTTGCTATGGAGAATCAACATAGAAAGTTTTGGAAAAGTGGAAACTCCATATACACTCTTGTAACGATGTAATGAATGATGCTCGCTTTGCTTCTTTCCATTTCTCTTGTCTAGGCAAATCACTCAACTCGATTCGTACTGTTACACTCCATTTTCTTTTGTTTTCATTCAACCCAGAGACCATCAAGTCTCGGATGACATTGTTAGATATCATGTGAATGGAAAGGGAGGTGTAGAGGAAAGAAGTTCCTTGGTGAGTGGGACTTTTGTTGAGAATCGAAATTTGAGAGGGTCTCTTTGAAAATTAGGGACCTAGTTGTGATTTTTCAGACTTGGAGGGGTTATTTACAAAAAGCCAAAAACTATTAAAACCCTAAACAGTTCCTCTTTTCCCCCGATTCCTAGTTTCCGCCCCCTCTCCTCTGCGCCGATAACTCTCGAAACCACCCGACGCCGCTTGCGGTTTCTTCCCGACGCTCCATCGCGTCGCCGCCGCCGAGACCCCTTCACAATCTTCAACTTCTTCGCAGCCTTCATCTTCTTCCTTCCTCTTCTCTTCGGCGCTGCACCTCAAGCATAGCCTACGCCATCCCTATCCTTCGCACTGTCGTCAATCTCCCTGATCGCAGACCCCGTTGGGTCGCTGTGTGCCCGACACCACCCCCTTGCAGTACTGTCGTGTTCGTTGCCCTCTTTTCCCTCTGCTCACATCGACGTCGGAGATTTCTGCCCCTGTTGCCGACGATCTCTTCTTCCGGCCGATTCAGGTAAAGCCTGCCCTAATTTAGGATAAATCGTACGTAATTTTGTTGATAGATTTAGATGTTGATATGTTGATATCAGATCATTTTGTGGGAGTCTTCTGTTTGATCTGATTTTTCAGTTACTTTTCAAATGTTGCTGCAAGGAAGCTTTGTAACAAGCTGTATAGAGGGTTGTCGATCAGTGATTTTGCCTTGAATTCGATTATAGGATGGTGATAGTGAGGTATTCTGTTTTTGGGAATTTGATCAGTGTAGTATGTTTTCTTGCCGTGGGTTTTAAATGATTTTGGGAGAGTGATTTTGAGGTAGGGTTGCACAACTGTGTGTTTGGGTTATTTTGAGTTTGTGATTAAGATAGTTAATTGGGTTGCAAGCATGTGTAAAATAGATTTGGGTTATTGTACATTGTTGTGGGTTATCCTAATCATGTTAGTATTTTATTTAGCTAATTTATTAATTATAATTAGTTAAATTTTATCATTTATACAGGACCTTGATTTGGATTCGTTTAGTTGATCGTGGAAGGTTCCCGTTTACGAACTTCTACAATTATAAGGCGGGTACTTCTCCTTTGTACTTGAGTAGTTCTTTTACCTTAAAGCATGTCTATTTTATGTCTAGTAGGTTGCTTGACCTTATCCATGTTGTTTTGTTATTTTAACATCGTCGTTGATACTTATTCACTACAAAAATAACCAGCAATAGCGACGGACTAAATCCGTCGCTAAACACAAATAGCGACGGATTTAGCGCCGTCGGCTGATATCCCGTCGCAGAGCTATAGTAGCGACGGATAATTTTCAATCAGTCGCTATCTTAGCGACGGACAATTTTCCTCTGCGTTTCTATCTTAGCGACGGACATATACTCCGTCGCAAACACAGAAAAACGGGGTGACGTGGGCGGAGAAAATAGTAGCGACGGATGGTCAATGATCCGTCGCTAAGCATTCGGATTAACGACGGACATGGTCAAAGTCCATCGCTAATATATCGTAATAGCGACGGATTCAGTCAACATCCATCGCTAATTGATCTTTATAGCGACGGAAAAGTCAATAATCCGTCGCAAATTGCGACGGATTTTAAAAAATATCCTTCGCTAAACCTGGAAAATTTTAACAGCCAATATCTGTTTCTTCCACTTCCCATATATATATCAATACAATCCATTCAAATATGAAACAATATGAAACAATAATAGATATATCAACATCCAAACATTCACAAGAATCCAAACATTCATTTACAAGCCAATCCAATCCAAACATTAACATTCATATACAAGACAATCCAATTCAATCTAAACATTCATTTCCAAATGTATATGTACATTCAAACTTTCAATTTGAATCCAATATTCAATCGAGTGTTTAATTTCCAAACGTATACAATCGAAACGTTGATTAGTGACTAAACGTATACAATCCAAAGTTTCGAATGGTTAATCCAATGCAAACGTATCAAAAGAAAGCTATATCAAATGTATATCAAATGCATCCAAACGTCAAAGTAAAAAAAAAACTTTATACATCAAAAATGAGAGTTTAGTAGAGAATCATTACGTACATGATTATCAGAGTCAATAATGGATGGAAAGGAAAAATATTCCTACACAATAGAAGATAAAACAATAAGAAATCTGAATTGATACTAATAAGATATAATAAATGAAATAAGCATATGTAATAGCAGATAACTCTAATAAAAGTAAATTAAATATTAAATATGTAAATGAAAAATAACAAATAAGAAACAATAAAGGAATAATATCAAATATTCATACCTTTCAAGGAAGAGATGAAATCTGAATTCAACTCTGATAATGTCGAATCTGTAAACAAAAATGGAGTAATAAGAAAACAATCATTATGAAAAAAATTAGGTGAAAAATTGATCATACCACTATAATATCTCTACTCCTCAGTGGGATGCTCAGGATCCTGTGTCTCCTGAGACTCAAACCGATGGGCGGGAGCAGGAGCGGCTGACATCTGTGTATCCGGAGCGTCAATACGAGGGGCGGGAAGGGCTGCCATCTGTGTCATCGGCGATATGATAGCTGCAAAAGCTTGCATCTGACGTAATATATTCTCAGTATTTGCCTGGCGAGCCCGCAAATCTCTCAACTCATCATCCCTCACTGCGTCCTTCTGAGCCCACTTTGCGCTCGTCTTAGCCCATTCTGCGTCCCTCCCGACACACGTCGACTCTATCTACGTGAGTCAAGTCCGCAGGGCTTCATTTTCCTCACACAATTAACGAACCTCACTAGAGGTAGAGGAGGAGGATGGTGGACGCCCCTAACCCCTGGAGCTCTCATCTGATCATATGTAACCTTTTCCTAAGAGCCCAGGCCGTAGCAGGCGGTCTTCCTCTTCCCACCGACGACATCAAAATAAATCCAATTCACATCGTCGGTGGAAAGAGGTTGTGCATCCTCCCCCTCTGCAGCAGGCTGAGACGCCTGTGCCTCAGAAACTCTAGTGGTCATTGCTTCCTGTGAAATAAAAATTTAATTAGTCTATATAAAATGTCAAAAAAAAATAAAATATAATTAATATACTTACATTGATTACTAGGGAGCGACGATCGACAAAAGACCCATCTTTTTTCTTGTGGGTCTTGCTGAATAACTCCCAACTAGTGGGAGGTCTCTGTAGCTCAGCAGCCTGTAAACACAAAATATAATGTTTACACACATCTAAAAAAATATACTAAATGCCTTTAATAGGAATCTATATAAAAATTACTTACCAAATCACTGGCATGCTGGACAATGGAACGGGATCCAGCAGTGTGCTTCGTGGATCCCGTGCTGGGGCCAGCAATCTCTGAATTGCGATTGCCTCGAGCAATCACAGCATTCTCTTGCCAGTGCTGGGCATCCCAGACAGCCCGCCATGCTGTCCAAATAGTCTCAGGGACCTCTGTAGGCCTATCAGCCTTCTTTCTCCATTTGTAGACCATGTCCCTGTACAATTTGGAGCAATAGGCATTCCAGGTCCTCCTGAATTGCTCCTCTGGTGTACCCTCCTCCCAGGTGTACCCTCCTCCCAGGTGTACCTTTTCTGTTTAAAAAAAATAAAACAGTTAGTATCAAAAATAAAACAGTTATAACATCAAATTAAATATACATATAAACTACTTACTAGAAACTCCCCGTAATAGAATGATTTCAAATCATTCTCAATGTGACCCCATGTCGGCGATGTGGACAGTCTTTCTTTAAATTTTTTAGTAATATACGAAGAAACCTGATGGCCATCAGGTATGAAACTGTAGAAAAAAATTAGATATCTTAGCAAATTTTGATCAAAAATATATAACAAGAATAGGTATACCTGTCACCGACAACTCTAAGTCTAATCTGCTGATCACGGGGGGCAGCCATGGGACCTGATTATACACAAAGTTTAGGCAGATAAGCAGAATAGGTAAAACATGCAAATGAGACATATTAGAGGCAAATAGAAATAAACACTAATAAAGACAATGTAAATAAAGCTAGCAAAGGGATAAACAAGCATTGTATAAAACTGTTCAATACAAGCAGAATGATCTAAATTAACAACTCATCTTAATACAAACTCTGATTAGTTAATGTTCAATACATCTAACTCATCCTAATCTGATGGATCTAAATTAACATGCAAGATTTCATCGCTTGAATCCGTTGATACATCGACCTCCTCAGTGCTAGATATTTCACCATCATCAATTTCCTCGTAAGAGACATTCTCATCTATAAGTAATTGAGATGCTGATTGTATTTCTGAATCAACGGAGTTGATTATAACTTCTTTATTTTGATAAGCATCAGAGTTTTGGACAGTGATCGTATTTGGCATTTCAATTGTTGACCTAGGCTTCATTTGACATACAGCAAGCCATTCACTAGGTCGTCTTCTCTTAGTTGGGTACTCCAGATAAAATACTTGACCAGCTTGCACCGCAAAAATGAAAGGTTCGAACTTGTTGAATCTTTTGCTTGAATTAACCTCAACTAAATTGTATAACCGATGTTTCCTTGTGCCCGTCCTTGGAGTTGGATCATACCAAAAACACCTGAATAATACACATCTTTTGAAAGGTAACGCTGGGTATTCAACTTCGATAATTTCCTCTAGCTTGCCATAATAGTCAAATTCATTATCATTATTGTCTGTTGATCCTTTGACACTTATGCCAGAATTATACGTTAGCATCTCCGAATCACGTTGGCTCACATGAAATCTGTATCCATTCGCGCAATAACCCGAGTAAACTGTCACAGTACGAAGAGGTCCAAATGCGAGATTTTTAATTCTTTCGTCTTGTACATTTGAAATTCTGTCATCATTGACCTATAATAGTGGTGGTTGATCAAATTAGATTAATAAGTAATCAAGAATTGTTAACAAAAAATGCATATTAACTCACTTACATATATTTGAAACCAAAATGCAAAATCTTCTTCTATCTTTCGATCTACCTCATTTGTACTTATCGATGGATTTTGAATGTACAACTGTTGTTGGTATAACCTGACATATAAATTCATTTGATATCAATCCAGANAATTTTTGCATAGAGCTTCTCCTGCTGAAGGATCTGCAGCACTATCCTCAAGTGTGTAGCATGGTCCTCTGGAGTCTGTGAGTATATGAGAATATCATCAATAAACACAATGACGAATTTATCGAGATACTCCCTAAAGATGTGGTTCATCAGCTCCATGAAGACTGCTGGAGCATTGGTTACTCCAAAAGGCATTACTACAAATTCATAGTGGCCGTATCTTGTCCTGAAAGCCGTCCTGGGAATGTCACTTTCTTTAACCTTCAGCTGATGATACCCAGAACGTAGATCTATCTTCGAGAACACTGTAGCCCCTTTGAGTTGATCAAATAAATCATCTATTCTAGGAAGGGGGTACTTGTTCTTGATGGTTACCTTGTTCAGAGCTCTGTAGTCTATGCACAGACGCATAGACCCATCCTTCTTCTTGACGAAAAGTACAGGAGCTCCCCAGGGTGAATGACTCGGGCGAATGAAGCCCTTGTCTAGTAGCTCCTGAAGTTGCTCTTGTAATTCCTTCAACTCTGCTGGAGACATACGATATGGGGCTTTCGAGATCGGACCGGTACCCGGCACTAGCTCGATCTCGAATTCCACTTCTCGGTTGGGAGGTAGTCCAGGTAATTCCTCTGGGAACACTTCTGGATATTCGCAGACTACCCGTACATCCTCCTGCTTGAGTTCTTCCTTTGCTTCTGATTCCACTATGTGTGCAAGAAACCCGCACACCCTTGCTCTAGCATCTGGTGGGCTGCCAAGGCTGAGAGAAATTTCTGAGTCTTCCTCCTTGGAGCTCCTTGAAACTCGAATGGTGGTTCCCTTTCTGGGCTGAAAACCACCTTCCTTCTACGGCAGTCCCACTGAAGCGCTGTACTTACTGAGGAAATCCATGCCTAATATGATGTCGAAGTCCTGCATCGCAAGGACTATCAGATCGACATATAGCTCTCGGTCTGAAATCTTGATTGGCACAGCCCGGAGCCGCTGGGTGGACTCCATGATTTCCCCTGAAGGGAGAGTTGTCAGGAATATGGACTCTCAACTCTCTGCAGGCACCTGTAACTTACTAGCAAAAGGTACTGATACGAAAGAATGGGTCGCCCCAGTGTCAGACAGTGTAGTAGCTAAATGCTGTAAAAGAACTATTTGACCTGTTACGACCGTGGAGGCGCTGGCAGCTTCTTCCTTCGTGAGGGAAAAGACTCTGGCATTGGTTGGAACTAGTGCTGCTTCCAACCCTCCCTGACTGATCTGAGGTCCCTCCAGCATAGTAGGCATGTAATGTAACTGGGGCTGGCCTCCATAGTGTACGGACTGCTGAGGAAGTACCTTAAACTTGTTTGGGCAGTCTCTGGATCTGTGTCCCTCTTGTCCACATGAATAGCATCCAGTTACACCCAAAAGACATGTTCCTGGATGGTTCCTCCCACACTTAGGACAAGGTGGATACCAAGCTTGCTTATTCTCTGGTTTCCCTTTTTGGCTGCCAGGCCACTGCTTCCTTTTGTGGTCCTTGTTCTTCCAGTTCTAGCTATTTGGCTGAGGCTTCTGGCCTCCTATTGTCTTGTTCTCAATCAGGACTGGCTTCTGCTGTGCTTGCTGTGCCTTGATGCTATTCAGGTAGTGCTCTGAGATTAGAGCACTACTGACCAACTCCTCGCTGGTCTGGGGTCGGTGCATCCCGCTGTTCACGTTGAGTGCTATCTCAGGGTTCAGCATGCGGAGCATCAGTCTGACTCGCTCCTTCTCTGTGCTGACTAGCTCTGGGCAGAGGCGAGCTAGTCTGTTGAACTTTGCGACTGCTTCTCCCACTGGTAGGCTACCCTGTCTGAACTCCATGAAGTCCTCGAAGTGCTTGTTGGTAACCTTCATGTGGAAAAATTCCTCATAGAACTCGTGCTCAAAATCTGCCCAGCTCATCTGGTTGACTATCTTCTTACTCTTGACTCGCTCCCACCACATACGAGCATCTCCAGTTAGGCAGAAGGAGGCACATTTGACCTTCTCAACCTCTGGCCAGTCAAGAAGCTCCATTGTGCTCTCTAAAGTCTTGAACCAAGCCTAGGCATCCCAGGGCTCAGTCGTGCCAGAGAAGCTTTCAGGTTTCAGTCTCTGCCATTGGACGTGGTATGCTTCTGGTCTCCGGTTCATGGCAGGGGTCTCCTGTGGGACGGGTGGAACTTCGGCCACTACTGGAGTTCCCACTCCTGCTGTGGGTGGTGTAGGGGGCACTGGGTGCTGATTCGCCATTAGTGTGGCGATGATCTTCTGTTGTTCTGTCATCTGAGCTTGCATTTGAGCAATGACTGCCATCAGGTTTGGCTGTTCTGTGCCAGGCTCATTGTTATCTTGAACTGGAGTTCTGTTATTAGCATTAGGAGCTCGGCCTCTTATTGCCATCTAATAATGCATAAAGGAACAAGAAATCACTACTACATCTCTAGGTATAAACTTGTCTTCTTACTTAGAAATCTGATATCCATTCTAGGGATTAAACATGATTCCGTGATACTAAGGGATTAAACATGCTTCCTTGTTCTATGCACATGTGAGTAGTACTTAAGCATTTCTCCGTACTGCAATTAAATAAAGGAGCAAATAAAAACTGAAACTTAAAGCTTTCTTACTTGAAGACGGCAAGGTTGATGCTGATGTGTATGTGATGCTGGAGAATGGGAACTGCTCTGATACCACCTGTAGCGACCCACCTTCTCTGCCTCAGACGGATCGTTACTTCTCTCTACTTCTCGACTTTTGATACATGACTAAAAATGCGAAAATCTTTTTTTTTCTTTTTAAATTCATCTAAGAATGATATTCTAACTTAAGCAATCATGCATAATAACATATCACACTTTCTATCTCAAAAGCTCGCAAATGGTACACTTTGAAGCTTGTCTCGCCCAACACCACAATTGGGTATCAGTCGACTGATACTGCATCAGTCGACTGGTAGGCCTGAATTCAGAAAACTCAGGTTTCGACAGTTGCTTCACAGCTCCTCCAAACCTATAATTTCGAGCCATATGGAATCATGACACCATTTCTACACTCTATGACAGTTTTCAAATGAGTTTAACCAATCAAAATGAATCCATAAACTTGTAATTAGGACTTTTGCGGAATAAAATAAGCTATTCAAGGTTATATGAACTTTAACAATAGAGTGTGTACCAATCTTGACTCCTATGCATTCATAACACCAAATACATGTTCTATAACCTTGCTAAAGCATTATGAAATGTGAATGCAACTCTTCTAAACATATTTAATCAATAAAACTTGATTCAAAGAGAAATTAATACTATCTTGGCACATGCATCTATATTTCTAACAAAGTATCAATATTTCCAACTACTCACACTTCTACTCATCCAATGCCATCATAAGGATATATATGCTAAATGAAATGGCATGGAATCTTCACCCTAAGAAATTGAGCATGTAAAACTATTCAAAGCTTAAATGTTCGCTAAACTCCATAAAGCAAGGACTTGAAATTTGAATAAACTATAACATTGTAATTCAAATAACTAAATTATCTCGTCTCAAAGATCTCTCCAAAATCAGCCACCACACACACTTTACTCAGCACCGCCTCGTCGCCTTCCTTCAGAATTGCTTGCCTTTACCTTTATCTGCAGTAAGAGGAAATGCAACTAGTAAGCAAAAAGCTTAGTAAGTACTATATGAAAATCATGCTTCTTGAAATGTGCAAACATGCTTCTTGAACAATATGAAAATCATATGAGATACTTATATGCTTGAAAGAAAACTAAACTAAACATGTATAACTCAAAACATGCATACTCAAGCATTAATGAATCTCAACTTGCTTTTCTTGGCTCAACTTGGAACTTTAGCTATTCTTTAACTTTTTGAAAACTTTCTTAAACTTTAGAAACTTTGCTAAAGCATATACTTGAAAATAATAATCACTTGGATCCACTGAAGACGTAAGTACCATCTGATGCGCGTTCCCTAAAAGGTTGGGGTACCGAGCCACCAATCCTAATAGAGCAGACCTTGGTCTATCAGGGCCAAGACCTTGGAATTGGACACCTGGATTTCTTTAACGACGCCCTTGGACGCCGGGTACTGGCCTTATAAAATAAAATAGCTTTTCTTTCTATTCTTTCTTATCTGTAAATGCCTTGGCATTTTCTCGAGCACCTTGCGTGCTAAAATCCCTAAGTCTTGACTTTTGGGGATTTCTTAAGGCCTTGGCCTTTTCTTTTCTTATCTTTATCTTCTCTTTTCTTTTCTCATAGCTTTTCTTGGACCCTAAACTCACATAGGGTACTTAATCAACATATATAAGCACATAATGAACTAAGATCACATGCAAAAACTCAAACAAAAAGGAAATATCTCTTTTTAAAAACTTTTAAGGAAATTCTCGCGGAAAAACCGCCTCTTACTGCAGGTGAGCAGTACTTACATTGATATCTTGGACTTACAACCAAGAACGGCGTCGGAGGTTCGAGAGAAACTTGAGATCTCGGAGAATTCTTCACGCCTACGCGTTCCTCTCGTCGCGGGGATCCCGAATATAGGAATATCTCTCGGAGGAGAGCTTTGGTCGGCCCTCGAGGGCTTGGTGTTAGTCGGCGTCGCCCAAGAGAGGAGAGGAGGTCGGCGTGAGGGTTTGGAGAGGAGAGAAATAAAACTTCTCTCTTTAATTATCTATTTATACCTATGGGGCGGATCGACCTAATTACCCCTTAAATATAAGTCTCTCCACCCTTTGTTGTGCTTGATACCCTAGCCTGGCTAGTCGCGCGCTTGCCTGGTTTCGTGCAGGTCGCGGCTTCGAACCCCTCTGCTGCCCTTATGTGGTTTTTCCCCTTTTTTCTTTTTTCTTCTTTTTTAAAATACTAAACGGACTCGGAAAATTCCATAAAAATATTCTAAAAATCCCTAAAAATATCTAGAATATTTCTAAACCATTTTTAAATAATTCTAAGGACTTTAAGAACTAAAAAGGGGAATTTTGGGGCGTTACAAAAATATCTTCAATAATACCGGCTGGATGGGTCTGGCTTCTGTCCGCTAACTGAATCACCACTCCAGTGGGCTACAGAGGGCCAATACCAAGCATATAGAAGACTGATTTGGGCATTACATTAATGGAGGCTCCCATATCTAATATGGTATCGTGAAACATAGTCCTCCCTATCTCACAAGATACAGTAAAAACCCCTGGATCTTCACACTTCTGAGGTATGGCATGGATGAGTGCTGAAACATTTTTCCCCAAGTTGACCATCTCATTCTCCTTCAACTTCTTCTTGTGAACACATAAATCTTTCAGGAGTTTTGCATACTTAGGAATCTATTAATCATAGTCAACAGGGGTACATTAATCTCCACCTTACTAAACAACTTTACAAGCTCATTGCATTCCTTAGCTTTCTCCTCCTCCACTTGCCTTTTGGCTTGAGTTTTTCACTGTAGAAAAGGCAATGGAACCCTTACTTCTGCCTCTTGAATTGAAATTTGAGGGGCTGAATTTTGAGCTGAAATCTCACTTGATGTAGCGGCTGTAAGGTCACTTTCGACACTAATTTCTCCCTCATTTTCCACCAAGATCACAGGATTACTTGAGGAGGGAGTTGAGCTCAGACTAGGGGTAGAACCAACTGAACTTGGAGTCTTTTCAGGGTTGTTTGAGGCTGGAATTACAGCTGCTGTCCTATTTTCTAAAAAATCAGCCCTTGGACCATTTGAAGTTGAGGTGACCTTCCCACTCCTCAAAGTAATAGCACTAACGTTTCCCTTTGGATTGGGAGTAGCTTGAGAAGGTAGTTGGCTCGATCCTTGGGCTTGAATTTGGTTCATCCCACTAGCCAATTGACCTATTTGTCTCTCAATGTTTTGCAAGGTGGGATCATTTCTTTGTTGTTGCAAAAGTTGTTGTAATATCTCTTCTAACCTTTGTTGTTGCGCATTTCCCCCACTAGAGCCTCCCTGATTAGGGTAAGTCTTTGGTTGGCCTTGAAAAGATGAGGTAGGCTGCTGAAAAGTGTTACCCTATTGCGAATTCTGGAATTGGGACTGTTGGGGCTGATTGTAGAGTTGGAATTGCTGCTGAAATGGTTGATAATTGGGTTGGAATAGTGGCTGAACTTGCTGAGAATTATAGCCATGAGAATTCTGGTTCTGAAATGGAAATGGTTGTGGTAAAGACTAAAATTGAGTGGGCTGAAAATTTTGATTTTGTTGCTGAAAGTTTTGGTTGAAGGGTTGAAAACCTTGCTGTGATTGTTGGAATTGTTGCTGTGAGGATGGATATTGTTGCTGAAAATTCGAATTTCCTTGAAAGCCTTGTTGATTCCCTTGAAAAGGTTGCTGGAATTACTAGAATGTTTGATGAAATGGCTGAAATTGGGGCTGCCCTTGCTGATTTTGCTGGAAATTCGGTTGGGGCTATTGATAGGACTGTTGTGATGGGTTTTGTTGGTAGAAAGTGTTGTCATACTTCATATTTGGATGATCCCTCCAACCAGGGTTGTAAGTAGATGAATAGGGGTTATTCTTAGCTTGAAATTGTCCCCTAGCCAACGCCGCTATTGTTTCATCTTGTTGGAGGTTGGGACATGAATCTGAATTGTGTTCTTGGCTAGAACAAATACTACACAACCTCATCACTTGGATTGACGGTGGAGGTGCTGAAAAATTGGGATTTTGGCTTGCATTATATAGAGTCATTTGCTTTACCAATGATGTAAGCTTTATCAAAAAATTCCGAATAACCCTTTGTTCATTAGAAGCCACCTGGACCTCATTCACTCCTCTAGTGGATAAAGCTCTGCTTCCAAACTGCTGTGAGTTCCCTGCCATGTTCGAAATCAACTCCCTAGCTTGATCTGGTGTTTTGTTTACCAGGGCACCTCCAGCTGCAGCATCTATCATATGTTGGGACCGGGTGCATGTTGACATGGATGCGGGTTCGTAATTTTATAAAATAATTACGTGCAGCGGAAGATTTAGCATAAATAATTTCTTAAATTATTTTTAACCACACATCTAGCATGCAACCTTATGTTGTGTAGACATGATCATATATTTAAAATTTTACAGAAACGTAAACTAATTTACTTGTTACCTCGCGTAACTCGAAGAAAGGGACGAGATCCAACCGTAACGTCCCTTGGAAGCTCCGCCTCTATTCGCGTCCACGCCGAGTTTTCTTCGGGATGACTTCGCAAAGCCACGAGTTTCGTGCCGACAAGAACTACTAGATTCTCCAAAGACACGACAAGAATACCAAGAGAGAGATAGAAAGACTAACCACCAAACGAAGAACGGAATCAAGATTCCGGGAAGAAGGAAGGAGTAGCGCCTGCTTCTTCTTCTTCGGCATCTTCTTCGTGGTGGTTGAAGCTCACGGCAAAGGGGAGGGCCTCTAGGGCCGGCGGCACTAGAAGAGGGAGAGGGAGAGAAGGAGAGAGAGAGGGCTTATTTCTAGATCTCTTAGATTCTTTTTCTCCAAGCCTTGCCTTGGTTCCTTTATATAGTAGCCTCTCAATCGCCAAGTCTCCTTTTTATGGAATAAATTTTCATAAGAAATTTATCATATAAATTTTTCTATGAATTATTCCATCATGCCAAGTTTTTATCATAATTTAATTTATAATAAAAACAACTATGTCTCCCTTTTCTTATGGAAAGAAATTTCTTCATATAAATTTCTTTATCTAAATTTCTTTATATAAATTTCTTTATATAAATTTCTTTATCATGGTAAATCAATCTATTATTGATTTTATAAAATAAACCAATCCATGGTTCATTTTAATTTCCATGAAAAATAAATCCCTTTATATAAATTTCTTTATATAAATTTCTTTATCCATAATTTAATAAAACAAACCGCGCTCGGTTTATTTTATAATTTGAACTAAACAATTTGGTTCTCCCCATTTAATGTGGCCAGCCAAACAAAGAGGGTGGGGACCCTCTTTGGCCGGCCAAACCCAAGCCATGACCTCACGAATTAAACTCATTTAATTCGTCCAATAAGTCTTCAAAAGACTTAGTCATTTTATGCTTCCGATGCGTCTCTGAAAAATTCAGATTCGACTTATCTCTTTTGATCGGAATATCCAATTTTCAACTCGTTTTAAATCCCTCAGATCACTCGTAGTGCGTGTGACTAAATAGGCTTTCGATTTATGTTGGCCATCTATAATCAACCAATTATAGAACGATCATGAGTGGCACCTAGAAGTACATCATGATCCCCAATTAATCGAAAGATCAACGGTTGACCTCAGAAATAATTCTGAACCCCTTCAGCAGCTTTAATGAATCGTGCCTCATTCCCTTCACCATCTTATACCAACTTGGTTCAGGACATGGTCTATGTGTGTCAGTCCCCACTAGGCTGACTACGTCACACCTAGCCCAAGTAACGTTTTCTCGTCCTACGGATTCTAATTACTCCCATGTATTTAAGAGATTCATACTCTGAACATGTCAAGCTCTGTCCAGAGGCTTTGAGTAACAATCCGACGATAGGCCTCGGGTATACATCTCCTCGCAAGGTGTGGTGAATCCTTTGCAGGCTGTTCAAACATCTTCGGGCACTTCGGCTTATACCCAATCATCCTGGGTCCACACCTCCTTAGAGATGCTTGCTTAAGATGTCAAAGTATAAGTCTCCATGACCAAGATGACTTGAACACCGCAAGTCAAAGAAACATCGCACTTAAGCTGCAGTAAGAACTTCACTGACATATCTATATGTACACTACTATATGAAGTTTTACAGTCAGTCACTCCAATGAACTAGTTCCCTTAACTAGCATTCATGTTTATCTCCGGACATCTCAATGTCACCAGCCAGTGAGAATCAGCTGATTAGAGAATAACCCAGCTAGTCTCAACAGAATTGATAGTGTCCGTATTTATCAATTCATCGACTAGGGACAATTTCAATACTTCACAATTGCACATGTAGAGATAATCACTAGTTGTGAATTCATCACAAATTCTCTCATGCTGTGAATTGTATTGTGGACATTCAGTAAATGAGTTTAAGATCTCAATCAAATACATAAACATGTATACTCAAATAGTGAATATTCATTTATTAAAAATAATTGATTATAATCATAAGGCGATTGCCTTAGGACACTTTTCTCATATCACTAACATCATAATCCTGTCCATCTGGAGTAGACCCTCGTAGAAGTATTGAATGAGTAGCTGCTCACTGATCTGGTGCTGTGGGCAACTAGAGCATAGCTTGTTGAACCTTTCCCAATAGTCATAAAGAGTCTCTCCCACTACATGTTGTATGCCATAGATACTTTTTCTGATGATTGTTGTTCTGGAGGCTGGGAAGTATATTTCTAGAAATGTCTTCTTCATGGAAATCCAGCTAGACACGTGCCCAGTAGGTAAATAGTAAAACCAATCCTTCGCTGCTCCAGTAAGGGAAAATGGGAATGCTCTCAGCTTAATATCTTCTTCTGAAATCCCCTGAGGATTCATGGTGGAGCAGACTACGTGAAATTCATACAGATGTCTATTTGGATCTTCCCCAGATAGTCCTTGAAATTTGGGCAACAAGTGGATAAGTCCTTATCTAGGCTCAAAATCGCCAGTAAGCTCTGGATAAGCAATGCTGGAGTACTAGAAAGTGTCATCTGGTGCTGCAACTTTTTTCATGGTCTTCTGGTGGTCTGCCATAATAGTGCCTGAATGAGTAAAAATGGTCTTATGAGGAGGAATATCAATAACCTCTGAAATTCTGCCTTGGTTCCTCCTCGCTCTGAAAGTCCTCTCAATTTCAGGGTCAAGTTCCTCAAGATCACCACCTGCGGACCTGGTCATAAAACAAACACAAATCATAGCAAATGTATATGAAAAAATAAAACAAATAAAATAAATCACACGATATGGCAATAAGCACGCAAGCAAAAATCAAACAAACTCAACTAGTTTTAGTCCTCGGCAACGGCGCCAAAAATTTGATGGACCCAGAATAGTTGTCACGAATGTGAGTCTCAAATTTAGAAATTTATAAAGTTGAAAACCCTTTAGCTAACAAGATAGAAACGTAGTAGGGGGGCCTCAGGTCGTGTTTTTTTTCAAGGACTAGTTCAGGATGTTTGAGTCAAGCTCGAATTTATGTGTCGTCAAAAGTTTTGGGGTTTTCGATTAATATGGGGGTTTGTTTTGCAATTTAGAAGGAAATAACAATAAAAAGATGAACTTAGCTAACGAATAAGATTGCAAAGACTACGCTTAAACTAATTGACAACTAAGCATGCAACTTGAATTGATAACTAGGAATTCACAACTAAAATCGATGTGTAAGGAAGCTATAATTAAAGGAATTCTAGAATCAAAATTGAATTTAGTTCGTTTGTGTCTAACAACAATGTTGGAAAAACTGCAACAAATCAAGCTAAAACAAAACAGAGGTTAAACTGAAGATGGACTACCTGATCGATCGGCAGTCCGATCAGAAGCAACCCTGATCGGTCGACAGACCGATCAGATGGTGCTTGGGTCGGTCGACAGACCGATTAGTGCCTGTAAATATGCAGATACAGAACTAAACTGCGAAGAACAGAATTCAAAAACAAGAATTAACAGAAACTAAACATCGTACTCATCCCTTAGTTTGAATCCTTCTTGCTGTCACACAAGAAACAGCTTCGAACCCCTTAGCTTGACAAATCGACAGACTCTAGCCTCCACAATCAATTTCGCGTCAAATTCTGCCGTCAAGAGATCCAGTCTTCAAATCTCCTCGTACTTGACGTGAGGGAGCGCGATGATGGTTCAAGAACAATCAGAGCACCTCAAAGGACCCCTCCGACTTGCTCCGATTGATGAAGAAGGGAGTACAAGTATGAATCGATCCGAGAATGGCAGAACTGGCGAAACCCTCACCTAGCTCTTCTTAGCGACGATTTGATCAGAAAACCTTGCGAAGACGCGAACATGATGATCTGGAACTCAAACAAAAGTCGAATCCGATGTGGTCCAGCGATCAGATGAAGAAATGAGGAAGAAAACACAAAGAACACGAAGAACTGGTTGCGACACGAGACGACCGAGATATCTAAGGGATTTTTGATTAAATACTTAGCAATGGACGGCTGAGATTGTCTTGGTTGAATCCAACGGTTGGATCTTCTCTGATTGAACCCTAAACTTCCAAATCCCAATCTGAAGGTCAGATCTACCTCTCCTCAACTGGGATCAATCTGATCTGTCCTAGATGGCCCAGATCTACTTGCCTTCCAAATGGACGGCTCACAGTTCTCCAAAGCATGATTGCCTTGATCTGAGCCCGATTCTGACCCAACCTTGACACAATTTGACCTAGGTCCATGTTCCATCAGCCTACAAAGATCAGATTCAAATTAGATATCAAAAAATCTCAAAATTGTGAAGATTTGCAATTAAACCCAAAATAGAATTAATACATGGAACCTAGGGTAAATTCAAGATTAATCATGTAAAATATGGGTCAAACATGGATTTTAGAGCCTGAAATAATCAACAAAATAGTACTTATCAACTCCCCCACACTTAAACTTGGGCGTCTCGCACAAGCTAACTAAATATGTACCCCCCCTAGATTATTCTCAATCATATTCAGAAACAAATGAAAAGAAATTACCTAGGGTTGTTAATTCTCAAAAATCTATGCTCAATGGACTAGTAACTTGTCCTTAAATCAACAACTTAGCAAATTTCATCCTTCATGATTCATTGAGATGAACTAAACTCACAAAGCCTCTCAAGGAATGATTTAGTGGCTCTCTTCCTAAATTCTACATGTGTGGTGAAGTGGAGCTCACTCAAACACAACATGGTTCTTGTACTACCATAAGCTTGCTTGTTATCAACTCTCCACCACTATTCTTGATTCGGATCCACATCTACAAAAGCTTATTCAAACAAATTAGAGACATATGAAAGGGAAGAAATGAAATAAAGGTATAGAAAAATGGAAACGTTTAGAAAAGTGGAAGACTTGGATGCTTAAGAATGTTTCCAATGCACATCGCCCTCTTTGATGGTCTTCTCGGTGAAATCAGAGTTGTGGCTGGTAGGTATTAGCAGATTTGGATGAAGAATATAACTGAATTCTATATTTTCTGTCGTGCTAACTCCACTGATCGGTCCAGGGATCGGTCAGTCACTGACTGATCGGTCACTGGAACGGACTGGGATACTCCTGATCAATCTGTATTGCCTCTGATCGGTGCCTGGAACGGACTGGATGCTCCCTGATTGGTCACTGGACCGATCCGAGTTTGATCAGTAGCCAAAACTGATTCCAAACCTGAAACTGACTCTTCCTTGGTTCTCTCTTTCAATACCATATCTCAATTCCATCTAGCTTCTTATTCACAACCTCTACTTCAGAATTTTCACCCATCTCCTGCTACTTCATATTTATTCTTCTTCTTCTTTTTTCTTCTTTCTGCTTTTTTTTCAACTGCTTTCACAACAGCTTTTCTTCTCCTTTCTCTTCTTTTTTTTTCTTTTTATTCACTTCCTTGCAATAGCTAGCTGATCATCAAACTTGAAATATCGAATAATACTTAGGCATGTAGATGCTTCCATTGTTACCTTTCCAAGCCACTTCTTGCAACTCCATTTTGATACCAAACTCAACTCAAATTCGCACCCTTTTTGGCTTCAACGGCAGAAATTTTTTTTTCTTGAAATGCATCCTTGATACAAAATATTTCCAAAACACTAGCCACCTCCCCCACACTTGAGCTTTTGTCCGTCTCGGGCAAAGTAACATCAAGAACCATCCCAAACAAACAAGTCCATGGAGAAGTATGGTTAAGGGCAGAAAAAATAGGAAGGAAAATAGAATAGATTATGTATCAACTATGATTATTGCCAAAAACTAATATGAAAAGGAAAAACAAAGTAATTAGCCTCTATAGATGTGGTCCAATCATAGAAATATGGTTTTGAAAGAACCTAAGCAAGTTCTAAAGCACAATTACACGTGTGTATCACAAAAATTAGGCTAAATCCTCACTAGGTAGCAATAATTCATCTCAAGTCATCAATATAGAACCCATTACCAAGTAGTACTCAATCATCCAAGAATTTAATCCTTAAGCTTAAATCCTAAATTCTAACAACCAAATTTAATTTGTTTTCAAGAGATTCTAAAATGATATGGAGACAACCTAGAGGGATACATTTATTTCTACTCATTAAGAAAAAGTGCCAAAAGAACTAACATGATACCCTTAAATGATTGGAAGATCATGGTTTTGATGTGTGTGGGTGAATATGTTTAAGGATAGAGTGTTATGATGTATTTGATGTGTGTGATTGAGTTTGCAGGACTTGGAGAATCTCACATGGTGGACATACCCGAGGGACGAGAGCCGAGGGAGGAGAGCTCCAAGTGCAAGCCGGGAAGTGGACTTCAAGGGCACACGTGAAGGGTGGCATGGAGGCAAGCCAAGGAAAGGCTTGCGTGCGCATCCGAGGGACGATAGGCAGAGGAAGAGGACTTCAAAAGGCAAGCCAAGGGAGCAGACCTGAAGGCAAATGTGAAGGAGAAGGTCCAGAGTGGCTGGAACCAAGCTGAGAGGCAGGGCAGTCGACTGGCCCTGGGGTAGTCTGTAACGCCCATAAATTCTCAAAACTAATTTTAGAAATATCTTAGAAATTATTTCGAATTTATGGATATTTTTATAGAATTTTTCCATAAACGAAAGTGGCAAAAAGGGATAAAAAGAAAAAAAAATGTTTAACTGGGATTTGATCCCTAAACCTACGATTTGAAGGAAGAGTGGACTTACCAAGAGAGCGATTTGGTTTTGTTGAAATAGATTAAGAGAAATAATAGATAAGGTAGAATTAGTTAAATTCGCCCCATAAGTATAAAAGAGGGAGTTACGAGTTTTAGGTTAATTTTCTCCCAACCCAACGACGCCGACGCCCTCCCTCACGCCCACGACCTCTCCTCTCGCCCTCTCTCCCGCGCGCGCGAACCAAGGGAAGATCCAGAGGATTTAAGAAGGAGGCTACGTTAGGGAATCTCTCCGAGGAAGAATTCTCCGTTAGAAGCTCTCCGAAACTCTAAGGATCGTTCCTTTTTCCAAAAACCTACGCTTTAGAGTCGTAAGAACAAACGCATGATGTAAGTACCCCTCACCTGCAGTATAAGTAGTTCCGGTCGATTTTCCGTATGCTTTATCTCCTTATATGTATGTTCTATAATTAGAAATCGTAAATTATGAACAAGCATGCACGTTATGTGTTTGTTAAAATGTTCAGTTCAGTTAATGCTATAGAAAGCATTAAATAATAGAAATTCTTGCTCCAGTTTATGATTGGGACCAAGGTCCAACGGGATGGGCTCTTAGTTGCCCCTAGGTTTAGATAACCTAGTAAAAGCAAGAATCAGAAAAGGAAAGAAAAATATAAAGGACTATTTTATTTTCAGTGGCATTGTACCGGACTCCGGTCCAGGGATAGGCTCCAAGTTGCCTCTAGGTTTAGATAACCTAGTATGGGATGGGCTCCTAGTTGTCCCTAGGTTTAGATAACCTAGTAGAACCCTAATGGATTCAGGATTTGCTACCTCGGGTTTATTAGGGATGCGCGCACAGTTGGTACATTGCCGGGCCCACAGCAGTTGATTATTACTTTCACCTACTATATGTATTTAGTTTTCAGAAATTCATATTAGCACGTGGTGAATTTAATAGTTAGTTTTATGTTAGTTAGTTTCAGTTCCAGTTCAGATATGTATGCCATGCTATAGCTTACTTTTCAGTTTTAGTTCAGTATGTGCCCTGTCTCAGTTATATGCCATGACATTCTATGATATGTGTTTTAGCATGAGCCTAGCGTGATTTCTTATGGATATGAGCATGTATGTGCATATCATGTTTTCCAAAAGCATGATTCGAGTTTTCATAGTTTTGTGAGGCTAGATGGTACTTGCTAAGCTTTATGCTTATTAGTTTGCATTTCCTTATACTGCAGATACAGGTAAATGAAAGCACTAGTAGTAGAGGCGGCGGGCTTGATGCAAAGTGTGTGTGATGGTGGAGTTGGAATAAAAGTCTTCGGAACTTGCAAAGCATAGAATAACCCTTTTTTTTATGCTTCTTTAGTTATTCCGCAATATATTATGTGAACCATGTATGAACTTAATTAGACTTGTATTCATGGTGCCTAGTATGCTTCTGTAGTTTTCTTGTTTATGTTTTTTTAGTTATTCCGCGATATATTATGAGAACCATATATTAACCTGTTTAGACTCATTATTTGTGGTGCCTAGTATATTAAAGTAGTTTATTTACCTGTGTTAATACTTACTTAGCGAATGTTGAATGATATGAGTTACTACTTGTAATATGGTAATTTAGATCCATGCTTAAGCTTTAGAGATAAGAACTTGATACTTTTGATTTACATGCTAAATACATAGGATATGCTTGTTCTAAGATATATGCACCATATAGAATGACATGTAGTAGCTAAGAATGCCCTTAGATATGAATAACGAATGGTTTCAATAAGAAGTTGATACAAACTTGGCACATTCATGTTTATGCTTCTACATGTCGCTTTTATGATTTCTAAGTTGCTATTCCTGCTAGAAACCCCCTAAAAACATGTATCAAATGCCCTAGAATCATTGTAGACCTGTTAGAAAGCTTAGATATGAATTTATGGAGCATTTGGTACGGAATAGGTCGACTTTGGCATATTCTGAAACTCTAAAATCTAGGTTTTCAGAACTACCAGTCGACTGGGAAAACACCAGTTGACTGGTATCGGGAACAGAAACATTCGGTGGCCCGACCAGTCGATTGGTATATATCAGTCGACTGGTGCTGTGTAAAACAAAACTGGTGTAGAGCAGCTGGTTAGTGCTTTAGTCATGCAATGCAGAGGTTGGGGGATCGAATCCTGGCCAAGCTAATAAAATTAAAGTTTTTGTTTTATTTTGGCTAGTTAGTACTTTAAACATGATTATGAATTGTTAGTTCAGTAAATAGCGAAATAAGAAATTTTAAATTCTCCCAGTTGGTTTAGCATTTTCAGAAATTAGTAATTAGTCAGTCAGTTAGTAGTTAGTAGCGATCCGCCTTACATCTTAGCACCAGAAGGCGGGTCGTTACAGAGTGGTATCAGAGCAAGTTCCATCTTTCCTCCTCACACACATCAGCATCAGACCTGCAGCTTCTAAGTAAGAGTATCTCTCACATTACTATATTTTCTTGCTTTCAGAATTATAGTATTTACATGTTATTCATGCTATCTGTTTTCTAGTCAGTTCTTGTTTGCATTTAACGGAAGCATGTTTAATACCTCAGTTTATATCTGATGGCATGTTTTTAGAATTAAATTATGAACTGTAGGACCCTCTTCTATTTTAGATAATGGCAAGAGGACGCTCAGCTAGGAGAGCACCAGTTACTGAACCTCAGCAGGAGGCAGACCACTCAGTGCCTCCAGCGGACCTGACAGAGGTAGTAGCACAACTACAGAGACAAGTAGTGGAACAGCAGCAAGTAATTGCTGCTCTAACAGCTAATCAGCAGGCTACTCCCACTGTTACCCCAGAGGCCCAGGTGGAGACGCCGATAGTGACGGAGGTTCCACCTGTGGCGCTTGTCCCACCAGACATGCCAGTAGCCCCAGCAACAGGGGCAAAAAGGGAAGCTTATCTGATCCAGTGGCAGAAGATCAAGCCAGAGACCTTCTCAGGCACCAGTGAACCATGGGATACCCAAGCTTGGTTCAAGACCCTAGAAAGTACCATAGAGCTCCTAGACTGGCCAGAGCATGAGAAAGTGAAGTGCGCCTCCTTCTGCCTAGCCGGAGACGCACGTATGTGGTGGGAGCGTATCAAGATAAAACGCCCAGTCAATCAGATGACCTGGGCTAGCTTTGAAGAGGAGTTCTTTGAAGAATTCTTCCACATGTTGGTCACAAACCGCCACTACGACGAGTTCACAGAATTTCGGCAGGGCAACCTATCAGTAGAGGAAGCCGTGAAGAGATTCAACAGGTTGGCGCATCTGTGTCCTGAATTAGTCAGCACCGAACGAGAGCGAGTCAGGCTAATGCTCAAAATGCTAAGGCCAGAGATAGCACTGAATGTGGCCAGCAGCATCCATAGGCCGCAAACCTCAGAAGAACTAGTGAGCAGTGATCTGATCACCGAGCATTACCTGAACAGCATGCGGCAGCAGAAGACAGTCGTGACAAAGAATAAGGGCCAAGGCAGTAGCACAGGAACTCAGAAACCCCAGGGCTCCAACTCTAACTAGAAAGGAAAGAATCAAGGCAAAAGAAAGTAGTGGAACAATCCGAAAGGGGAGCCAGCCAATAAGCAAACCAAGTATCTCACTTGTTCCAACTATGGGAGACAACACTCAGGAGTCTGCCGCCTGGGCACCCGAGGGTGCTACACCTGTGGTCAGGAAGGGCATATGGCCAAGAAATGCCCTAACAAGGCCAACTTACCTCCCCCACAGCCTATTCAGTATGGAGGTAAGCCGGCCCAGCTTCACCTGATGCAGACTGCACTAGAGGGTCCTCAGATCAGTCAAGGCAGATTAGAAGCTCCACCAGCTACCACCAATGCACGGGTTTTCTCACTGACTAGAGAGGATGTAGCCACCGCCTCTACAGTTGTTACAGGTCAGATTAGTATTTTAAACCTGCATGCATCTGTACTTTTCGATACTGGGGCAACCCATTCATATGTATCCAGGACATTCGCCGAAAAACTAGCAGTACCTCCAGATGTACATAGTGGTCAGTTCCTGACTACTCTGCCCTCCGGAGACATCATGACATCTACGCACTGGCTTCGTGCCATACCAATCAGCATTTCAGACAGAGAGCTTTACTGTGATTTGGTAATACTGAATATGTCCGACTATGATGTCATTTTTTGGATGGACTTCCTGAGCAAATATGGCGCTTCTATAGAGTGCTGAAAAAGGAAAGTCATATTCCAACCAGAGACAGGAGAGCAGTTTGAATACATCGGAGAACCGAAGAAGAAGGCCAAGAAATTTCTCTCCGCCATGAAAGCACGGAAACTATTGAGTACAGGATGTGCTAGATTTCTAGCACATGTAGTCCATGCCGAACAAGTCAAGGACCAAAAGCTAGAAGAGGTCCCAGTGGTATGTGACTACCCAGCAGTCTTCCCTGACGAGCTACCAGGCTTAGCACCAGACAGGGAGATTGAATTTGAGATCGAACTCGTTTCGGGTACAAACCTCATTTCAAAAGCACCATACCGTATGGCTCCAGCAGAATTAAGAGAACTTTGGGAGCAACTACAGGAGCTACTCGACAAGGGCTTCATACGCCCTAGTCATTCACCTTGGAGAGCTCCAGTGTTGTTCGTGAAGAAGAAAGACGGGTCCATGCGCCTGTGTATAGATTACCGGGCTCTGAATCAAGTCACCATCAAGAACCGGTACCCTCTACCCAGGATCGATGATTTGTTCGACCAGCTATAGGGATCCACAGTCTTCTCAAAGATAGATTTGAGATCCGGCTATCACCAGGTCAAAGTCAGAGAGGCTGATATTCCGAAGACAACTTTCAGAACCAGATATGGGCACTACGAGTTTGTAGTCATGCCTTTTGGGGTCACAAATGCTCCAGCGACATTCATGGACCTCATGAACAGAGTATTCCGGGAATACTTAGATAAGTTTGTCATCGTTTTCATTGATGACATTCTTATCTACTCAGGAACTTAGGAGGATCATGCTGAACATCTCAGGACAGTATTACAGATTCTTTAGCAGAGCCAACTGTATGTAAAATTCTCAAAATGTGAGTTTTGGCTCGATCAGGTGTCTTTTCTAGGTCACATCATCTCTAAGGATGGTGTGATGGTAGACCCCATCAAAATAGAAGCAGTAAATAACTGGGTTAGACCGAAGAATGCCAGTGAGATCAGATGTTTTCTGGGTCTAGCCGGTTACTACAGGAAGTTCGTAGAGAATTTCTCCAGAATAGCCTCCCCACTGACAGCTCTTACCAGAAAGAACAGGAAGTTTCAGTGGACAGAGGACTGCGAGAACAGTTTTACAGAATTAAAGAGAAGATTGACTAGTGCTCCCATCCTGACTCTTCCAGAGACCACTGACAGCTTTGACATATATAGTGATGCGTCTAAATTAGGACTTGGAGCAGTGCTAATGCAGAATGCCAAGGTTATTGCCTATGCCTCTAGACAACTCAAGGACTATGAGAAGAATTACCCTACCCATGACCTTGAGCTAGCTGCAGTAGTGTTCGCTCTCAAGATTTGGAGGCATTACTTATACGGAGCTCAGTGTAGGATTTTCACAGATCATCAGAGTCTAAAGTATTTCTTTACTCAGAAGGATCTGAACATGAGACAACGCAGGTGGCTTGAGCAAGTCAAGGATTATGACATTGACATCCTCTACCATCCAGGTAAAGCTAATAAGGTGGCAGATGCACTTAGCAGAAAATCTAGTGCCACCCTACTAGCTTTGTCCACGATGTCACAGCCCCTTCGGAAAGAGTTATCAGAGTTCGGACTGGAATCTTTAGTTGGGCAGCTCTCCACTTTGACATTAGTGTCAACCCTGATTGAAGACATCCAGACATCACAGGATCAAGATCCTGACCTTCAGAAAATCAAGCAGGGGATAGCAGAAGCCGAAAATGGAGAATTTCGCCTATCAGATAATGGGACACTGTACTACGGTGACCGCTTGTGTGTTCCGAACCAAGAAGAGCTCCGAAGGAAGATCCTAGATGATGCACATAGATCTCCTTATGTAATGCATCCTGGTTCCACCAAAATGTACCAAGAACTCAGGGGACGTTTTTGGTGGCCTGGGATGAAGAGAGACATCGCCAGATATGTCAGTACCTGTCTGACATGCCAGAGAGTCAAGGCAGAACATCAGAGACCAGGTGGAGTTCTACAGCCTATCCAGATTCCAGAATGAAAATGGGAAGATATTTCCATGGATTTTATAGTGGGACTACCCAGAACGACGAATGGATATGATGCGATCTGGGTAATAGTTGACAGATTGACTAAGTCTGCCCACTTTCTAGCTATCAGGATCTCCTATTCCATGGAACAACTAGCTCAGTTATGCCTCAAGGAGATCGTCAGACTACATGGAGTCCCTAGGACTATCATTTCAGATAGGGACAGTAAGTTCACTTCGCACTTCTAGGAGTGCGTACAGACAGCACTAGGCACCAAACTGAAGTTTAGCATAGCTTTCCATCCTCAGACAGATGGTCAGACAGAGAGAGTTAATCAAGTACTAGAAGATATGCTCAGAGATTGTGCTTTAGATTTCAAGGGCAGTTGGAGCAGATACTTGTGCTTAGCGGAATTCGCTTACAACAATAGTTATCAGGTCACTATCGGCATGGCACCCTATGAGGCTTTATATGGGCGGAGGTGCAGATCTCCTATCTGCTGGTACGAGGGTGGTGAGAGGCAATAGTTAGGCCTACAGATAGATCTTATAGATGATACCACCGTAGCCATACAGCAGATCCGCCAGAAAATAGAAACAGATCAAAGCCGCCAGAAGAGCTATGCTGATACACGGCGCAGACCATTAGAGTTTGAAGTTGGGGATTCAATGTTCCTCAGAGTGGCTCCCATGAAGGGAGTAATGCGTTTTGGGAAGAAGGGCAAGCTAAGTCCCAGATATGTAGGACCATACTGTTAGTAATATGAGAGAAGTGTCCTAAGGCAATCGCCTTATGATTGTAAACATTTATTTTAATAAATGAAAATTCACTATTTGAGTATACATGTTTGTGTGTTTGATTGGGATCTTAAACTCATCTACTGAATGTCCGCAATACAATTAACAGCATGAGAGAATTTGTGATGAATTCACAACTAGTGATTATCTCTACATATGCAATTGTGAAGTATTGAAAATGTCCCTAGTCGATGAATTGATAAATACGGATATTATCAATTCTGTTGAGACTAGCATGGGTTATTCTCTAATCAGCTGCTCACTGGCTGGTGACATTGGGATGTCCGGAGATAAACATGAATGCTAGTTAAGGGAACTAGTTCATTGGAGTGACTGGCTGTAAAACTTCACATGGTAGTCTACATATAGACATGTCAGTGAAGTTCTTACTGCAGCTTAAGTGCGATGTTCCTTTGACTTGCGGTGTTCAAGTCATCTTGGTCATGGAGACTTATACTTTAACATCTTAAGCAAGCATCTCCAAGGAGGTGTGGACCCAGGATGGTTGGGTATAAGCCGAAGCGCCCGAAGATGTTTGAACAGCCTACAAAGGATTCACCACTCCTTGCGAGGAGATGTATACCCAAAGGCCTATCGTCAGATTGTTACTCAAAGCCTCTGGCCAGAGCATGACATGTTTAGAGTATGAGTCTCTTATATACATGAGAGTAATTAGAATCCAAAGGACGAGAGAACGTTACTTGGGCTAGGTGTGACGTAGTCAGCCTAGTGGGGACTGACACACATAGACCGTGTCCTGAACCAAGTGGGTATAAGATGGTGAAAGGAATGAGGCACGATTCATTAGAGCTGCTGAAAGGTTTCAGAATAATTTCTGAGGTCAACCGTTGATCTTTCGATTAATTGGGGGTCATGATGTACTACTAGGTGTCACTCATGATCGTTCTATAATTGGTTGATTATAGACGGCCAACATAAATCGAAAGCCTATTTAGTCACACGCACTACGAGTAATCCGAGGGATTTAAAACGAGTTGAAAATTAGATTTTCCGATCAAGAGAAATAAGTCGAATCTGAATTTATCAGAGGCGCATCGGAAGCTTAAAATGGCTAAGTCTTTTGAAGGCTTATTGGGCGAATTAAATGAATTTAATTCGCGAGGAGGCGGCTTGGTTTGGCCAGCCAAAGAGGGTCCCCACCCTCTTTGGTTTGGCCGGCCACCACATGGAGGGAAACCAATTTATTTGGTTTAAATTATAAAATAAATCAAGCGCGATTTGTTTTATAAAATTATGGATAAAGAAATTTATATAAAGAAATTTATATAAGAAATTTATATAAAGAAATGTATAGAAATTTATTCTTTTTATGGAAATTAAAATGAACCATGGATTGGTTTATTTTATTTTATAAAATCAATTATAAATTGATTTTTCCATGATAAGAAAATTTTATATAATAAATTTCTTGTAAATTTTATTCCATAATAAAAGGAGAGATGTGTTTGTTTTTATTATAAATTTAGTTATAATAAAACTTGGCATAACGGAATAATTCATAAGAAAATTTATAGGATAAATTTCTTATGAAAATTTATTCCGTTAAAAGGGAGACTTGGCGATGGAGAGGCTACTATATAAAAGAACCAAGGCAAGGCTTGAATTCCTAATTAAGAGATCAAGTAGAAAGCTCTCTCTCTCTCTTATTCTCTCCCTCTCTCTCTCTAGGGTCGGCGCCCCTTTCTCTCTGTAGGGCCGGCGCCACCTTCCCTGGCCGTGAGCCACCACCAAGACGAAGCGGGTCGCGTCTCCTTCCTCCCTTCACGGAATCTTGATTCCGTTACTTGGTGGTTAGTTTCCATATCTCTCTCTTGATATTCTAGTTGTGCCTTTGGAGAATCTAGTAGTTCTTGTCGGTACGAAACTCGTGGCTTTGCGAAGTCATCCCGAAGAGAACTCGGCGTGGACGCGAATAGAGGCGAAGCTTCCAAGGGACGCTATGGTTGGATCTCGTCCCTTACTTCGAGTTACGCGAGGTATTGAGTAAATTAGTTTACTTTCTGCAAAAATTTTAATTTATGATCATGTCCACACATCATAAGGTTGCATGCTAGATACGTGGTTAAAATAATTTAAGAAATTATTTATGCTAATTCTTCCGCTGCACGTAATTATTTTAAAAATTACGAACCCGTATCCATGTCAACATGCACCCGGTCCCAACACATACCCCATCACTAGAAGAGTTGGCAAAGTAGCTTATGAGTTAGAGCTACCTCAAGAGATGTCAGCTATCCACAATGTATTTCATGTTTCCATGCTGAAGAAGTATATCCCAGATGCCACCCAGGTGATAGAGCCACAGACGGTACAAATTCGCGAAGATCTCAGTTATGATAGTCGGCCTATTCAGATAATAGACCGAGCAGTTAAGAAATTGCGAAACAAGGAGGTACCATTAGTGAAAGTCATATGGCAAAATCACAGAGTAGAAGAGGCAACATGGAGGCAGAAATACCCAGAGTTGTTTTAAGTTCGAGGACGAACTTTTTATAAGGTATGGGAGATTGTAACGATCGAAAATTCTCGAAACTAATTTTAGAAATATCTTAGAAATTATTTCGAATTTATGGATATTTTTATAGAATTTTTCCATAAACGAAAGTGGCAAAAAGGGATAAAAAGAAAAAAAAACATTTAAGTGGGATTTGATCCCTAAACCTAGGATTTGAGGGAAGAGTGGACTTGCCAAGAGAGCAATTTGGTTTTGTTGAAATAGATTAAGAGAAACAATAGATAAGGTAGAATTAGTTAAATTCGCCTCATAAGTATAAAAGAGGAAGTTACGAGTTTTAGGTTAATTTTCTCCCAACCCAGCGACGCCGATGCCCTCCCTCACGCCCGCGACCTCTCCTCTCGCCCTCTCTCCCGCGCGCGCGAACCAAGGGAAGATCCAGAGGATTTAAGAACGAGGCTACGTTAGGGAATCTCTCCGAGGAAGAATTCTCCATTAGAAGCTCTCCGAAACTCTAAGGATCGTTCCTTTTTCCAAAAACCTACGCTTTAGAGTCGTAAGAACAAGCACAGGATGTAAGTACCCCTCACCTGCAGTATAAGTAGTTTCGGTCGATTTTCCGTATGCTTTATCTCCTTATATGTATGTTCTACGATTATAAATCGTAAATTATGAACAAGCACGCACGTTAGGTGTTTGTTAAAATGTTCAGTTCAGTTAATGCTATAGAAAGCATTAAAGAATAGAAATTCTTGCTTCAGTTTATGATTGGGACCAAGGTCCAACGGGATGGGCTCCTAGTTGCCCCTAGGTTTAGATAACCTAGTAAAAGCAAGAATCAGAAAAGGAAAGAAAAGTATAAAGGACTATTTTATTTTCAGTGGCATTGTACCGGACTACGGTCCAGGGATAGACTCCAAGTTGCCTCTAGGTTTAGATAACCTAGTATAGGATGGGCTCCTAGTTGCCCCTAGGTTTAGATAACCTAGTAGAACCCTAATGGATTCAGGATTTGCTACCTCGGGTTTATTAGGGATGCGCGCACAGTTGGTACATTGCCGGGCCCACAGCAGTTGATTATTACTTTCACCTACTATATGTATTTAGTTTTCAGAAATTCATATTAGCACGTGGTGAATTTAATAGTTAGTTTTATGTTAGTTAGTTTCAGTTCCAGTTCAGATATCTATGCAATGCTATAGCTTACTTTTCAATTTTAGTTCAGTATGTACCCTGTCTCAGTAATATGCCATGACATTCTATGATATGTGTTTTAGCATGAGCCTAGCGTGATTTCGTATGGATATGAGCATGTATGTGCATATCATGTTTTCCAAAAGCATGATTCGAGTTTTCATAGTTTTGTGAGGCTAGATGGTACTTGCTAAGCTTTATGCTTATTAGTTTGCATTTCCTTATACTGCAGATACAGGTAAAGGAAAGCACTAGTAGTGGAGGTGGCGGGCTTGATGCAACGTGTGTGTGATGGTGGAGTTGGAATAAAAGTCTTCGGAACTTGCAAAGCATAGAATAACCCCTATTTTATGCTTCTTTAGTTATTCCGCAATATATTATGTGAACAATGTATGAACTTAATTAGACTTGTATTCGTGGTGCCTAGTATGCTTCTGTAGTTTTCTTGTTTATGTTTTTTTAGTTATTCAGCGATATATTATGAGAACCATGTATTAACCTGTTTAGACTCGTTATTTGTGGTGCCTAGTATATTAAAGTAGTTTATTTACCTGTGTTAATACTTGCATTGCGAATGTTGAATGATATGAGTTACTACTTGTAATATGGTAATTTAGATCCATGCTTAAGCTTTAGAGATAAGAACTTGATACTTTTGAATTACATGCTAAATACATAGGATATGCTTGTTCTAAGATATATGCACCATATAGAATGACATGTAGTAGCTAAGAATGCCCTTAGATATGAATAACGAATGGTTTCAATAAGAAGTTGATACAAACTTGGCACATTCATGTTTATGCTTCAACATGTCGCTTTTATGATTTCTAAGTTGCTATTCCTGCTAGAAACCCCCTAAAAATATGTATCAAATGCCCTAGAATCATTGTAGACCTGTTAGGAAGCTTAGATATGAATTTATGGAGCATTTGGTACGGAATAGGTGGACTTTGGCACATTCTGAAACTCTGAAATCTGGGTTTTCAGAACTACCAGTCGACTGGGAAAACACCAGTCGACTGGTATCAGGCACAGAAACATTCGGTGGCCCGACCAGTCGATTGGTATATATCAGTCGACTGGTGCTGTGTAAAACAAAACTGGTGTAGAGCAGCTGGTTAGTGCTTTAGTCATGCAATGCAGAGGTTGGGGGATCGAATCCTGGCCAAGCTAATAAAATTAAAGTTTTTGTTTTATTTTGGCTGGTTAGTACTTTAAACATGATTATGAATTGTTAGTTCAGTAAATAGCGAAATTTCTTAGTACTTTAAACATGATTATGAATTGTTAGTTCAGTAAATAGCGAAATTAGAAATTTTAAATTCTCCCAGTTGGTTTAGCATTATCAGAAATCAGTAATTAGTCAGTGAGTTAGTAGTTAGTAGCGATCCACCTTACATCATAGCACCAGAAGGCGGGTCGTTACACAGTCGACTGCCAAAACTCACAGAAAGTTTTCGGCCTCGGACCAGTCGACTAGCCTTGGGGCAGTCGACTGGTAAACCCCGAAAACTAGCCGTTGGCTAGAAATTAATGCTAGGCTAGTCGATTGCCCCTGGGACAGTCGACTGGTGTGGGGCTGGACAGACTGCGAGTTTGTCCTGTTCACCTATATAAGGTGCACCTTTTTGCTCGTGTACGGTATGGTTCCATACAGTGTTGAAGTGCTGCTCGTCTGAAGAGTGTTTTTCTTCTTCCTCTCACATTCTACTTCATTCTGTAAAGAGGATGATCACGACTGTAAAGGTTTATCCGCCTGAAGGAGGTTTTCATAGTGAAACTGGTGCTCGCAGCGTGGATCCTTGGTTTATTCACTCATCTGGGTGGATACCAAGTAAATGGTTGATTGTTAGCATTGTTAATCTTTTCATTTGCATATTATTTCCGCTGCACTAACAAATTTGTAGAGATCCAATCCGAAAAAGTGCTATTCACCCCCCTCTAGCACGCCTAGACGATCCATCAGTTGGTATCAGAGCCAGTGCGTTTCGGATGAACTAACCGTCAAGCGAAGCAAATATATGACGTTTCAAGAGGGATACTCCACCGCACGACCACCCTTCTTCGACGGGTATGACTTCGCTTAGTGGAAAGGTAGGATGCAATACTACCTTATGAACGATATTGAGAACTGAATTAGTGTTGCAGATGGCTTCGAGGCACCCATCGATGAAAGAGGAGAACCGACACCGATGAGATCCTGGTCGAAGGAGATAATGAAGAGAGCGCAATTCAATGCCAAGGCCACCACCACACTACAGTGCGGGCTCTCAAAGGAGCAACTGAACAAGGTGGGGTTGTTCAAGAGCGCCAAGGAACTGTGGGACAAGTTGGTGGAATTGAACGAGGGGTCAAACGAGTCCAAAAGAGCCAAGAAGGACTTGCTCGTGGCCCAACTCCAGTCCTTATCCATGAAGAGCAACGAGACTGTCAGCCAGCTACATGGAAGGGTAAAGGAGGTAATCAATGAGCTCCACGTGATTGGAGAGAAGATCGAGAACTGGGACATCGTTAGGTATGTTCTACAAGCCTTCCAAGAACCACCTTGTGGGCATCCATGGTTGATGCATACAAGGTATCAAGGGATTTGTCCATTGTTAAATTAGATGACTTATTCTGTGAATTTGAGCTACACGAGCAAGCTAATGTCTCTACCAAAGAGAAAGGTATTGTTTTCATTGCAGAAAAAGAGAAGAAGAAGAGGAAGGAGAAGAAGATGGTGGTATACTCTTCCTCATCAGATTCAGAGGAATCCAGCGCCTCCTTGGATAGTGATCAAGAGGCGTTCATTGTAAGAAAATTTCATAAAGCTTTTAAAAGTTTGTCTAACAATTCATATGCTAGGAAAGGGTCCAAGGTAAGGGTAAGGTTAAGGATATCATATGCTACAACTGCCACCAAGAGAGACACATGAAGAATGAGTGCCCTCAATTGAAGAGAAGAGATGACAAGAAGGAGGAGAAAAAGAAAGGTGACAAGAAGAGGACAAAGGGAAAGGAGAAGGGTGCCACCAACCTCAAGGCAACTTGGGATGATCCATCATCCTCAGAGAAAAAAGAAGATCTAGTCTCCCACTTCGCTCTTATGGCGCAAGACCACTCAGATTCATCAGATAATGAAAGAAGCTCAAGCAGTGAAGATGAGAGCTCCTCCACTTCATCATCAGAGTCAGAAGCTTCGGTAAGTGAGGTATACCACTTACCCTCCTCTACTTTAGTAAAGATAATTTCTAACACTAACATGGACTTAGCTAAGGCTAGAAGTAAAATTAAGGATCTAATAGAAGAAATTGCCATGCTTAAAGTAGAATCTACCAAACTTGAAGAATTGCATACTAGTTCTACCTCGTCACTTGCTTCACATCTTGAAACTGAAAATAGGGAACTAAGGAAGAAGCTAGATGACCTCACCAAGGCCCTTAGGAAATTCCAAGTAGGATCTAGTAACCTAGACATGATAATCAACAGTCAAAGGGTCGTTTATAACAAGGCCGGTTTAGGATATAGGCCAAAAACAAAGGAAGTAGACTTTGTTTCACTCACGGGTAGGATTGGTGCATCTAGGAGACTAGGAGCCAAGGGAATCACAAAGAAGGCATGGGTACCTAAGAGGTTTTTACATGATGCTTATGGATCAAAGATTTGGGTACCAAAAGAATATGTTTTTCATGTTGTATAGCTAAAGGTGAAGGAGGCCTCAACTATATGGATAGTGGATGCTCAAGATACATGACCGGGGATGTGAGCAAGTTCACCACTATTAGCTACTTAAGAGAAGGGACGGTCTCCTTTGGAAATAGTGGAAAATTGAGAATCATTGGTAGGGGTACCATTGAGGTATCTCCCACAATTTCTATACATAAGGTACTCCTCTTCAAAGATATGAAATTTAACATGCTAAGTGTGAGTCAATTATGTGATGCCGGTTTTAGGGTTGAATTACATGCTAGGAAGTGTCTAATCAAACATAATCAATCTAATGATGTCATATTAGAAGGGTTTAGAGATGTAAATTTATACTATCTTGATCTTGCTTATGCTACTAACATTGTTGCTAAGTGTCTCGTGTCTAAAGAAGAGGAAGGGTGGTTGTGGCACCGAAGACTTGGACATGTCAACATGAGGAGCATTGCAAGAGTGGCCAAGGAAGAGTTGGTGAAGGGGCTACCAATGATCAAGTATGAAAAGACCAAATTGTGTGATGCATGCCAAGAGGGTAAGCAATCAAAGTCATCACACAAAAGTAAAACCCTAACCACTACCTCTTTACCATTAGAGCTTTTACATATAGATTTATTTGATTGTCATAGTACTCCCTCACTTGTAGGAGTAAATATTGTCTAGTCATAGTAGATGATTTTTCCAGGTTTACATGGGTTTACTTTTTGAAACATAAGGATGATACCCTAACGATTTTTATAGGATTTAGTAAAAGGGTAGAAAACGAAAAACATATCAAAATAAACCAAATTAGGAGTGACCACGGTGGAGAGCTTCAAAATGCAAGGTTCACATAATTTTGTGTTGAAAATGGATACAAGCATGAATTTTCATGCCCAAGTACTCCTCAACAAAATGGGGTAGTTGAGAGGAGAACCCGAGCCCTTCAAGAAGCTGCTAGGACTATGCTTAATGCATATTCTCTTCCTAGCTACTTTTGGGCCGAAGCGGTTAACACCGCTTGTTATATTCAAAACCGGGTGTTGGAACATAGGTTTCTAGGGAAAACACCTTTTGAATTATGGAATGGGAGAATACCACAAGTCCATTACTTTAGAGTTTTTGGATGTAAAGTATACATCTTAAATACCAAAGATGACCTAAGGAATTTTGAGTCAAAAGCCGATGAAGGGATTCTAGTAGGATACTCATTAATTAGTAGGGGATATAGAGTTTACAATAAGAGGACAAAAGTGATTGAGGAGTCCTCAAATGTTAAGTTTGATGAAACAACAAGTACCTACCCTAGAAAAGCCTCAATTGATAAGGATATAGAAGAGGTCCAACCCCTTACCCAAAGAATCCAAGACCTACATTTGGAGGGCAATGATCAAGGGGGAGTAAGAAGTACCCTAGAGGATGAGGAAGAAGAAGTAAATGAACCCACAACCTCTAGGCCCTTGAGACATCACCACGATCACCCTATTGACTAAATAGTAGGTGATGTAACTCAAGGAGTAAGGACTAGGTCCTACTTTAGGGATCAAACTAGTCAAATAGCTCTAATCTCTCAATTAGAACCCAAATCCATTGATGAAGCATTAGGAGATGTTGATTGGGTTTTAGCTATGCAAGAGGAGCTAAATCAATTTGAGAGGAGTGAAGTTTGGGAGTTGGTTCCTAGGCCCAATGACTGCACTATTGTAACCACAAGATGGGTCTTTAGGAACAAACTAGATAACCAAGGAAAAATCACTAGGAACAAGGCTAGATTGGTAGTTAGGGGGTTTAACCAAGTTGAGGGATTAGATTATGATGAGACTTATGCCCCTGTAGCTAGGTTAGAATCTATTAGAATTCTACTAGCCTATGCCGCTCACATGGGTTTCACACTTCACCAAATGGATGTGAAGTCGGCATTCCTTAATGGGATTATTAAGGAAGAGGTATATGTAGAACAACCCCCCGGATTTGAGGACCCTAACTATCTAAGACATGTTTACAAATTATGAAAAGCCTTATATGGATTGAAACAAGCTCCCCGGGCTTGGTATAAAAGGCTTTCTTCATTTCTAGTGTCTAAGGGGTTTAGGAGAGGAACAATTGAGCCTACTTTGTTCCTAAAATCGAAGGATAAGGACATATTTGTTGCCCAAGTCTATGTAGACGATATCATTTTTGGGTCAATAAATAATGACTTCTTACAAGAGTTCATCAAGTGTATGGAAGATGAATTTGAGATGAGTCTTGTAGGAGAGTTAACCTTCTTTTTAGGTCTTCAAGTTAAGCAAACTAATGAAGGTACACATGTCTTTCAAACCAAATATGCTAAGGAAATGTTAAAGAAATTTGGTTTAGAAAATGCTAAGGTAGCATCTACACCCATAGGAACCAATGTGAAAATGGATAGTGACCTTGAAGGGAAAATGGTAGACTCTAAACAATACAGAAGCATGATTGGTAGCCTCCTATATCTAACCGCTAGTAGACCCGATATACTTTTTGCGGTAGGTATGTGTGCAAGGTACCAATCTTGTGCCAAAGAGTCTCATTTGGTTGTAGTTAAGAGGATCCTAAGGTATGTTAAAGGTACCCTCAATGTTGGACTTTGGTATCCTAGAACCCCTAGTGTTGATCTAATTGGATACACCGACTCGGACTATGCGGGTTGTAAGCTAGATAGGAAGAGCACTAGTGGAGGGTGTCAATTCCTTGGGTCTTCCTTAGTTAGTTGGAGTAGTAGGAAACAACCATGCGTTGCCCTATCAACAACGGAGGCAGAATATGTGGCAATGGGTGGGTGTGTTTCCCAACTCCTTTGGATCATGCACACCTTAGAGGATTATGAGTTACATTACACCAAGGTCAAAGTCTTGTGTGATAATGTAAGCACAATCAACTTGACCAAAAATCCGGTTCACCACTCTAGGACAAAACACATTGAAGTGAAACATCACTTCATTAGAGACCATGTGGCAAGGGGAGACATAGAACTACACTATGTTGAATCAAAGTCGAACCTAGCCGACATCTTTACCAAGCCTCTTCCCGAATCGGAGTTTACATCCTTAAGAAGAGGCCTTGGAATGTGTTTTGTAGAAGTGTAGGATGAACTTGGAGATATTAGCTTTGAAAAAGGGTGCTTGATCCATTAGGGTGATACATTTGGTTCACTTGTGCTTGTGGCATATTGTTGAACCATTAGAAGTATCAAAATATGAAAACTAGACCAACTATGGGAAGGCAAGTGTTTAATCAATGGACACTTTGCCCAAAGATCATAGTTGGACATTTTAAACCTTTGAAAACCATTTTATGTTTTATATAATTTGTCATGCTTTTGAAAGTTATGTAATTGCAAAACTAGATTATTAGTTTGATACAAAATGTAGTGGTTTTCAAAGAGTTTGGATTTTTATCAAAAGTCATGCATGTTTGAAATTTTATATGGACTAATATTTTTCCTTGATAGAGTATATCATTTCAAACATGTATGTAAAATTTTACAATTTTTGGAATTTTCTGGGAGTTTCTGAAATTCGACAGAAAAGCTGAAAATTCAGACTGATAGCGTATCAGTCGACTGCCCCATGGGCAGTCGACTGGCACGCTTTGTTTCAGGTTCTGAAACTTTCTTTCAGAAATCAAAATCTCTTTCATTTGATGCCATAGGGTTGGGTTGCTTGAGGCAATCATTTTGATGGTGTCAAAGGGGGAGAATGGGTGGTTTAAGTTAGAATTTTAACTTGGAATGGATGGTTTAAGGTTGTCTTTCCCACTTAGACCTTGAATGATTAAAAATGGGGAGAAGACATGGATTAAGGGGGAGGTTACCTCTTAGGTTTGGACATGTCTTACATTTTTAGTGATGTTTAGTGTTAAGTGGAAACTTAACTTGGATTATGATTAGAATTGAAAATAGGAGAAGACATGGATTAAGGGGAGGTTACCTCTTAGGGTTACGATGTCTTATGCTTTTTCAATTGCTATCTTTTGCTATTGCTATTGTTGGCTGTTATTTATCTCTAAACTTAAACATATTGTCACACATCAAAAAGGGGGAGATTGTTGAGGCAATCGACCCTTAAATGATTGGAAGATCATGGTTTTGATGTGTGTGGGTGAATATGTTTAAGGATAGAGTGTTATGTTGTATTTGATGTGTGTGATTGAGTTTGCAGGACTTGGAGAATCACACATGGTGGACATATCCGAGGGACGAGAGCCGAGGGAGGAGAGCTCCAAGGGCAAGCCGGGAAGTGGACTTCAAGGGCACACGTGAAGGGTGGCATGGAGGCAAGCCAAGGGAAGGCTTGCGTGCGCATCCGAGGGACGATAGCCAGAGGAAGAGGACTTCAAGAGGCAAGCCAAGGGAGCAGACCTGAAGGCAAACGTGAAGGAGAAGGTCCGGAGTGGCTGGAACCAAGCTGAGAGGCAGGGCAGTCAACTGGCCCTGGGGCAGTCGACTGCCAAAACTCACAGAGAGTTTTCGGCCTCGGACCAGTCGACTGGCCTTGGGGCAGTCGACTGGTAAACCCTGAAAACTAGCCGTTGGCTAGCAATTAATGTTAGGCCAGTCGACTGCCCCTGGGGCAGTCAACTGGTATGGGGCTGGACAGACTGCGAGTTTGTCCTGTTCACCTATATAATGAGCACCTTTTTGCACGTGTATAGTACGGTTTCGTACAGTGTCGAAGTGCTGCTCGTCTGAAGAGTGTTTTTCTTCTTCCTCTCACATTCTACTTCATTCTGTAAAGAGAAAGATCACAACTGTAAAGAGGAAGATCACGACTGTAACGGTTTCTCCGCCTGAAGGAGGTTTTCATAGTGAAACTGGTGCTCGCGGCGTGGATCCTTGGATTAGTCTCCCATCTGGGTGGATACCAATTAAACGGTTGATTGTTAGCATTGTTAATCTTTTCATTTGCATATTATTTCCGTTGCGCTAACAAATTTGAAGAGATCCAATCCGAAAAAGTGCTATTCACCCCCCTCTAGCACGCCTAGATGATCCATCAATATCTACAATAGCTATTTATTCAATCTATACTACCTAAGCATTTATTATCACAACTCACTTCAAAAAGAATGATTTACTTCTAGAAAACATGAAAATGATATATACAATGAAATTGAAGTGCAAGAAAAGTAAACTCCCCTTAATTTGGGTAGATAGCGTCGTTGATGTCCATTCCATCCACCTCTAGCTACTTTAATTCTTCAAAGTACTTCTTGAGCCAGTGGCCATTACATTCCAAACAAAATTATTGGCTTCATCCTTGATTTCACAAACACCATAAGGGAAAATATTAGTCACAACAAATGGTCCTTCCCATCTCGACCTCAACTTATCCTTAATCAATTTGAGCCTTGACTTGTATAATAAAACCTTGTCGCCAATTTGGAAGTCTTTCTTCAAGATGTGCTTGTCATGAAAAATCTTAGTTTTTTCTTTGTAGATCCTTGAGTTCTCAAATGCTTCTAGTCTAATCTCCTCAAGTTCTTGTAGTTGAAGTTTTCTCTCTTCTCCCACCTTGGTAGCATCAAAGTTACAAGCCTTTACCAGCCAATATACTTTGTGCTCTATTTCCATGGGAAAATGACAAGCTTTTCCATACACAAAGCGGTAAGGAGACATTCCAATGGGATCTTGTATGCCGTTCTATAGGCCCAAAGTGCATCAGCAAGCCTCTTGCTCAAGTCTTTTCTATTGGGCCCAACAGTCTTTTCCAAAATTGATTTGATCTCTCTATTAGAAATTTCGGCCTGTCCATTTGTTTGGTGATGGTAAGATGTAGAAACTTTGTGCACAACCCCATACTTGCCATGTAGAGCCTTCATGTGTTTATTGTAAAAATGAGATCCTTGGTCGCTTATTAGAGCCCTTGGAATTCCAAACTTGTAGAAAATATATGACATGACAAAGCTAACAACAACACACGAATCATTAGTCTTGGAGGGAATGACCTCCACCCATTTAGAAACATAATCTACAACAAGCAAAATATAGAAGTATCCACAAGATGCAGGAAAAGGTCCCATAAAATCTATTCCCCAAACATCGAAAATCTCACAGAAAAGTATAGTGTGTTGGGGCATCTCATTTCTCGCTCCTATGTTCTCAGTTCGCTGACATCTATCACAATTCTTGTAAAACAGATATGCATCATGAAATAGGGTGGGTCAATACAATCCACACTCTAACACCTTCCTCGCTGTTCTTTGGGGTCCAAAATGCCCTCCACAAGCTGATGAATGGCAAAATGTAAGGACAGAAGAAAACTCATGGTCGGGTACGCATCTCCTAATTATTTGATCATTACAAAACTTCCATAAATAAGGGTCATCCCACACATAGAATTTTGCATCACTTTTGAGTTTATCTTTTTGAGCTTTAGAAAATTGTGTACGAAAAACATGTGCTACTAAAAAGCTAACAAGGTCTGCATACCAAGACGACTCTCCATGTATCGCAAGAAGATGCTCGTCTCTAAAATCATCGTTAATAGGGGTAGAAGGTCCATCTCTCTCAATTCTGCTCAAGTGATCTGCAACTAGGTTCTCTTTGTCACTCGTGTCTCTGATCTCCAGGTCAAATTCTTGGAGCAGAAGCATCCATCTGATTAATCTAGGCTTAGCATCTGGCTTTTTCAACAGGTATTTCAGAGTTGCATGATCAAAAAAAAAATAATAACATGTGAGCACAACAGATAAGATCTAAATCAATCCAAAGCAAAAACAATGACAAGAAGCTCCTTTTCAGTAGTGGTGTAATTTGCTTGAGCGGCATCTAGGGTCTTGGAGGCATAGCATATGACATGAGGTGCTCCATTCACCCTCTGTGCTAGAACAGCTCCCACTGCAAAATTAGATGCATCACACATTAATTCAAATGGCAAATTGCAATCAGGTGATTTAATGATAGGAGCTGAGATAAGAGCCTCCCTTAGCCTGTGAAAAGCTTCTTTGCACTTGCCATTAAAACAAAAATCAACATCTTTTTGCAACAGTCTTGTCAAGGGTCGATCAATATCGCTGAAGTCTCTAATGAATCTGTGGTAAAACCCTGCGTGTCCAAGAAAGGCACGAACATCCCGTACGTATACGGGGTAAGATAAAGAAGAAATAGCACTAATTTTTGTAGGATCTACCTGAATACCTCTCCTGGAGACTATGTGTCCTAGTACAATTCCAAGTTGTACCATAAAGTGACATTTTTCAAAATTAAGCGCAAGGTTAGTCTCAATGCATCTGTGCAAAAATCTAGACAAGTTATCTAAAGATGAATCAAATGAAGTGCCAAAAATTGAAAAGTCATCCATAAAGATCTCCATACAATGCTCTAACAACTCTCCAAATATACTTACCATACATCGTTGAAATGTTCCTGGAGATTGCAGAGTCCAAATGACATGCGTCTGTAGGCAAATGTACCGAAAGGACAAGTGAAGGTAGTCTTCTCCAAATCCTCTGGGTCTATGCAGATTTGGAAATAGCCTGAGTACCCATCCTAGAAGCAGTAATGGGACTTCCCTGCCAGTCTCTCAAGTATCTGATCAATAAAGGGCAAAGGGAAGTGATCTTTCCTCGTGACTTTGTTTAGTTTCCTATGGTCAATGCATACTCTCCAGGAATTCTTAACTCTGGTGGGCACTAGTTCGTTGCTCCATTTTCCACCACTATAACTCCAGATTTCTTTGGCACCACATGTATGGAACTAACCCACTGAATATCAAAAATGGGGTAAATGATACCTGCCTGTAGAAGTCGAGTCACCTCTTTCTTAACAACATCCAAAATGAGTGGATTAAGTCTCCTTTGTGGCTGCCTCACTGGTTTAACATTTTCTTCCAAGAATATCCTGTGCATGCAGATAGCTGGACTAATAACTGGTATATCTGATAAAGTCCATCCAATAGCTTTCTTGTATTGCCTCAGGACTTACAGTAATTTTTCTTCTTGCTCTGAATCTAGGTGTTGTGCAATAATGACAGGAAAAGTCTACTCCTCTCCTAGATAAGCATATCTCAAATGATCTGGGAGTGACTTGAGCTTAAACTGGGCCTACTCAGTGGGTATGAGTGATCCTTGGGGCTCTGTGCAATCCCCTACACTATCACACCTATACTCTAAATCTTCTGAAATCTCAATAGAAATAGGTGATCCTTGGGGCTCTGTGCAATCCCCTACACCTAGAAAATCCTCCCCAGCTAGAAGTGAATTTGAAATAACCTCTGAATCATCCTCCTCAATAGCAAGTATATTCTCAGCCTCCTCTGAAATGACATCTCCTCTGGAAAAATAATGTAAAACTCCCTCAACCACTGAATCTGTATCAGCCAGTCCATCCAGAATATCAATGCTCATAATAAAGTGATCTTCTCGAGGGTACTTCATGGCATCGAAAATACTGAATTGGACTATTATGTCTCCCACTTTCATGGACAGTGTGCCAGCATAAACATCGATCTTTGTCCTAGCAGTCTTCAGAAAGGCCCTCCCAAGGATGAGTGGGGATTTGTGTGCAAGATAATCTCCCTCCGTGTTTAAAATGTAGAAGTCTGCAGGGAAAATCAGTTCCTTTACTTTTACCAAAATATCTTCAATAATACCGGCTGGATGGGTCTGGCTTCTGTCCGCTTACTGAATCACCACTCCAGTGGGCTGCAGAGGGGCAATACCAAGCATTTGGAGGACTGATCTGGGCATTACATTAATGGAGGCTCCCAAGTCTAACATGGCATCGTGAAACATAGTCCTCCCTATCTCACAAGATACAGTAAAAACTCCTGGGTCTTCACTCTTCTGAGGTATGGCATGGATGAGTGCTGAAACATTTTTTCCCAAGCTGACCAACTCATTCTCCTTCAACTTCTTCTTGTGAACACATAAATCTTTCAAGAATTTTGCATACTTAGGAATCTGTTTAATCATGGTCAACAGGGGTACATTAATCTCCACCTTACTAAACAACTTTACAAGCTCATTGTATTCCTTAGCATTCTCCTCCTCCACTTGCCTTTTGGCATGAGTTTTTCGCTGTGGAAAAGGCAAGGGAACCCTTACTTCTGCCTCTTGAATCGAAATTTGAGGGGCTGAATTTTGAGCTGAAATCTCACTTGATGTAGCTGCTGTAAGGTCACTTTCGCCACTGATTTCTCCCTCATTTTCCACCAAAATCACAGGATTGCTTGAGGAGGGAGTTGAGCTCGGACTAGGGGTGGAACCAACTGAACTTGGAGTCTTTTCAGGGTTGTATGAGGCTGGAATTACAGCTGCTGTCCTATTTTCCAATAAATCAGCCCTTGGACCATTTGAAGTTGAGGTGACCTTCCCACTCCTCAAAGTAATAGCACTAGTGTTTCCCTTTGGATTGGGAGTAGCTTAAGAATGTAGTTGGCTCGATCCTTGGGCTTGAATTTGGTTCATCCCACTAGCCAATTGTCCTATTTGTCTCTCAATGTTTTGCAAGGTGGGATCATTTCTTTATTGTTGCAAAAGTTGTTGTAACATCTCTTCTAACCTTTATTGTTGCACATTTCCCCCACTAGAGCCTCCCTGATTAGAGTAAGTCTTTGGTTGGCCTTGAAAAGATGAGGTAGGCTGCTGAAAAGTGTTACCCTGCTATGAATTCTGTAATTGGGACTGTAGGGGCTGATTGTAGGGTTGGAATTACTGCTGAAATGGTTGATAATTGGGCTGGAATAGTGGCTGAACTTGCTGAGAATTATAGCCCTGAAAATTTTGGTTCTGAAATGGAAATTGTTGTGGTAAAGACTGAAATTGAGTGGGTTGAAAATTTTGATTTTGTTGCCGAAAGTTTTGGTTGAAGGGCTGAAAACCTTGCTGTGATTGTTGGAATTGTTGTTGTGAGGATGGATATTGTTGCTGAAAATTCGAATTTCCTTGAAAGCCTTGTTGATTCCCTTGAAAAGGTTGCTGGAATTGCTAGAATGTTTGCTGAAATGGCTGAAATTGGGGTAGCCCTTGCTGATTTTGCTGGGAATTCGGTTGGGGTTGTTGATAGGACTGTTGTGATGGGTTTTGTTGGTAGAAAGAGTTGTCATACTTTAGATTTGGATGATCCCTCCAACCAGGGTTGTAAGATGAATAGGGGTTATTCTTGGCTTCAAATTGTCCCCTAGCCAACGCCGCTATTGTTTCATCTTGTTGGAGGTTGGGACATGAATCTGAATTGTGTTCTTGGCTAGAACAAATACTACACAACCTCATCATTTGGCTTGACGGTGGAGGTACCGAAAAACTGGGATTTTGGCTTGCATTATTTAGAGTCATTTGCTTTACCAATGATGTAAGCTCTATCAAAGAATTTCGGATATCCCTTTGTTCATTAGAAGCCACCTGGACCTCATTCACTCCTCTAGTGGATAAAGCTCTGCTTCCAAACTGCTATGAGTTCTCTACCATGTTCGAAACTACCTCCCTAGCTTGATCTGGTGTTTTGTTTACCAGGGCACCTCCAGCTGCAGCATCTATCATAATCCTGTCCATCTGGAGTAGACCCTCGTAGAAGTAGTGAATGAGTAGCTGCTCACTGATCTAGTGCTGTGGGCAACTAGAGCATAGCTTGTTGAACCTTTCCCAATAGTCATAAAGAGTCTCTCACACTACTTGCTGTATGCCACAGATACTTTTTCTGATGATTGTTGTTCTGGAGGCTGGGAAGTATTTTTCTAGAAATGTCTTCTTCATGGAAATCCAGCTAGACACGTGCCCAGTAGGTAAATAGTAAAACCAATCCTTCGCTGCTCCAGTAAGGGAAAATGGGAATGCTCTCAGCTTAATATCTTCTTCTGAAATCCCCTGAGGATTCATGGTGGAGCAGACTACGTGAAATTCATACAGATGTCTATTTGGATCTTCCCCAGATAGTCCTTGAAATTTGGGCAACAAGTGGATAAGTCCTTATCTAGGCTCAAAATCGCCAGTAAGCTCTGGATAAGCAATGCTGGAGTACTAGAAAGTGTCATCTGGTGCTGCAACTTTTTTCATGGTCTTCTGGTGGTCTGCCATAATAGTGCCTGAATGAGTAAAAATGGTCTTATGAGGAGGAATATCAATAACCTCTGAAATTCTGCCTTGGTTCCTCCTCGCTCTGAAAGTCCTCTCAATTTCAGGGTCAAGTTCCTCAAGATCACCACCTGCGGACCTGGTCATAAAACAAACACAAATCATAGCAAATGTATATGAAAAAATAAAACAAATAAAATAAATCACACGATATGGCAATAAGCACGCAAGCAAAAATCAAACAAACTCAACTAGTTTTAGTCCTCGGCAACGGCGCCAAAAATTTGATGGACCCAGAATAGTTGTCACGAATGTGAGTCTCAAATTTAGAAATTTATAAAGTTGAAAACCCTTTAGCTAACAAGATAGAAACGTAGTAGGGGGGCCTCAGGTCGTGTTTTTTTTCAAGGACTAGTTCAGGATGTTTGAGTCAAGCTCGAATTTATGTGTCGTCAAAAGTTTTGGGGTTTTCGATTAATATGGGGGTTTGTTTTGCAATTTAGAAGGAAATAACAATAAAAAGATGAACTTAGCTAACGAATAAGATTGCAAAGACTACGCTTAAACTAATTGACAACTAAGCATGCAACTTGAATTGATAACTAGGAATTCACAACTAAAATCGATGTGTAAGGAAGCTATAATTAAAGGAATTCTAGAATCAAAATTGAATTTAGTTCGTTTGTGTCTAACAACAATGTTGGAAAAACTGCAACAAATCAAGCTAAAACAAAACAGAGGTTAAACTGAAGATGGACTACCTGATCGATCGGCAGTCCGATCAGAAGCAACCCTGATCGGTCGACAGACCGATCAGATGGTGCTTGGGTCGGTCGACAGACCGATTAGTGCCTGTAAATATGCAGATACAGAACTAAACTGCGAAGAACAGAATTCAAAAACAAGAATTAACAGAAACTAAACATCGTACTCATCCCTTAGTTTGAATCCTTCTTGCTGTCACACAAGAAACAGCTTCGAACCCCTTAGCTTGACAAATCGACAGACTCTAGCCTCCACAATCAATTTCGCGTCAAATTCTGCCGTCAAGAGATCCAGTCTTCAAATCTCCTCGTACTTGACGTGAGGGAGCGCGATGATGGTTCAAGAACAATCAGAGCACCTCAAAGGACCCCTCCGACTTGCTCCGATTGATGAAGAAGGGAGTACAAGTATGAATCGATCCGAGAATGGCAGAACTGGCGAAACCCTCACCTAGCTCTTCTTAGCGACGATTTGATCAGAAAACCTTGCGAAGACGCGAACATGATGATCTGGAACTCAAACAAAAGTCGAATCCGATGTGGTCCAGCGATCAGATGAAGAAATGAGGAAGAAAACACAAAGAACACGAAGAACTGGTTGCGACACGAGACGACCGAGATATCTAAGGGATTTTTGATTAAATACTTAGCAATGGACGGCTGAGATTGTCTTGGTTGAATCCAACGGTTGGATCTTCTCTGATTGAACCCTAAACTTCCAAATCCCAATCTGAAGGTCAGATCTACCTCTCCTCAACTGGGATCAATCTGATCTGTCCTAGATGGCCCAGATCTACTTGCCTTCCAAATGGACGGCTCACAGTTCTCCAAAGCATGATTGCCTTGATCTGAGCCCGATTCTGACCCAACCTTGACACAATTTGACCTAGGTCCATGTTCCATCAGCCTACAAAGATCAGATTCAAATTAGATATCAAAAAATCTCAAAATTGTGAAGATTTGCAATTAAACCCAAAATAGAATTAATACATGGAACCTAGGGTAAATTCAAGATTAATCATGTAAAATATGGGTCAAACATGGATTTTAGAGCCTGAAATAATCAACAAAATAGTACTTATCAACTCCCCCACACTTAAACTTGGGCGTCTCGCACAAGCTAACTAAATATGTACCCCCCCTAGATTATTCTCAATCATATTCAGAAACAAATGAAAAGAAATTACCTAGGGTTGTTAATTCTCAAAAATCTAAGCTCAATGAACTAGTAACTTGTCCTTAAATTAACAACTTAGCAAATTTCATCCTTCATGATTCATTGAGATGAACTAAACTCACAAAGCCTCTCAAGGAATGATTTAGTGGCTCTCTTCCTAAATTCTACATATGTGGTGAAGTGGAGCTCACTCAAACACAACATGGTTCTTGTACTACCATAAGCTTGCTTGTTATCTACTCTCCACCACTATTCTTGATTCGGATCCACTTCTACAAAAGCTTATTCAAACAAATTAGAGACATATGAAAGGGAAGAAATGAAATAAAGGTATAGAAAAATGGAGAAGTTTAGAAAAGTGGAAGACTTGGATGCTCAAGAATGTTTCTAATGCACTTCGCCCTCTTTGATGGTCTTCTCGGTGAAATCAGAGTTGTGGTTGGTAGGTATTAGCGGATTTGGATGAAGAATATGACTGAATTCTGTATTTTCTGCCATGCCAACTCCACTGATCGGTCCAGGGATCGGTCAGTCATTGACTAATCGATCACTGGAACGGACTGGGACACTCCTGATCAATCTGTATTGCCTCTGATCGGTCCCTGAAACAGACTGGATGCTCCCTGATCGGTCACTGGACCGATCAGAGTTTGATCATTAGCCAAAACTGATTCCGAATCTGAAACTGACTCTTCCTTGGTTCTCTCTTTCAATACCATATCTCAATTCCATCTAGCATCTTATTCACAACCTCTACTTCAGAATTTTCACCCATCTCCTGCTGCTTCATATTTATTCTTCTTCTTCTTTTTTTTCTTCTTTCTGCTTTTTTTTCAGCTGCTTTCATAGTAGCTTTTCTTCTCCTTTCTCTTCTTTTTTTTCTTTTTATTCACTTCCTTGCAATGGCTAGCTGATCATCAAACTTGAAATATCGAATAATACTTAGGCATGTAGATGCTTCCATTGATACCTTTCCTAACCACTTCTTGCAACTCCTTCTTGATACCAAACTCAATTCAAATTGGCACCCTTTTTGGCTTCAATTGCAGAAATTTTTTTTTCTTGAAATGCATCCTTGATACAAAATATTTCCAAAACACTAGCCACCTCCCCCACACTTGAGCTTTTGTCTGTCTCGGGCAAAGTAACATCAAGAACCATCCCAAACAAACAAGTCCATGGAGAAGTATGGTTAAGAGCAGAAAAAAATAGGAAGGAAAATAGAATAGATTATGTATCAACTATGATTATTGCCAAAAATTGATATGAAAAGGAAAAATAAAGTAATTAGCCTCTATAGATGTGGTCCAATCATAGAAATATGGTTTTGAAAGAACCTAAGCAAGTTCTAAAGCACAATTACACGTGTGTATCACAAAAATTAGGCTAAATCCTTACTAGGTAGCTATAATTCATCTCATGTTATCAATCTAGAATCCATTACCAAGTAGTACTCAAGCATCCAAGAATTTCATCCATAAGCTCAAATCCTAAGTTCTAACAACCAAATTTAATTTGTCTTCAAGAGACCCTAAAATGATATGGAGACAACCTAGAGGGATATATTTATTTCTACTCATTAAGAGAATGTGCCAAAAGAACTAACATGATATCTACAATGGCTATTTATTCAATCTGTACTACCTATGTCACGCCCCGAGACCCATGAGTCGTTGTTCCAATATAAAATCGGATAGCATCTCCCCTGTCCGGCGGACAATGTACACAAACATTCAATATCCAAACAACACACGCAGACATAATTTGGCCTCAGGCCTCAAAATAAAGACATAACATAACAATAACACAAAATAAAACATACCTGACTACGGACCGGTCCGACTTACAACAAAACAACAACCACATAGTCCATCAGAGGACTCAAAAATACAATACCAAAACAAATAAAACGCGATACAAGTTCCACGACATAAAACCAATACAAACCAAATAATATGATGCAACGAAAAGAGAACACGCGGAAGCACCCATCACTAGAGTCGTAGGGACATGGGACTGGCAACTGGGGCTCCTCCGGCGACCAATCATCCTGGAAACAAAAATATAGGCAATAGTGGTGAGTCCAAATAAACTCAGCGGATACCAAAATAGATATGCACAGCAAGCTATAAATAACAATAAGAATCACGCTGATACAATCTCGAGTATAGGGGATAAAACATAACTGAAACCTAAGATTGAATACATACCAGAGTCCGTCTATTCTGCTGATAGGTGTAATCAATCCCCTATATAACCTCAAGAATGATACACAATCCAAATGTGTATGTCACCTGTAAGTGCATGTCAAACATATATAGCACTCAAACTCAACAACCATCAATAAACGTGCAATGCATCCTATACACCCGATGCAAAGATCTGTTCTGTACGCACGTCAGCCACCACCGGATCGGCAGTCGGGTGAATAGGAAACAGATATGCCAACTACTCATGGTTGAATAAAGAAGCCAAACACTTGTGGCATACAACATATGAAGCCCAACACTCGTGGCTATGCAAATATGATGCCCAACACATGTGGCAATGCAAGTATGTAGCCAAGTACCTGTGGCTATGCAAATATGATGCCCAGCACCTGTGGCAATGCAAGTATGTAGCCCAGCACCTGTGGCTATGCAAATATGATGCCCAGCACCTGTGGCAATGCAGAATGTAGCCCAGCACCTGTGGTTATGCAAACATGACGCCTAGCACCTGTGGCGGATGCAATATGTAGACCAGCACCTGTGGCTACGCAAACATGACGCCTAGCACATGTGGCGGATGCAATATGTAGCCCAGCACCTGTGGCTATGCAAATATGATGTCCAGCACCTGTGGCAATACAAGTATGATGCCTAGCACTCATGGCGAAGCAAGTATGATGCCCAGCACTCGTGGCAATGCAAGTATGACGCCTAGCACTCGTGGCGATGCAAGTATGACACCTAGCACTCGTGGCGATGCAAATATGACGCCTAGCACTCGTGGCGATGCAAGTATGATGCCCAGCACTTATGGCAATGCAAGTATGATGTAGGCACGACTGGTGACGGGCTCAAACCTCAGGGGAGCCGATGGTCTCCATCATGATAATAGCATCGTGCTAATAGCTCAATCAATACAGGAAACCTGACTGCGCGACGAGCTCAGACCCTAGGGGAGCCAATGATCGCCAGTATGCAATCATACAGAGCATACAACTCAATATGCAACCTAGAGGGTAAAGTATGCCAACAACACCCTCCTCACTATCCAGGTTCTCAACCACACATCGATGGAAATTGTATAGGTCTAACACATGTATCCAAACCTAACAACTCTACTCTAGGTAACCATACAAGGTATATCTAGAAATCAATCCAACTACAGGTACTAAGTGACCTACCATCATATCTGATCTCATATGAACGCATGGCAAATATTGAGACTGTATAGAACTAAACAGGAGTCATCTAAACAACATATATCTGATCATAATACAGAAAGGCAGGTGCAACGTATAAACTTGCTATTATCTATAGCAAACTATGCATAATAGTAAGACAATATCTAAAAACATAAGTCAGGGGTACCCGCCTCAAAAGTAAGATGCTCATATCAGAAAAGAACCTCCCATCCGATAATCAACAACAACAGCCCAAATCAATGCCCTGTATAAAAGGCATAATGTTTAGCTACAATAATATATAATTTATAGCCAAACGAGTTATCTTAATTTATTAGGCACGTCCTTGGTATCCCGTTTCTTTTAATCACATTTAATTAATGGTTAACCCTTCTCATCATAGCTTACACACCCCACACCACGCTCAACGTTGCTCACGGCAACAAGTTGCAAGCAACCGAAGGTAAGCTACAATTTTCACCCAAAATAGCAGCTATCCACTAAGATGGTCAAATATGATACGCAACCAAGGTAACCATCCGAGATTATTAATTCTTCCATTAGACACTAAAAACCCAATTCATCCACCCTAATTCCCATGGATAGCTCATGCAAGGGAGAAACCACCAACCTAGAAGCTCACGGCAGAGCACCATAACTCAAGGAAGCATCCCAAACCAAAATCTATATCAGATGAAAACTCCACTGATCACATCCAAATTTGATTGTGAGAAGCATTTCTGATTACCATGCACAAAGCTAACCAAATCTGGAATGCTAGAGTTCAAGAAATCAACTAATATGAAATCTAAAACCAAGCTCAAAATCTCCAACCTCAATTCAGCGACAGTACCTGAGCTTGGCAGGTATCCACAGCATTCACTCCACCTAATCGCCACTTGGAAAACAACAATCGACCACACAACATAGATCCAACTTTCTAAGCCACATACACTGATCAAAACCAACAACATCAACACTGAACAAAGACCAAATCAAAACAATCCAGTGCAAATTGAATACATCCTTACCTCATTCCATCTTGAGTTCCAAATCCAACAGCAGCCGGGTCCAAGAAAGAGGATTGCTACAAACTCCAAATCACACTCCCACCCAGCCACGTTCTCTGGACTTCCGGCCGACACAGTAGCTTCCCGAAATTGGATAGGATCAGCTTCTGAGAAGGGAAAGCTCCCAATTGGAGAGGAACGACCTGCAGTCGCCGGCTCCACCCTACGGTAGCTCCTTCCAGCTTCAACCTTCCGCCTTGGATCCGGCGAGTAGCTTTGATCGTCGGTGCTTAAGTGGAAGAGGAGATCAAGTGGGGAGGAGAGGTAGGGATTGCGCTGGAGAAGGAGATCACTGGCTCAAGAAGGAGGTGGCTCGATGGCGTTGGCGTGAGCTAGGGTTCTTCAGAGAAGAGAAGAGAAGGGTGAAGGATCGGGTGCTGCTGTGGCGGAAAAAGGAAATAGGGCTTTTATGTTTGGTCATTTGCACATTAGCCCTCAGGTTTCGCCCATTTCGAACTGTGCGCTCATATTTGCCCTTTTTCACAATTTAGCCTTTCAAATTTGGATTTATACTCAAATCACCTTCCAAATCACTAGGATTTAAGCAATTGAACCCATCAAATTAGGGTTCTACTTCCTCCAACAACTTGGGACCACTAAACAGATCACAAGAAATTCTATAAAATTTCTCGAAATTTTTTGGTCCGTATTTAATTTAGCCGAATCTAACATTCTCCCCTAGTACCAAAAAATTTGGTCCCCCAAATTTCGCATTTACTAACAGTATATACTAACCACACCTGTACTGTATAAATGCTGGACGGAAACTAATCATACGTTTCCTGAGTAAGGTAGCAACCCATAGAATCCAGTAGACTCCACTATCTCTATTTAACAACCAGTATCTCGCCAACTGCTAGGTACACTACCCCATGATCTAATCGTAAATACCCACTAGATCCCATCCTAGTGTATCCGTGCCAAGCCATAAGCAGGACTAGCAATATTTATTACTATTTGAGCTGAAAGTTGCATAACAAACATCATACCGCGAAAGGCTGATCCATCAGTCTGCGGTGCCTCCTCTCGAGTAGCTGCATATACTCGTCCCATCTCGATACCTGATGGTGGCATCCTCGGAACTGGCTGGGATGGAAACACAGGGGCTGCAGCAAACTGCTGCCGCTGGTGTACCGAATAAGTCGCGGCTGGCTGCAGAGACTGATGCGTCAGATGTGTCTGACTGTACCCGTCGGTCGCAGAAGACTGGGGTGCTACCAAAGTGGGGCTCTGATGAAAGCCATGTATACAACAGATGTGTACCGGTGGGGGAGCTATCTGCTCCTACCGTGAACAAGTCTGAGTTAGCTGACCTCCTCTCCGTGACCTCGATGGTCTAGGGCGACACCTCTGAGTGCTGGCCTCTGCGGATGGATGTGTCGCCCTCTAATCACACTCCCGGCTCTAATGCCCCGGGAGTTTACAGGAGTAGCATACATTCTGGCCAATGGGACATTCTGATGTACCATGATCCCTGGCTCCACACTGAGAACAATGAAACATAGTACCATCACTCCTCTGATTCTGTTGCGATGATCTGGAAGGTCCTGCGGATAAGCACCCATCCTTGGGAGGTCGAGGAGCTGCCCCAGGATTTCCCTGCACATCATGGTCCCTACTGGTCCTCTTTTGTCCTGCATACAGCTGCTCCTGGTTTGATAGTGTATCCTGATCCGACTGTCTATCTCCATACACTTGTTTCTGTGCCATCTTGATCAAGAGTGCTCCGTCTAACGCCTCGCGGTAGGAGGTCGTACCAAACCCGGCTATCTGAATTAGAATATAACCGGCTACTCCCTGGATGAATTGAAGCATCCTCTCTCTATCATGTACCACCAACTGGGGGCAGCACTCAGCTAGACGACCGAACTCCGCATTATATTCCATGACCGTGCGCTTTCCTTGCTAGATACTCAGAAATTCCTGACGTCGAGCCATCTGATACGCAACGAGAAAGTACTGACTCTCGAATGCCTCACGAAAAGATGTCTAGGTGATGTGCTGCTCACCAATGATCATGCGCTGAGAGGCCCACCAAGTAGTCGTCTCAACATGCAAATGGTAGCCAGCCAGTTCTGCCTTCTCCCACTTTGAATAGGCCATGTAGTAAAACGTACCCTCCAAGGTCTCAATTCAAGAACGAGCGACCCGAGGGTCAGGTCCTCCATGCTACAGTGTGAATCATCTTTTCACCGACTCCGCCAATACTAGTATCCGTGCTCTAGCCCTAGCCCTAGCCCAGTCCACAGAAACGATAGGATCCACCAGTGGAGTTACAGCAGATACCGGAGCAGGAGCTGTAGTAGGAATCGTGGAAAATCCCGGAACTGAAGCCACGGGTGGAGCTGGGTGAACTGGCAGGGCAGGCACTACTGATGGTACAGCGAAAAACACTGTAGAGGGTACGACTGGTGGTATCACTGGATACGCAGATGTAGGTCCTCCTAGGGGTGTAGGCACTACTGAATACACTGATGAGGGTACAATAGATGGTACTGCTGGATAGGACGAGGCAGGTACCGCTGGATATGCCGGTGTAAGCACTACTGTACACCCCAAGGTGGGCACCACAGGGGTTGGTACGGCTGGCAGAATAGTGGGAACCGCTGATACCAATGGAACTGAGGCTCCCCGAACACTCGGGGGAGTCTGACCGCGCCTAACCGATCCTATCACGGTCGGTCTCTCTAGTGCCTTTGTGGATTGAGATCCAAAAGTCCGCCCACGTGGCCGCCCTGGACCACATCTCGGTACGGAAGCAGATTTGTTCCATGTCATACCTGTTGAATCATTACCCAATATGACATATAGTATAAGTCTACTAAACATATCATATCATACCATTGTCGTCCAGAGATGTCCCATCGCCTCCAAGTCCCAGAGTCTAAACTCGTCGAAAAATGACTCCGAAAATCCAAAATGTACTCGGGTATATCATCAAACCCGAGCTCTGATACCTACCGAATTGGTATCAGATACAACTCTGAAAATCCACATAACATAAGCAGGCATCTGAAACCTCGCTCTGATATCAAAATAAATTGTCATGCCCCGAGACCCAGGAGCCACTGTTCCAATATAAAATCGGACAACATCTCCCCGGTCCGGCGGACAATTTACACACACATACAATATCCAAACAACAACCGCATAGTCCATCAGAGGACTCAAAAATACAATACCAAAACAAATAAAATGCGATACAAGTTCCATGACATAAAACCAATACAAACCAAATAATACGATGCAATGAAAAGAGAACACGCGGAAGCACCCATCACTGGAGTCGTAGGGACCTGGGACTGGCAACTGGGGCTCCTCCGGCGACCAATCATCCTAGAAACAAAAATATAGGCAATGGTGGTGAGTCCAAATAAACTTAGCAGATACCGAAATAGATATGCACAGCAAGCTATAAATAACAATAAGAATCACGTTGATACAGTCTCCAGTATAGGGGATAAAACATAACTGAAACCTAAGAGTGAATACATACCAGAGTCCGTCTATCCTGCAGATAGGTGTAATCAATCCCGTATATAACCTCAAGAATGATACACAATCGAAATGTGTATGTCACCTATAAGTGCATGTCAAACATATATAGCACTCAAACTCAACAAGCATCAATAAACGTGCAATGCATCCTATACACCCAATGCAAAGATCTGTTCTGTACGCACCTCAGCCACCACCGGACCGGCAGTCGGGTGAACAGGAAACAGATATGCCAACCACTCATGGTTGCATAAAGAAGCCAAACACTAGTGGCATACAACATATGAAGCCCAACACTCGTGGCTATGCAAATATGATGCCCAGCACCTGTGGCAATGTAAGTATGTAACCCAGCACTTGTGGCTATGCAAATATAATGCCCAGCACCTATGGCAATGCAAGTATGTAGTCCAGCACCTGTGGCTATGCAAATATGATGCCCAACACCTGTGGCAATGCAGTACGTAGCCCAGCACCTGTGGCTATGCAAACATGACGCGTAGCACCTGTGGCGGATGCAATATGTAGCCCAGCACTTGTGGCCATGCAAATATGATGCCCAGCACCTGTGGCAATGCAAGTATGACGCCTAGCACTCGTGGCGATGTAAGTATGATGCCCAGCACTCGTGGCAATGCAAGTATGACGCCTAGCACTCGTGGCGATGCAAGTATGATGCCCAGCACTCGTGGCAATGCAAGTATGATGCAGGCACGACTGGTGACGAGCTCAGACCTCAGGGGAGCCGATGGTCTCCATCATGATAATAGCATCGTGCTAATAGCTCAATCAATACAGGAAACCTGACTGCGCGACGGGCTCAGACCCTAGGGGAGCCGATGATCGCCAGTATGCAATCATACAGAGCCTACAACTCATTATGCAACCTAGAGGGTAAAGTATGCCAACAACACCCTCCTCACTATCTAGGTTCTCAACCACACATCGGTGGGAAATGTATAGGTCTAACACATGTATCCAAACCTAACAACTCTACTCTAGGTAACCATACAAGGTATATCTAGAAATCAATCCAACTACAGGTACTAAGTGACCTACCATCATATCTGATCTCATATGAACGCATGGCAAATATCGAGACTGTATAGAACTAAACAGGAGTCATCTAAACAACATATATCTGATCATAATACAGAAAGGCAGGTACAGCGTATAAACTTGCTATTATCTAAAGCAAACTATGCATAATAGTAAGACAATATCTAAAAAGATAAGTCAGGGGTACCCGCCTCAAAAGTAAGATGCTCGTATCAGAAAAGAACCTCCCATCCGATAATCAGCAATAACAGCCCAAATCAATGCCCTGTATAAAAGGCATAATGTTTAGCTACAATAATATATAATTTATAGCCAAACGAGTTATCTTAATTTATTAGGCACGTCCTTGGTATCCCGTTTCATTTAATCACATTTAATTAATTAGTTAACCCCTCACATTATAGCTTACACACCCCACACCACCCTCAAGGTTGCTCACGGCAACAAGTTGCAAGCAACAGAAGGTAAGCTACAATTTTCACCCAAAACACCAACTATCCACTAAGATGGTCAAATATGATACGCAACCAAGGTAACCATCCGAGATTATTAATTCTTCCATTAGACACTAAAAACCCAATTCATCCAACCAAATTCCCATGGATAGCTCATGCAAGGGAGTAACCACCAACCTAGAAGCTCACGGCAGAGCACCATAACTCAAGGAAGCATTGATAAGTATCATTTTATTGATCAATTTAGATATTAAAATCGGTGTTTGACCCATATTTTACTTGCGTAATTGTGGATTTACCCTAGGTTCTAGGATTTATATTCTTTTTAGACCTAATTGCAAATTTTTATATATTTGAGTTGTTTTGTCACTAAATTTTTGATCTACTTTTGTAAGTTTGGATGGATCGTGGACCTAGATCATGTTGGGTCAAAGTTGAGTCAAAAGTGGACGGGATCAAATGATCAAGCGTTGACTAATTTGGATTGTCCGTTTCAAAAATGGTTAGATTTAGGCCATCTGAGAACTTCTGATCAATCCGAGCTGGGATTAAGGTTAATCAAGCACTTGGATCAAGATCTGAAAGTTTCAGCCCAAATGGAGATCATCTAGCCGTTGGATCACAATCAGGAGGATCTAGACCGTCCATTTAAAGATCAAGGTGATCTGAACCATCCATTGCAAATCTGGAGGATCCGAGCTACTGGGAGATAGATCCTGACCCTTGATCAAGATCGGGAAAGTTTGATCCAAATCATATGAAGATCAGCCGTTGGATGAGCTATGAACAATCTCAGCCGTCCAAATTAAATGGTTTAAGTTTAAATGGGAATTCCCTTGGCAGAACAGAGCGTCGCGTCTTCGCCAGGCAGCTTAATTGTCTTCGTTCTTCTTCACTTGTTATTGAGTTTTCTTTGCGATTTCTTCCATCTGAAGGCGTGGCTAACTCGATCACCACCTTGGAACACGATCTGGATCCTTGGGAGAAGGCTTCAGTGGAGATTCAAGCTCAGATTTGCCTTAGAGCAGAGTTGAGTGAGGGTTTCAGCAACTTCTGCAATCTAATCGATTCAATCATGATCGCGTGTCGTTTTCTTCCATTGGAGCTTACTGGAGGGTCCTCTGGTATTCTTCGATCATCATCAAATCATCATCAAACCTCAACATCGCTAGATTGAGGAGATCGGATTGGGTTTATCCAGCCGAGTGAAATCTGTGAGCAGATCTAAAATTGAAGCTGTTTTCCCATTGGTTTGCGAGTTGAAGGGGTTCTTGGCTTGCCCTTGTGTGACGGCAAGGAGGTATTGAAACATGGGAAGGATCGAGGCTTAGTTTTCAAAGCATTTCTTGTTGCTTTAGTTGTAAATTCAATTCTGCATTTCAATTTTGTTACTGTCTTCGTAGCAGTTGACTCAGTTCACTGTCTTGAATTGTTTTTGCTTTAATTACCTTTTAATTCTGCAAGTAAACTAGCTAGAGATATGGTTCAGTGATCTATTGAACTAAATTTCAGTTTAATTATTGTTTTGTTGCTTGTGTATCAAATTTGTAGTTGCGTGCCATTTACATTTCTGCATTCTCGTTTAGTTTTTGAACTTGTATCAGATGTTGCTTGTTTCTGCATTCTCATTTACTTCCTTGAAATTTCTGCATTCTCATTCAATTACTTTTTGATTTGTCAAGTTTTTTTTTCAGCTGTGCCAGTTTCAGTTTATTCTTGCGTGCCAATTTAATTTCAAGTTCTGCAAGTTTAGTTGTAGCTCCTGCAGTTAGTGTTGAATAAACTTTAGATCTTCTACATTTTGTTTGAAACTCGAATGTGCAATTTAAACTCAGTTCCTAGCTCGTTCTGCATTTGACTTTCTCTGCATTTCTGCAAATTGTTCCTGCCTTAGAAATTTCTCTGCAATTCTGCAAATTGTTTCTGCAAACTAGTGTGTGCACCAGTTTCTTTTCAGCAAAGCTTAGTTTATCATATTTGCAGCTTGCGCCAAGTAAACCGAGTTAATCTGAATCTTATCTGAATATTAGATTCAAGCACTCAATTCGATCTTAGTTGTTTTGATTGATTTTGCATACAATCTGTTGTTGCACTTTGCATTCAAATTGTTACTGCATGTTTACATTCGTGTACTGATTATCTTGAGTTCAATCATTCAGTTAGCTATACCTGAAGTGATCAGTTCCAATTCTGCAGTTCTCAGTATCAACTTTTTGAGCTAGCTCTGTGTATTCGATTTTAACTGCTGATTTGCTTCTGAACTGAGCTTCTTTTTGTTGATTTTCTGCATTGGAGATGTTGTTTCGTTTATGCATTAACCTATTCATCAGCTAGTTCCTGCATTGATCAGTATTTAGGTTTCAAATATCTTCCTCTACGCTTGCATAGCATTTCATTGATAGCTTTTTTTCAAGGCTAAATTGATCATGTATAGTTTCTTTACATAGTGTCATTTTGGCACATAAGTTTATGTTGGTGCAGAAAGCACCAAAGTCAAACCTGTGTTTTGATAATGGCAACAGAGGTCAAAAGTTAAGTCTTACTTGTTGTCTAACAAGTTACTCTAGTGTACAGGAAAAGCCTTAGCGAAGGACTGCTAGGCACTGGCGAAGGAATGCCAGGGCAAAAAGCCCTAGCGAAGGACTGCTAGGCACTGGCGAAGGAATGCCAGAGTCAAAAGCCCTAGCGAAGGAATGCTAGGCACCTGGCAAAGGAATGCCAGGGTAAAAAGCCCTAGCGAAGGACTGCTAGGCACCGGGCGAAGGACAGCTCGGCATCCAAGCCCTGGCAAAGGACCGCCAGGCAAAAGTCCAACCAAAGGAGCGGTTGGCATCAGGTAAATTCTCCCGAGAGGAGTAGGTGAGGACGCGTTCCCCGTCGAGGGAACAGTAGGCGTCGGTTCGACCTAGGGCTCCATTTAGGAGACCAAAGTCAGAACCAAGACAGCTAAGGCTGTATAAACTAATTGTTTTATTGTGTTTTGGACTAACCCTGGATGCAGGACCGAAGGAACGTGCGTCTGCAACTCAGAGAGCCTCAAAGGAGTGAGGCAGCAGCTGAGCAGGGCACCCTGAGTGTCCAGGGCGCCCCCAAGGTGAACCAGAACCAAGTGAAGCAAAAAGGGCTTCGGCTGCTTACTGGGCAGGGCGCCCTCAGCAGCCAAGGCGCCCTCAGCAACCAGGGCGCCCTCAGCAGCGAGGGCGCCCTCAGAAGCCAAGGCGCCTCGCGCCCAAGCCCGCGAAGCGTCACCCTTATCCAGCCGAGTATTTTGCTCGAATGAAGTCAAGCAAGGCGCCCTCTGCGACCAGGGCGCCCCCAGAGTCAAAGTTATCCCTATTCGGATGGGATAACGCTTGACCGAGCTAAAACCGGATCGGGTGACACGTGGCAGGGCGCCCCCGACGTCCAGGGCGCCCCGGAGTGCTATAAATAGCACCTAACGCCCAAGCCTTTCACAAGAACTTCGTACCAAAGCTTCCACGCTCTTCTGTGCTCACGCCTTGCTCCGGAAACTGCCCAACTCGAGCGACGACGTCCTGCTGCTCCGGAAAGTCAACCTACAACCGGACGTAGGTAAAAGAAGAAATTTTTTATTAAAAGTTTATGGTGCTATACTTGTAAATCTATTTTTGTAAACTGATTTTGCGTTCATATAGAATTGCCCAAAGTAAACGATCAACGATCGTGGGCCTTGGATAGGAGTCGACCTAGGCTCCGAACCAAGTAAAAAATACTGTGTTCGCGTGTTTTAATTTCTTTTCGCTGTGCAAATTGCTCTCTGCTTAAATTCGAAAAGTTTACCGATATTCACCCCCCCCCTCTATCGGCTCTATCGATCCAACAAGTGGGTATCAGAGCGGGGAAGTTCAAACTTGGTGCAACCACCAGTTTGAAATTTCTTTTCGGATTTTCTTTATTATTTTCGAATTCTTTCTATTTTTTTTAATTTTTTTTGTTAATCGAGGTTGGTGCAACACCCCTCGATATCTTTTCTCTTATCCAGCACTACTAATCCAAGACCTAGTCTTGGAAAATTTGTTTTTCTGTTCGTTTTTCTGTTACAGATTAAAATGGCCATGCAAGAGGGATTCAGCACCGCCAGACCTCCACTTTTCAGTGGAGAAGACTTTTCTTACTGGAAAAGTCGTATGGAGGTCCACCTGAAAACTCAGGTGGATATGTG
>JAGFNQ010003111.1:99117-139013 GCA_024364735.1 Boesenbergia rotunda
ACTTGCGTAATTGTGGATTTACCCTAGGTTCTAGGATTTATATTCTTTTTAGACCTAATTGCAAATTTTTATATATTTGAGTTGTTTTGTCACTAAATTTTGATCTACTTTTGTAAGTTTGGATGGATCGTGGACCTAGATGTTGGGGTCAAAGTTGAGTCAAAAGTGGACGGGATCAAATGATCAAGCGTTGACTAATTTGGATTGTCCGTTTCAAAAATGGTTAGATTTAGGCCATCTGAGAACTTCTGATCAATCCGAGCTGGGATTAAGGTTAATCAAGCACTTGGATCAAGATCTGAAAGTTCAGCCCAAATGGAGATCATCTAGCCGTTGGATCACAATCAGGAGGATCTAGACCGTCCATTTAAAGATCAAGGTGATCTGAACCATCCATTGCAATCTGGAGGATCCGAGCTACTGGGAGATAGATCCTGACCCTTGATCAAAGATCGGGAAAGTTTGATCCAAATCATATGAAGATCAGCCGTTGGATGAGCTATGAACAATCTCAGCCGTCCAAATTAAATGGTTTAAGTTTAAATGGAATTCCCTTGCAGAACAGAGCGTCGCGTCTTCGCCAGGCAGCTTAATTGTCTTCGTTCTTCTTCACTTGTTATTGAGTTTTCTTTGCGATTTCTTCCATCTGAAGGCGTGGCTAACTCGATCACCACCTTGGAACACGATCTGGATCCTTGGGAGAAGGCTTCAGTGGAGATTCAAGCTCAGATTTGCCTTAGAGCAGAGTTGAGTGAGGGTTTCAGCAACTTCTGCAATCTAATCGATTCAATCATGATCGCGTGTCGTTTTCTTCCATTGGAGCTTACTGGAGGGTCCTCTGGTATTCTTCGATCATCATCAAATCATCATCAAACCTCAACATCGCTAGATTGAGGAGATCGGATTGGGTTTATCCAGCCGAGTGAAAATCTGTGAGCAGATCTAAAATTGAAGCTGTTTTCCCATTGGTTTGCGAGTTGAAGGGGTTCTTGGCTTGCCCTTGTGTGACGGCAAGGAGGTATTGAACATGGGAAGGATCGAGGCTTAGTTTTCAAAGCATTTCTTGTTGCTTTAGTTGTAAATTCAATTCTGCATTTCAATTTTGTTACTGTCTTCGTAGCAGTTGACTCAGTTCACTGTCTTGAATTGTTTTTGCTTTAATTACCTTTTAATTCTGCAAGTAAACTAGCTAGAGATATGGTTCAGTGATCTATTGAACTAAATTCAGTTTAATTATTGTTTTGTTGCTTGTGTATCAAATTTGTAGTTGCGTGCCATTTAATTTCTGCATTCTCGTTTAGTTTTTGAACTTGTATCAGATGTTGCTTGTTTCTGCATTCTCATTTACTTCCTTGAAATTTCTGCATTCTCATTCAATTACTTTTTGATTTGTCAGGTTTTTTTTTCAGCTGTGCCAGTTTCAGTTTATTCTTGCGTGCCAATTTAATTTCAAGTTCTGCAAGTTTAGTTGTAGCTCCTGCAGTTAGTGTTGAATAAACTTTAGATCTTCTACATTTTGTTTGAAACTCGAATGTGCAATTTAAACTCAGTTCCTAGCTCGTTCTGCATTGACTTTCTCTGCATTTCTGCAAATTGTTCCTGCCTTAGAATTTTCTCTGCAATTCGCAAATTGTTTCTGCAAACTAGTGTGTGCACCAGTTTCTTTTCCAGCAAAGCTTAGTTTATCATATTTGCAGCTTGCGCCAAGTAAACCGAGTTAATCTGAATCTTATCTAATATTAGATTCAAGCACTCAATTCGATCTTAGTTGTTTTGATTGATTTTGCATACAATCTGTTGTTGCACTTTGCATTCAAATTGTTACTGCATGTTTACATTCGTGTACTGATTATCTTGAGTTCAATCATTCAGTTAGCTATACCTGAAGTGATCAGTTCCAATTCTGCAGTTCTCAGTATCAACTTTTTGAGCTAGCTCTGTGTATTCGATTTTAACTGCTGATTGCTTCTGAACTGAGCTTCTTTTTGTTGATTTTCTGCATTGGAGATGTTGTTTCGTTTATGCATTAACCTATTCATCAGCTAGTTCCTGCATTGATCAGTATTTAGGTTTCAAATATCTTCCTCTACGCTTGCATAGCATTTCATTGATAGCTTTTTTTCAAGGCTAAATTGATCATGTATAGTTTCTTTACATAGTGTCATTTTGGCACATAAGTTTATGTTGGTGCAGAAAGCACCAAAGTCAAACCTGTGTTTTGATAATGGCAACAGAGGTCAAAGTTAAGTCTTACTTGTTGTCTAACAAGTTACTCTAGTGTACAGGAAAAGCCTTAGCGAAGGACTGCTAGGCACTGGCGAGGAATGCCAGGGCAAAAAGCCCTAGCGAAGGACTGCTAGGCACTGGCGAAGGAATGCCAGAGTCAAAAGCCCTAGCGAAGGAATGCTAGGCACCTGGCAAAGGAATGCCAGGGTAAAAAGCCCTAGCGAAGGACTGCTAGGCACCGGGCGAAGGACAGCTCGGCATCCAAGCCCTGGCAAAGGACCGCCAGGCAAAAGTCCAACCAAAGGAGCGGTTGGCATCAGGTAAATTCTCCCGAGAGGAGTAGGTGAGGACGCGTTCCCCGTCGAGGAACAGTAGGCGTCGGTTCGACCTAGGGCTCCATTTAGGAGACCAAAGTCAGAACCAAGACAGCTAAGGCTGTATAAACTAATTGTTTTATTGTGTTTTGGACTAACCCTGGATGCAGGACCGAAGGAACGTGCGTCTGCAACTCAGAGAGCCTCAAAGGAGTGAGGCAGCAGCTGAGCAGGGCACCCTGAGTGTCCAGGGCGCCCCCAAGGTGAACCAGAACCAAGTGAAGCAAAAAGGGCTTCGGCTGCTTACTGGGCAGGGCGCCCTCAGCAGCCAAGGCGCCCTCAGCAACCAGGGCGCCCTCAGCAGCGAGGGCGCCCTCAGAAGCCAAGGCGCCTCGCGCCCAAGCCCGCGAAGCGTCACCCTTATCCAGCCGAGTATTTTGCTCGAATGAAGTCAAGCAAGGCGCCCTCTGCGACCAGGGCGCCCCCAGAGTCAAAGTTATCCCTATTCGGATGGGATAACGCTTGACCGAGCTAAAACCGGATCGGGTGACACGTGGCAGGGCGCCCCCGACGTCCAGGGCGCCCCGGAGTGCTATAAATAGCACCTAACGCCCAAGCCTTTCACAAGAACTTCGTACCAAAGCTTCCACGCTCTTCTGTGCTCACGCCTTGCTCCGGAAACTGCCCAACTCGAGCGACGACGTCCTGCTGCTCCGGAAAGTCAACCTACAACCGGACGTAGGTAAAAGAAGAAATTTTTTATTAAAAGTTTATGGTGCTATACTTGTAAATCTATTTTTGTAAACTGATTTTGCGTTCATATAGAATTGCCCAAAGTAAACGATCAACGATCGTGGGCCTTGGATAGGAGTCGACCTAGGCTCCGAACCAAGTAAAAAATACTGTGTTCGCGTGTTTTAATTTCTTTTCGCTGTGCAAATTGCTCTCTGCTTAAATTCGAAAAGTTTACCGATATTCACCCCCCCCCTCTATCGGCTCTATCGATCCAACAAGTGGTATCAGAGCGGGGAAGTTCAAACTTGGTGCAACCACCAGTTTGAAATTTTCTTTTCGGATTTTCTTTATTATTTTCGAATTCTTTCTATTTTTTAATTTTTTTTGTTAATCGAGGTTGGTGCAACACCCCTCGATATCTTATTCTCTTATCCAGCACTACTAATCCAAGACCTAGTCTTGGAAAATTTGTTTTTCTGTTCGTTTTTCTGTTACAGATTAAAATGGCCATGCAAGAGGGATTCAGCACCGCCAGACCTCCACTTTTCAGTGGAGAAGACTTTTCTTACTGGAAAAGTCGTATGGAGGTCCACCTGAAAACTCAGGTGGATATGTGGATCATCATCCAGTCCTGTCTGGAGATCCCCAAAGACGCCGAAGGACAACCACAAAGCTACTCGGAGTGGGACAACACCCTAAAACGCAAAATAGAAGCCGATGCAAAAGCTACACAAACCCTACAATGCGGGCTGACAAAGGAAGAACTGAACCGAGTAGGCCCCTTCAGCAGTGCCAAAGAGCTATGGGCAAAATTGATTGAGCTACACGAAGGAACGTCAGACACAGGATCAGTAAGAGGGATCTGCTCCTGAAAAAATTATACACTATCAAGATGGCCGACAACGAAATAGCAGCCCAACTCCACGCACGCATCCAAGAATTAATGAACGATCTTCACACGATAGGTCATAAGGTCGAAAACCGTGACCTAATAAGGTATGCCCTAAACGCTTTCCCTAGAAATACCTTGTGGGCATCTATGGTAGATGCATACAAGGTTTCAAGGGATCTCTCCAAAGTTAAATTAGATGAATTATTTTCTGAGTTAGAACTTCATGAGCAGACTAACTGCAATATGGCCGAGAAGAGTATTGCCTTTTTTGCAGGAAAAACTGGAAAATCAACAAAAAAGAAACCTCAAACGCAACCCGAGCCCAACTCTGATTCAGACGAAGAAGCTGAAGAAGGAGATCAATCTGAGCTGGTCCGATTGGCCCGAAGCTACTACAAAAAATTGAAAAATCAAGCCAACACACGGAGGACAAGCCGAAGAAAGGACGAACCAGCTGAACCATCAAATGACAAACACAAGCCCAACGTAACCTGCTACGAGTGCAAGAAGAAGGACCACTACAAGACATAATGTCCAAATCTGAAGGAGTCCAAGAAGACAAGAAGGAAAAAGGCACTCCAAGCAACCTGGGACGAATCATCCTCAGAAGAAGAAGAGGAAGCACCCCAGTCAAACCTACTAGCCCTGACCGCCTCAGAAAAAGTCGAGACTGAGTCAGAATCAGAACAGGACGACAGCGAGCTAACTTTCATAGAAGACGGCGAAATCAAGGTAACTGGTTTTAATAGATGTCAATTAACTGAATTAATTTCGTTTCTTTCTCGAGATTTGGCAAAAGCCAAACTCCGAGTCGAGTCCCTCCGACAGGAAGTAAAACTCCTGAAAGAGGGAGCTGACTCTAAACCTTTAACCGAGAAAGTTCAGGAAGGAACTCCTACTCAAGTTGCAAAACTTGAAAAGGAAAACTCCTCCCTGAAAACTCAGGTTAAGGATCTTAGATCAGCCTTAGAACGATTTACTTCTGGTTCCAAAAATCTTGACATGATTCTTGGGAAACAGAAGTCCGTTCTAAATCGATCCGGACTTGGCTACCGAACCAAATCCTGACAAAGATCATATTTGGCTGTACTGAATCAGTCCAGAGGAAAAATTCAGGCATGGGTACCTAAACTGTGCCTGAACCAACCAACTGGATCAAATCAGTATTGGATCCCCAAGGACAAGATTCACATCTTGCCTAACCATCACCGTGGCTTTAGTCCAGGGGGAGCCAAACTGAAAACAATATTTATAATTCATTAAAATTTAATTTTTTGATTGTAAATTGTTTGATTGATTGTTTATTTAAAATTTCTGTAATTTACCATGCTTAAAATTAGAAATGGTTAGAATAAGGACTGAACACACTTAACTGAAAATTGACAACATAGTATTGGGAGGAGGTGAGATGATAGTACGTTAGGGAAGCCAATTTGGCGGAACTAGCCGAAGCTACCGATCCAAGACCCAAACTAGTTAGACCAGAAATTTTTCAAAGAATAATTTTGAAAATGAAATTTCATTAAAAGACTTTGTCAAGGAAAGGGTGGATGATCCCATAAGGCTACGGCCAAAGAAGGCCTAGTGCCTCGCCAAGACCTGGAAGCCAATTTTTGAAATTCAAATTCAAATTAATTTTTGTCAAATTCGAATCTAACACAAAAATTTAGTTATTTGTAGATTTAAACTTCGTTTAAAAAAAATTAATTGTTTTCAAAATTAAGTTTTTCAAAAAATTTAATCGTCTTCAAAATTAATTAAGTTTTCAAAATTTAATTATTTTTAAAATAAACTTTCAACTTTCAAAACTATCAAAACCTGTCTCACAAAACCTATAAGGTTAACGTGATTGAAAACCCTAGATTTGGGTGAGACAGTAAAATTAAGACTCAATTATGATTCCTTTAATACCTGTGTTACAGTAAAATTCTATATTTCAAACCACGGTCAATATAGTCAAACCACGATCAATATAGTCAAACCATGATCAACATAGTCAAACTACGGTCAATATAGTCAAACCATGATCAACACAGTCAAACCACGGTCAATATAGACAAACCATGGTCAATATAGACAAACCATGGTCAATAGAGTCAAACCAGGTCAAATCTTGTCAAATGCACTTCCTTAGAGTCAAAAGCTAGTCCTTAGGGCGCCCAAACCCGTGAGGGCGCCCCAAGGCTGGTCAAAAAGCTCCTCTTCCACTGCAAGCTGACCAGGGTACCCTGGAGCTTCAGGGCGCCCTCGTATACCCCTTAATTGGTCAAAAGCTGCCAAAAGGCAGCTGCAGCTGTGTTTAGGGCACCCTCGTCTGGCGGGGCGCCCTCCCATAGTCCTTCAACTGCAGAAAGCTGCCGAAAAGTGATCACAGGCCTGGTCAAGGCGCCCTCACCGTTCAGGACGCCCTCGCCAGTCAGGGCGCCCTCCCGAGAAAGGGCGCACGAAACTGCCTATAAAAAGGGGCTCCCTTCCCCTTCTTCTCTTCACACCCAAAACACTTCTCCTCCTCAACCTTTTACCTTCCAAGAGATCTTGCAAGCTCTCAAGCCCTCATCTTCAACAATGCCTCCCCGAGCAAACCGGTATAATTTATTTTTTGTTAATTTCTTTTCAATTTTTCATTAAATGCGTACTTTCTTTAAGTATACATTCTTCCTCTTAGAAGACGCCGACCTAATCAGGCAGAACCTGTTGGTGCAAGTTGCATCAATGATATTCCTCATTAAGGGTTTTAATGTTTGACAATACACTTAAGTCAGTGATACACTAAATAGACAAAGGGGAGTAAGAGAGAAGTAACATTAGCTGAAGAAAAGTCCTAGTTGATCTAGGCATCGAAACCCTAAGTCCCAGCGAAGGGATGCTGGGTACCTAGCAAAGGGTTGCTAGGTATCGAATCCTCAAGACCTAGCGAAGGGCTGCTAGGCACCTAGCGAAGGGCTGCTAGGAATCGTAACCCTAAGACCTAGCGAAGGGCTGCTAGGCACCTAGTGAAGGACTACTAGGCATAGAAGACCTAGCGAAGGGCTGCTAGGCACCTAGCGAAGGGATGCTAGGCATAGAAAACCTAGCGAAGGATTGCTAGGCACCAGGCGAAGGACCTCTTGGTAACAAAGACCTAGCGAAGGGCTGCTAGGCACCTGGCGAAGGACTACTAGGTAATGAAGTCTTGGTCCAAGGGACTGAGTAACTTAGCTGAGCGATGACTAAGGACAGGAGTAGAGACGGGTCGGGGTTCGAGCATCTCGAGATCTGGAGTAATCGGAGGCTAAGCAAAAGTCCATCCGAAGGACTGGGTGGCAACCGTCTCCTGAAAGGAGTAGGTGAAGGACGAGTTCTAGGGGATGGGAACTCGTACCGGTTCGACCTAGGGTTTCGTGCAAATCCGAAGTCCGAACCAAGTCCTTAGGCTTAATATTATATATCCATGCTTTGTGTTTGTGTATCTTGCAGGTATCAAGAACCGGAGACAAAGCAGTTAAAATAAGCAAAACAGTGTTGGAGGCCCTAATCGGGGCGCCCCCATCATTGGGGGCGCCCCCAGGCAACCAGGGCGCCCCCAGCAGTGGGGGCGCCCCCATGACCAGGGCGCCCCCAGTGCTGAGGGCACCCCCAGGTAGTACTACGAGGCTGCTTCGCTGTTTCGAAGCCAGAAGCAAAGGATAAGCGCTCCATAGGGCGCCCAGGATATTCAGGGCACCCTGGTCAAAGGTCCTATCACCTGCAACGATGTAGGCAAGAGGATAAGAGTTGACCGAGTCAACCGGGGCGCCCCTAGCGTCCGGGGCACCCCCAGGAGGCCTATATAAGGGGCTTCGACCCCTCTGCTTCAATAACAACTTCGAAGCACTGTTCTGATCATTCTGACCGACTGCAACGTGCTAGAAATGAGGCTCTACGACCGGGAGGCTCCAGGAGGAGGTGCGCGGCACTTCGGAGGTCTAGATCGGCCGAGCTTCATACTTTTTCTCGTTGGTTTGCATTTTAATTACTGTACTTAATTTTCTATATTATTGCTTGTAATTCTGCACTGTAAGTCGGGTTTCTCCGCCTCCGGAAAGTCCGGAAAGGAGACCAATAGTGGACAGGCGTTCCCGTGCATAGGCCTTGGATGTACTGACCCTGGGGGGTCGGGAACCAAGTAAAAATCTGCGTGTCCTTCTGTTGTGCATTTATTCTTCTGTTCTTATTTTCCGCTGCGCTACTAATATTCTAAGTCTAGAACGAACGAGTTTTACGAACGGAGATTTCCGCGAAGATATTTCACGGTCGATATTCACCCCCCCTCTATCGACGGCACCGGTCCTACAAGTGGTATCAGAGCCGAGCCGCTCTTCACCGGACTAACCGCCGACGGAGCAACGACGCCAGGAGTTGAGGGGGAGCCCAGGGGTGAATCAGGTACATTTTTAATGTCTAATTTTAAATTGCATATTATTTGTTTCACGTGCAGGGAGAGAGGGCACTATAAAAATCAATGCCCTACTCGTAAGAATCGTTCGTCACCGGCGGCAAAGGAGGTACCAGCGCCAGGAAACCGGAGGGACAAAAGCCATATCAGATGCTTCAAGTGCGAAAAATACGGACATTACAAAAACAAATGTCCGGCGAAGGTACGTAAGATTTACGTTCCAAAAGTTTTACAATTTCCTGCACTGTCTTTAGAAAATTCAGTTAATTTTTCTGATAAATTAAATTTATTGCATAGTAGATTAAATATTTTGCATGAAAAATTAGAAAATACGGATATGATTAAAATACCCAAAATTAACCAGTTAATTATTAATAGCAATTCAATAATTGCTAAAATTAATTCTGATATTAAATCTAAAATAAACTCTGATAATTCTACAGATAATGATACAATTAATTCTAGTTCTAAATCTTAAATTAATCCCGAATTCAAATTTGAAAATTCTGAGGATAAATCTGAATTCAAAAATCTTGAGGATAATTCTAAATCTGAAAATTCTTTAGATAATTACAAATTCAAATTTGAAAATCCGTTGTACAAATCTGAATCTGAATTTGAATATCTTAAGGATAATTCAGAAATTAATTCTGAAAATCTTAAAGATAATCTAGAGATTAATGTTGAAAATATATCTGAGGATAATTTTCTCCTAGATAATAATTTAATTATAGATAATATTGAATATTATTATAAAACTTTAACTAGTGGCTCAATTTACTCCACCTACTGTGAGAATATTGAAAAATTTAATCTTGAGGAGGAGATAGAATTTTCTAAGATAAAGGTCATAATCAATAAAAATTACAAAAATTCAAATAAATCAAAATTATTAGAAAAACTTGAAAAGAAAGACAAAAATGAAGAAGAAATTTTTGAAATAATGAAAATGATGAATTTAAACCCACAATTATTAATTAATCATTATAATTTGAATTAAATCTTAACTTCGAATTAAATCTTAACTTCAAATTAAATCCAAATTAATTCAAAGTAAATCCAAATTAATCAAATTAAATCCAAATTAATTCAATTAAATCCAAATTAATTTAAAACCAAATTAATCCAAATTAAGTCAAATTAAATCCTAATTTAAATTCAAATTAAATTAAATCCAAATTAATTCAAATTAAATCCTAAATTAAATTTAAATTCAAATTAAATTAAATTAAATTCAAATTAAATCAAATTCAAATTTAAATTAAATTCAAAATTCAAATTTAAATTAAATTCAAATTGAATCTTAATTAAATTCGAATTAATTAATTCTTAATAATTCAAATTCAAATTAATTAATTCATAAAAATTCAAATTCAAATCAATTAATTCTTAATAATTCAAATTAATTATTTCTTAAAAAATTCAAATTAATTAATTAAATCTTAAATAATTCAATTAAGATCAAATAAATTCGAATTAATTCAAATAATTCAATTAAATTCAATTAAATTCAAATTAATTCAAATAATTCAAATTAAAATTATAACTTCAATTAAAATTAACTTAATATTAATCCTACTCAATTTCTAATTAATTCTACCTCAATTAATTCGTAATTAACCTGAATCCAACTGAAATCTTAAATAACTTAAAGTCAAACTAAAGTAAAATTTTACCCAAAGTGTAACAATTAAAATTAATAACATTAAATATGTCAAAGTGGGTTGACATATTCGCGGGTTCACTCGACATGTATCAAATCGGGAATTTGATACATTTTAGAAACTTAAATAAAAATTATTTGACTTGTTTGACTCATGCATAACTGCCATGACATGCATTTGCTATTCTTCTAAAATATATGACATGTCATTCATATTTAAATTTTATGCATATATTAGAACGGCTATAGGAAAAAGAATAATTGAAACTTGATCAACCTAGTATTGGGTGGCGGTGAGATGATAGTACGTTAGGGAAGCCATCTTGGCGGAACTAGCCGAAGCTACCGATCCAAGATCCAAACTAGTTAGACAAGAATTTTTCAAAAAGTAATTTTGAAAATGAAATTTCATTAAAAGGCTTTGTCAAGGAAAGGGTGGATGATCCCATAAGGCTACGGTCAAAGAAGGCCTAGTGCCTCGCCAAGACCTGGAAGCCAATTTTTGAAATTCAAATTCAAGTTACTTCGTGTCAAATTCAAATCTAACACAAGCTTCAATTAAATCTTAGAATTAAAAATAAATTAAGAAAAATGATTCAAGCATCTCACAATACACTTATAAGGCAATCATGCTTGTTGTGTTGATACATCTAAAATGGGTGAGATGCTAAGGACTAATAAATTGAAAAATGTTTTTCAAAATTATTTTTCAAAATCATTAGAATTTTTTTTCTAAAAATATATTTTCAAAATAGTACTTCAACATAATAATGTTTTTATGGAATTCATGCTTGTCTGATTGAATATACATATTATATGTTTTTCAAAAATTATATCTTTTCAAAAATTTGTTTGACTCACTCTATTAGACACAAGCCTCTTAGGACAACAATAAAGATCCTTAAGGCACTTAGATAGAGTCAAACGATATCGGGTACAGGGGGAGTACTTTTAATTTTTTCAAAAATTTGCACTTTAAAAATTACTATTATTTGAAAATACTTTTCGAAAATTGAGCTTTAAATTCCTATCACGTGTGTTTTTCGAAATTTTTTTAAAAAATTTTACCTGTCTTGTTTGATTTTGATAAACCCTAAAGACACAGAGGAAAGTCCACTTCATAATCTAGAAGGACTCCTAGGACGTGTCAGATTTAGGGGGAGTCTAAATCAAACTACTGAAAAAGTTTCTTTTAATTAATTGTTTTGAAATTATTAAATAATTTCCTTAATTTAAATCAACCCTTAAGACTTAGAGGAAGAGTACTTGTGGTCAACAAGCTTCCCAGGACTAGGTCAAGTTTAGGGGAGATCAAATTAAAAGAATTATTGAATATTTCAAATGTTTTCATGAGCGGTATTTTCAAATCCTATTGAAAACATAAGTATTCTTTCAAAATAGTATCAATTTTTCAAAAATTACTATTATTTTCAAAAATTCATCTGGTTTTTTTAAATAATATCTTGAGTTTGGAAAATCTTCCAGGACACTTAGGAAAATGTCCTTGTAGTTAACAAGGTTTCCTATGATTGTGTCAGACTGGAAGATAAAACGAATCAAGTATTATAACTTTAAAATTCTTTTACTTTTCAAAATTAACTTATATTCTGTGACTTATGAAATTTTTGAAATAATGTACTTAAAAGTACTTAATGTACTTAAAAGTCTAATATTCTTTCAAAAGTACTTAATTTTTTTTTTCAAAAGTACCTACTCTCTTCAAAAATTACATTTTTCAAAGGTACTTATATTTTTCAAAAATTACTTATTATTGTTCAAAATATCATTTCTCAAAATCTACTCACTCTATTATTTTTCAAAAGTATTTGCATGCCTCAAAGATCATCTTTCAAAATATTTGACATTTTCTCAAAAACATTGTCTAAGTTCAAAATACTTAAGTATTAATTTTATGCTATGCTTTCAAAATTTTATACTAAGTATCTTCAAAAATACTCTCATTATTGGTGCAAGTATTATTTTTGATGTATGACAAAGGGGGAGAGGTGTGCTTAAGTTAGAAAAATATTCTCCCAAAGATCAAAAATGTAGTTTCAAAACTTTTTGCATTTTTTTCAAGGATAGTGATCCAGCCCCTTTAAACCAATCTAACTTAAGTTATTGTCAAACATCAAAAAGGAGGAGATTGTTGGTGCAAGTTGCATCAATGATATTCCTCATTAAGGGTTTTAATGTTTGGCAATACACTTAAGTCAGTGATACACTAAATAGACAAAGGGGAGTAAGAGAGAAGTAACATTAGCTGAAGAAAAGTCCTAGTTGATCTAGGCATCGAAACCCTAAGTCCCAGCGAAGGGATGCTGGGTACCTAGCAAAGGGTTGCTAGGTATCGAATCCTCAAGACCTAGCGAAGGGCTACTTGGCACCTAGCGAAGGGCTGCTAGGAATCGTAACCCTAAGACCTAGCGAAGGGCTGCTAGGCACCTAGTGAAGGACTACTAGGCATAGAAGACCTAGCGAAGGGCTGCTAGGCACCTAGCGAAGGGATGCTAGGCATCGAAAACCTAGGGAAGGATTGCTAGGCACCAGGTGAAGGACCGCTTGGTAACAAAGACCTAGCGAAGGGCTGCTAGGCACCTGGCGAAGGACTGCTGGTAATGAAGTCTTGGTCAAAGGGACTGAGTAACTTAGCTGAGCGATGACTAAGGACAGGAGTAGAGACGGGTCGGGGTTCGAGCGTCTCAAGATCCGAAGTAATCGGAGGCTAAGCAAAAGTCCATCCGAAGGACTGGGTGGCAACCGTCTCCTGAAAGGAGTAGGTGAAGGGCGAGTTCTAGGGGATGGGAACTCGTGCCTGTTCGACCTAGGGTTTCATGCAAATCCGAAGTTCGAACCAAGTCCTTAGGCTTAATATTATATATCCATGCTTTGTGTTTGTGTATCTTGCAGGTATCAAGAACCGGAGACAAAGCAGTTAAAATAAGCAAAACAGTGTTGGAGGCCCTAATCAGGGCGCCCCCATCATTGGGGGCGCCCCCAGGCAACCAGGGCGCCCCCATGACTAGGGCGCCCCCAGTGCTGAGGGCGCCCCCAGGTAGTACGACAAGGCTGCTTCGCTGTTTCGAAGCCAGAAGCAAAGGATAAGCGCTCCAGAGGGCGCCCGGGATATCCGGGGCGCCCTGGTCAAAGGTCCTATCACCTGCAACGAAGTAGGCGTGAGGATAAGAGTTGACCGAGTCAACCGGGGCGCCCCCAGTGTCCGGGGTGCCCCCAGGAGGCCTATATAAGGGGCTTCGACCCCTCTGCTTCAATAACAACTTTGAAGCACTGTTCTGATCATTCTGACCGACTGCAACGCGCTAGAAACGAGGCTCTACGACCGGGAGGCTCCAGGAGGAGGTGCGCGGCACTTCGGAGGTCCAGATCGGCCGAGCTTCATACTTTTTCTCGTTGGTTTGCATTTTAATTACTGTACTTAATTTTCTATATTATTGCTTGTAATTCTGCACTGTAAGTCGGGTTTCTCCACCTCCAGAAAGTTCGAAAAGGAGACCAATAGTGGACGGGCGTTCCCGTGCATAGGCCTTGGATGTACTGACCCTGGGGGGTCGGGAACCAAGTAAAAATCCGCGTGTCCTTCTGTTGTGCATTTATTCTTCTGTTCTTATTTTCCGCTGCGCTACTAATATTCTAAGTCTAGAACGAACGAGTTTTACGAACGGAGATTTCCGCGAAGATTTTTCACGGTCGATATTCACCCCCCCCTCTATCGACGGCACCGGTCCTACAAGTGGTATCTGAATAAGTTTCGGTTTCCCCAGTGGAGTCGCCAATTGTTGGTGCAGAAATGCACCTAAGTCAAACCTGTGTTTTGATAATGGCAACATAGGTCAAAAGTTAAGTCTTTCTTGTTTTCTAACAAGTTAATCAAGTGTGCAGGAAAAGCCCTAGCGAAGGACTGCTAGGCACTGGCAAAGGAATGCCAGGAAAGAAAGCCCTAGCGAAGGATTGCTAGGCAACTGGCGAAGGACTGCCAGCATCAAGCCCTAGCGAAGGACTGCTAGGCACTGGCGAAGGACTGCCAGCAACGAAGCCCTAGCGAAGGACTGCTAGGCAACTGGCGAAGGACTGCCAACTTACAAGACCTGACAAAGGACCGTCAGGCAAAAGTCCAACGAAAGGAACGGTTGGCATCAGGTAAATTCTCCCGAGAGGAGTAGGTGAGGACGTGTTCCCCGTCGAGGGAACAGTAGGCATCGGTTCGACCTAGGACTCCATTTTGGAGACCAAAGTCAGAACCAAGACAGCTAAGGCTGTATAAATCTAATAAATTATTATGTTACTTGTTTTGTATAACCAAGACAGCGGGCTTTATTTCTGACTATTTCTCCTTGATCATTTAGCTTGTTCCTAAAGACCCACTTAGTATCTATGATGGATTTACCTTCAGGTTTAGGTACTAATTCCCAGACTTGGTTTCTCTCGAATTGAGCTAGTTCTTCTTGCATCGCTATGATCCAATCAGGATCAGGTAGGGCTTCTTCTATAGTTTTGGGTTCAATACTTGTTTCAGTTGACTCATTAATTGGTTCAATGGTTAACTCGTATAAGGGTTCAGTTAAGGGCTCAATTAAGGGTTCAATTAAGGGTTCATTATTTTCTTGGTCAGAGTGTGATGAAGTTACATCTGGATTATTAGATGTTGAATTGATTTCTTCATCAAAAATTAAGTTTGTAGTTTCTTCAATTTTCTTAGTTTGTTTGTTATAAACTCTATAGGCTCTACTTGTTGTTGAGTATCCTAGGAAGATACCAGGGTTTGACTTGGATTGAAATTTTCCTAAATAGTCTTTGGTGTTTAGGATATGGACTTTACATCCAAAGACCCTTAGGTAATGTAAATTTGGTAGTCTATGGTAGTACAATTCATAGGGGGTTTTGTTGTGTCGCTTGTTAATTAAAACCCTATTTTGGATATAACAGGCTGTACTAATTACTTCTGCCCAAAATTGGTTTGCTAGATTGAATTCGTTGAGCATAGCCCTAGCGGCTTCTTGTAAGGTTCTATTCCTTCGCTCAACTATCCCATTTTGTTGGGGGGTTCTAGGATATGAAAATTCATGTAAATACCCATTTACTTTACAGAAATCTTCGAATCGTTGATTCTCAAATTCTCCCCCGTGATCACTCCTAAGTCTTTTTATTTTAGTGTCGTTTTGATTTTCAATTTGTTTACAGAATTCAACAAATAGGTTTAGGGTTTCAGCTTTGGTTTTTAGGAACCTAACCCAGGTAAACCTAGAGTAATCATCAACTATTACTAAGCAGTATCGGTTCCCGCTTAGTGACTTGGCTCCATGTGAATCAAATAGGTCAAGGTGCAGGAGCTCAAGTGTAGTTTGAGTTAAGTCAGATTGAATAAGTTTGTGATTGGATTTGGTTTGTTTGCCTTGATTACATGATTCACATATTAGGTTTTCATTATTTTTGATTTTGGGGATACCTTTGATTAAGCCAAGTTGGGTAATTTTTGACTCAACATTATTTATTAAAACCCTAGGAAAAGATATATTTATTGCCCAAATTTACGTAGATGACATAATCTTTGGATCCACCAACACCAACTTTCTAAAAGAATTTGTCAAGATAATGGAAGATGAATTTGAAATGAGCTTAGTTGGTGAGCTTACATTTTTCCTAGGACTACAAATCAAACAAACTAGGGATGGTAACTATGTTCATCAATTTAAATATGCTAAAGAATTAATAAAGAAATTTAAAATGGATAACTCTAAAAGCATAAGTACCCCCATGGCCACTAATATAAAAATAGATAGTGACCCTGATGGCAAACCAGTAGACCCTAAACTCTATAGGAGTATGATAGGTAGCCTACTGTACCTTACAGCTAGTAGACCTGATATTCTCTTTGCTGTAGGGATGTGTGCTAGATACCAAACCTGTGCTAAGGAAACGCACTTAGCAGCCCTAAAAAGAATACTGAGATATGTAAAGGGCACCCTAAATGTAGGGATTTGGTATCCTAGGACCTCAACTTTTGCTTTAACCGGATACTCAGACTCTGACTATGCTGGCTGTAAGTTAGATAGAAAGAGCACAAGTGGAAGCTGCCAACTGTTAGGTCAGAGTCTAGTTAGTTGGTGCAGCAGAAAACAACACTGTGTAGCTCTATCCACAACTGAAGCTGAGTATGTGGCATTAGGAGAGTGTGTGGCTCAACTCTTATGGATGATGCACACACTTAAGGACTTTCAGCTCAACTACACCCAAACTCAAGTATTTATTGACAATATAAGTTTAATTAATTTAACTAAGAACCCAAACCAACATTCCAGAACCAAACATATAGAAGTCAAACATCATTTTGTAAGAGACCATGTAACCAGGGGTGAAATAGTACTCAAGTATATTGACTCTAAATCCAACCTAGCTGATATATTCACAAAGCCCTTACCTGAATCTGAGTTCAGGTCAATAAGAAGGTAGTTAAGATTGTGCTTTGTAGAATAGAGTATCTCAATGTTTTTTGCTCTACTTGATTTCAAAAATCAGTTTTCTAAAAAAATAGATTTTGAAAAACTGCTTTACTTGATTTCAAAATCAGTTTTCACCCTTTTTTTTTGGTTTTATTGCAAAACAACCCCCTTTAAAAATTAGGGCTTTTTCGAAAAAGGACTTAGCCTAGGCCCTAACCCTAGAACTGCATGCACCTATAGACTTAGAAGCCAGCATCTCACAAGCACCTTAGGGTACTTTTGATTGACAACCTAGAAAGGGTTGAGATGATGAGGTCTTTGCCTTAATTCAAGATGCTTTAAGTCAGTGCATCTGCAGTAATTAGGGCACTAAATACAATATACATAGCAATCAAGTTAAGTGTCAAGCTTAGAAAATCTAACTTGAACAGAAACACTTAACTTGACTAACCCTAGCAAAAACTACTGTTTATAACAGTTAGTGAGTAGCTAGTTGGGTTAGACTGGTCCCTACAGAGATAATTGATTGATTTAAATAACTGATTGATCTAGTGTAATTGATTGATCTAGTGTAAATCTAATTAAGAATTGGTTCAGTACAGCAAATGCTTATTCATTATTAATGCTATATCTAGTTGTTTTGATATATGGCAAAGGGGGAGAGATAGAGATAGGAAAGAGAAAATTACTTTTTCTAAATTTTTCCTTCATTCAAAAAGTTTCAAAAATCTTGCTAAGTACTCTAGCTTCAAAATTTGTTTTCAAACTGTCAATCTTGCTAAGTACTCTAGCTTCAAAATTTGTTTTTAAACTGTCAATTTTGCTCTAGCTTCAAAATTTGTTTTCAAACCGTCAATTTTGCTAAGTGCTCTAGCTTCAAAATTTGTTTTCAAACTGTCAATCTTGCTAAGTACTCTAGCTTCAAAATCTGTTTCCAAACTGTCAATTTTGCTAAGTACTCTAGCTTCAAAATCGGTTTCCAAACTTTCAAAATTTTGCTAAGTACTTTAGCTTTAAAATCTTTTTTAATTTTCAAAATTTTACTAAGTACTCTAGCCCTTCAAAAGTTTCTTACTTAAGCTTGTCAAAATTCTTATAAGTACTGTAAAGCTTAAGTTTGTCAAAATTATTAGGTACTTAAAGTTTTCCAAATGCACTTTAGTTTTTCAAATATACTTTATACTTAAGTTTTCCAGATATACTAAAGTGTTTCAAAACCTACTAAGTACTTAAGCTTGTTATATCTTACCGAGTACTTAAGCTGACATTTTGAGTACTTTAAAACTTAAGACTTTGAAATTTTCTAAGTACTCCAATTATGCTTTAAAAAACTCTACTATGTATTTTTAACTTGAGTTACTTCCAAGAACCTAAAACTTAAGTTTTCAAAGTACAAGTTTTTTTTACCCCACGAGTTTTTGAAAAATCTAGGAGGAGATTCCTTCCAGGGGGAGGGAACAAAAGATAAAACTTTTTTCATGTCTTGCTTAACTTAACTTTTTGAACTAGGGTTGCCATAAATCAAAAAGGGGGAGATTGTTGGTGCAGAAATGCACCTAAGTCAAACCTGTGTATTGATAATGGCAACATAGGTCAAAAGTTAAGTCTTTCTTGTTTTCTAACAAGTTAATCAAGTGTGCAGGAAAAGCCCTAGCGAAGGACTGCTAGGCACTGGCAAAGGAATGCTAGGAAAGAAAGCCCTAGCGAAGGATTGCTAGGCAACTGGCGAAGGACTGCCAGCATCAAGCCCTAGCGAAGGACTGCTAGGCACTGGCGATGGACTGCCAGCAACGAAGCCCTAGCGAAGGACTGCTAGGCAACTGGCGAAGGACTGCCAGTTTACAAGACCTGACAAAGGACCGTCAGGCAAAAGTCCAACCAAAGGAACGGATGGCATCAGGTAAATTCTCCCGAGAGGAGTAGGTGAGGACGCGTTCCCCGTCGAGGGAACAGTAGGCGTCGGTTCGACCTAGGACTCCATTTTGGAGACCAAAGTCAGAACCAAGATAGCTAAGGCTGTATAAATCTAATAAATTATTATGTTATTGTGTTTTGGACTAACCCTGGATGCAGGACCGAAGGAACGTGTGTCTGCAGCTCAGAAAGCCTCAAAGGAGAGAGGCAGTTGCTGAGTAGGGCGCCCGGAGCGTCCCGGGCACCCCCAAGGGCTATACAAAACAAGTAACAAGAAGAATGGTTCGAATACACACTGGGCCGGGCGCCCCCGTGCTCCCGGGCGCCCCCTGCGCTGCGGGCGCCCCCATGCGCATGCATCGAACCCGAACCCCTCGAAGCCAAGGCGATAAGACTTTGACCTGGTCAATGCGGGCGCCCCGAGCGCTCCGGGCGCCCCGGTCAAAGCGGATCCAGAGGATCAGACGCGACCGAGACTCTGGCGGATCGAAGGCCACGTGGGGGGCGCCCCCTGGCCCTATATAAGGACCCCTCGACCAAGGCTTCAATACATCTGTTCTCTCAACGCTCCAACGATCTTCTACGCTCGTGCCTTGCTCCGGAAACACTCCAACTCGAGCCGACGACGTCCCGCTGCCCCGAACAAGCCAATCCACTCCGGACGTCGGTAATGAAGATCGAAATTTTAATATTATTATTTTTGCACTTATTTGTAATCAATTATTGTAAACTATTTTTGCGTGAATATAGAATTGCCCAAAGTAAACGGTCAACGACCGTGAGCCTTGGAGTAGGAGTCGACACAGGCTCCGAACCAAGTAAAAACCACCGTGTCTTTGTGCTGTGTTTCTTATTTTTATTTCCGCTGTGCACTTACTCTTAGTTTTCCGAAAAAGAAAGAACGATTTCCGATATTCACCCCCCCCCCTCTATCGGTTTTCACGATCCAACAAGTGGTATCAGAGCCGAGCCGCTCTTCACCGGACTAACCGCCGACGGAGCAAAGACACCAAGAGTTGAGGGGGAGCCCAGGGGTGAATCAGGTACATTTTTTTTTAATGTTTAATTTTAAATTGCATATTATTTGTTTCACATGCAGGGAGAGAGGGCACTATAAAAATCAGTGCCCTACTCATAAAAATCGTTCATCACCGGCGGCAAAGGGGGCACCAGCGCCAGGAGTCCGGAGATATAAAAGCCATATCAGATGCTTCAAGTGCGAAAAATTCGGACACTACAAAAACCAATGTCCGGCAAAGGTACGAAAAATTTATGTTCCAAAAATTTTACAAGTTTCTGCACTTTCATGTGATAAAATATTTAATTTTTCTGATAAAGTAGATTTACTGCATAGGAAAATTAACTTTTTGCATGTTAAATTACAAAACGTGAATATGACCAAAATATTAGAAATTAATTGTTTAATTCAGAATATCAATTCAGAAATTAATAAAATTAACTCTGATAATTATTCTGATGAAATTAAGTCTAATAATTTATCTGATGAAATTAATTCTGATAATTTTTCTGATGAAATTAAGTCTAATAATTTATCTGATGAAATTAATTCTAATAATTTTTCTGATGAAATTAATTCTAATAATTTTTCTGATAAAATTAATTCTGATAATTTTTCTGATGAAATTAGTTCTGATAATTTTAATTTAGACAAAATTAATCCTAAGGATAATTCCGAATTCAAATTTGAAAATCCTAAGGATAAATCTGAATTCAAATTTAAATATCTTAAGGATAATTCAGAAATTAATTCTGAAAATCCCAAGATTAATTCAGAAATTAATTCTGAAAATCTTAAAGATAATCTAAAGATTAATGTTGAAAATATATCTGAGGATAATTTTCACCTAGATAATAATTTAATTATAGATAATACTGAAGATTATTACAAAACCTTAATTAGTGGCCCAAATTACTCCACCTACTATAAGGATATTGAAAAATCTAATCTTGAAGAGGATATAGAACTATCTAAGATAAAGGCCATAATTAATAAAAATTATAAAAATTCAAATAAAATAAAATTATTAGAAAAACTTGAAAAGAAAGATAAAAATGAAGAAGAAATTTTTGAAATAATGAAAATGATGAATTTGAACCCACAATTATTAACTAATCATTATAATTTGAATTAAATCCAAATTAAATTTTAATTCAAATTAAATCTTAGTTAAATTCAAATTAAATCTTAGTTAAATTCAAATTAAATCTTAACTTAATCCAAATCAAATTCAAATTAATTCAAATTAAATCCAAATTAAATTCAAATTAATTCAAATCAAATCTTAATTTAATCCTAATTAAATCCTAATTAAAACCTAATTAAATTCGAATTAAATTTCAAATTAAATCTTAATTAAATCTTAAATTAAATCCTAATTAAATTCGAATTAAATCCTAATTTAATCCCAATTAAATTTGAATTAAATCATAATTTAATCCTAATTAATCCCAATTAAATTTGAATTAAATCCTAATTTAATCCCAATTAAATTTGAATTAAATCCTAATTAAATTCAAATTAAATCCTAATTTAATCCTAATTAAATTCGAATTAAATCCTAATGTAATCCTAATTAATTTAAATTAAATTAAAGTAAATTAAATTAAATTAAATTAAATTCAAATTAAATCTTAATTAAATTCGAATTAAATCTTAATTTAATCCTAATTAAATATTAATTAAATTAAAATTAAATTAAATATTAATTAAATTAAAATTAAATTAAATATTAATTAAATTCAAATTAAATTAAATATTAATTAAATTCAAATTAAATTAAAAATTAATTAAATTCAAATTCAATTAAATTCAAAGTAATTCAATTAAATTCAAAGTAATTCAAATAATTCAATTAAATTCAAAGTAATTCAAATAATTCAATTAAATTCAAAGTAAAATTAAGTTGAATTCAAATTAAAACTTCACTTAAATTAACTTTATCAATTAATTTCTAATTAATTCAACCCCAATTAATTCGTAATTAACCTGAATCCAACTAAAATCTTAAATAACTTAAACTCAAACTAAAATAAAATTTTACCCAAAGTGTAACAATTAAAAGTAATAATATTAAATATGTCAAAGTGGGTTGACATATTCGCAGGTTCACTCGACATGTATCAAATCGGGAATTTGATACATTTTAGAAACTTAAGTAAAATTATTTGACTTAGTTGACTCATGCATAATTGCCATGTCATGCATTTGCTATTTATTTTAAATATATGACATGTCATTCATATTTAAATTTTATGCATAATTTAGAACGGCTATAGGAAAAAGAATAATTGAAACTTGATCAACCTAGTATTGGGTGGAGGTGAGATAATAGTACGTTAGGGAAGCCATCTTGGCGGAACTAGCCGAAGCTACCGATCCAAGACCCAAACTAGTTAGATCAAAATTTTTCAAAAAGTGATTTTGAAAATGAAATTTCATTAAAAGGCTTTGTCAAGGAAAGGGTGGATTATCCCATAAGGCTATGGCCAAAGAAGGCATAGTACCTCGCCAAGACCTGGAAGCCAATTTTTGAAATTCAAATTCAAGTTACTTCTTGTCAAATTCAAATCTAACACAAGCTTCAATTAAATCATAGAATTGAAAAATAAATTAAAGAAAAATGATTCAAGCATCTCACAATACACTTATAAGGTAATCATGCTTGTTGTATTGATACATCTAAAATGGGTGAGATGTTAAGGACTAATAAATTGAAAAATGTTTTTCAAAATTATTTTTCAAAATCATTAGAATATTTTTCTAAGAATATATTTTCAAAATAGTGCTTCAACATAATAATGTTTTTATGGAATTCATGCTTGCTTGATTGAATATACATATTATATGTTCTTCAAAAATTATATCTTTTCAAAAATTGATTGACTCATGAAATTAGACACAAGCCTCTTAGGACAACACTAAAGTTCCTTAAGGCACTTAGATAGAGTCAAACGATATCGGATACAGGGGGAGTAATTTTTATTTTTGGCTTTCGAAAACTTACTATTATTTGAAAACACTTTTCGAAAACTGAACTTTAAATCGTTATCACTTGTGTTTCTCGAAAAAGGTTTATGTGTCTTGTTTGATTTTGCTAAACCCTAAAGACACAGAGGAAGGTCCACTTCATAATCTACAAGGACTCCTAGGATGTGTCAACTTTAGGGGGAGTATAAATCAAACTTCTGAAACAATTTTGTTTAATTAATTGTTTTGAAATTATTAAATAATTTCCTTAATTTGAATCAACCCTTAAGACTTAGAGGAAGAGTACTTGTGGTCAACAAGCTTCCCAGGACTAGTCAAGTTTAGGGGGAGATCAAATTAAAAGAATTATTGAATATTTCAAATGTTTTCATGAGCGGTATTTTCAAATCCTATTGAAAACATAAGTATTCTTTCAAAATAGTATCAACTTTCAAAAAATTATTATTATTTTCAAAAATCCATCTGGTTTTTTTTTAATTTGAAATAATATCTTAAGTTTGAAAAATCTTCCAGGACACTTAGGAAAATGTCCTTGTAGTCAACAAGGTTTCCTATGATTGTGTCAGACTGAAAGATAAACCAAATCAAGTACTATCACTTTAAAATCTTTACATTTTTTAAAATTAACTTACATCCTATTATTCTGTAACTTATGAAATTTTTTATAATATTTACTTGGGTTGAAAACTTCCAGGACACTTAAGAAAATGTCCTTGTAGTCAACAAGGGTTCCCAGGATAGTGTCAGACTCGAAAATTAACCAAGTGAAGTCAAATATTATGTTTTCAAAAGTACTTATGTCTTTCAAAGCCAAATATTCTTTCAAAAGTACTATCATTTTTTTTCAAAATTCTATTAATATTTACTTGACCTTGAAAAATATTATGTTTCATAAAACACTTATTTTTGAAATACAGTTAGTACTTGCAAAATAGGCATAACATTTATATTTTCCAAAATAACATTTTTTCAAAAGTTATGCATTTTCCAAAAGTACTTAATTATTCAAAAATTCAATATATTTTCAAAGGTACTTATATTTTTCAAAAATTACATAATTTTTGCAATATATTATTCCAAATACAATGCTTTCAAAAATTTTGCACTAAGTATTTTCAAAAAGAACCAAAGGCTTTCAATGTTGGTGCAAGTATTTTATTTTTTTGATGTATGACAAAGGGGGAGAGATGTGTGCTTAAGTTAGAAATTTTCCCGAAGATCAAAAATGTAGTTTCAAAACCTATATTTTTTTTCATTTTTACCCCAAGGACAGTAAGTTAGCCCCTTAAACCAATCTAACTTAAGTTATTGTCAAACTTCAAAAAGGGGGAGATTGTTGGTGCAAGTTGCATCAATGATGTTCCTCTTTAAGTGTTTTAATGTTTGACAATTCACTTAAGTCAGTGATACAATGAATAGACAAAGGGGAGCAAAAGTGAAGTAATCTTAGCTGAAGAAAAGTCCTAGTTGATCTAGGCATCGAAACCCTAAGTCCCAGCGAAGGGCTGCTGGGCACCTAGCGAAGGGTTGCTAGGTATCGAAACCTTAAGACCTAGCGAAGGGCTGCTAGGTATCGTAACCCTAAGACCTAGCGAAGGGCTGCTAGGCACCTAGTGAAGGACTACTAGGCATAGAAGACCTAGCGAAGGGCTGCTAGGCACCTAGCAAAGGGATGCTAGGCATAGAAGACCTAGCGAAGGATTGCTAGGCACCAGGCGAAGGACCGCTTGGTAACAAAGACCTAGCGAAGGGCTGCTAGGCACCTGGCGAAGGACTGCTAGGATATGAAGTCTTGGTTCGAGGGACTAAGCAACTTAGCTGAGCGATGACTAAGGGCAGGAGTAGAGACGGGTCAGGGTTTGGGCGTCTCGAGGTCCGGAAGTATCGGAAGCTAAGCAAAAGTCCACCCGAAGGGCTGGGTGGCAACCGTCTCCTGAAAGGAGTAGGTGAAGGGTGAGTTCTCGGGGATAGAAACTCATGCCGGTTTGATCTAGGGTTTTGTGCAAATCCGAAGTCCGAACCAAGTCCTTAAGCTTAATATTATATGCATATATGCTTTGTGTTTGTGTATCTTGCAGGTAACAAAAACCGGAGATAAAGCAAGCCTCGCAGTGTTAATGTAGGGTGCTGCCCCAGTGTTGGGGGCGCCCCCATGCAACCAGGGCACCCCCAGGTAGTACTAAAGTGGCAGTTTTCGTAAAGCAGGGTGACAGGTGTCAACCGGGGCGCCCGGAGCGTCCGGGGCACCCTGATTAGTAGCTGTTTTGCTGTTTCGAAGCCAGAACACAGGATAAGCACTCACGGGGGCGCCCGGAGTATCCGGGGCGCCCTGGTCAAACTTCTTATCACCTACGGCGAGGTAGGCGCAAGGATAAGGTTTGACCGAGTCTTCCGGGGCGCCCCCAGCGTCCAGGGCGCCCCCAGGAGGCCTTTATAAGGGGTCTCGACCCCTCTGGTTCAGAACAACATTCCAGAGCGATTCTGATCATTCCGACCGACGACAACGCGCTAGAAACAAGACCCTACGATCGGGAGGCTCCAGGAGGAGGTGCGCGGTACTTCGGAGGTCCAGATCGGCCGAGTTTCAGATTTTTGTTTCGGTTTGATTTCATTTAATTACGCACTTAATTTTTCTATATTATTGCTTGTAAAATTCTGCACTGTAAGTCGGGTTTCTCAGCCTCCGGAAAGTCCGGAAAGGAGACCAATAGTGGACGGGCGTTCCCGTGCATAGGCCTTGGATGTACTGACCCTGGGGGGTCGGGAACCAAGTAAAATCCGCTGTGTACCTGTGTTCATTTTGTTTTTATTTTTCCGCTGCACTAACGATCTGAAAAAGTTTTACGAACGAAGATTTCCGAAAGATTTCGAACGGTCGATATTCACCCCCCCCTCTATCGACGGCACCGGTCCTACAAGTGGTATCAGAGCAGAAATGCACGGGAACGCCCACTGTCGTTGACCACTTGTTGGCTCTGATACCACTTGTTGGATCGTAAAAACCGATAGAGGGCGGTGAATATCGGAAATCGTTCTTTTTTTTTCGGAAAACTAAGAGTAAGTGCACAGCGGAAATAAAAATAAGAAACACAGCACAAAGACACGGTGGTTTTTACTTGGTTCAGAGCCTGTGTCGACTCCTACTCCAAGGCCCACGGTCGTTGACCGTTTACTTTGGGCAATTCTATATTCACACAAAATAGTTTACAATAATTGATTACAAATAAGTGCAAAAATAATAATATTAAAATTTCGATCTTCGTTACCGACGTCCGGAGTGAATTGGCTTGTTCGGAGCAGTGGGACGTCGTAGGCTCGAGTTGGAGTGTTTCCGGAGCAAGGCACGAGCGTAGAAGATCGTTGGAGCGTTGAGAGAACAGATGTATTGAAGCCTTGGTCGAGGGGTCCTTATATAGGGCCAGGGGGCGCCCGGGACGTCGGGGGCGCCCCCCACGTGGCCTTCGATTCGCCAGAGTCTCGGTCGCGTCTGATCCTCTGGATCCGCTTTGACCGGGGCGCCCGCATTGACTGGGGTCAAAGTCTTATCGCCTTGGCTTCGAGGGGTTCGGGTTCGATGCATGCGCATGGGGGCGCCCGCAGCGCGGGCGCCCGGGAGCAGCGGGGGCGCCCGGGAGCACGGGGGCGCCCAGCCCAGTGTGTATTCGAACCATTCTTCTTGTTACTTGTTTTGTATAGCCCTTGAGGGCGCCCGGGACGCTCCGGGCGCCCTACTCAGCAACTGCCTCTCTCCTTTGAGGCTTTCTGAGCTGCAGACACACGTTCCTTCGGTCCTGCATCTAGGGTTAGTCCAAAACACAATAACATAATAATTTATTAGATTTATACAGCCTTAGTTGTCTTGGTTCTGACTTTGGTCTCCAAAATGGAGTCCTAGGTCGAACCGACGCCTACTGTTCCCTCGACGGGGAACGCATCCTCACCTACTCCTCTTGGGAGAATTTACCTGATGCCAACCGTTCCTTTGGTTGGACTTTTGCCTGACGGTCCTTTGTCAGGTCTTGTAAACTGGCAGTCCTTCGCCAGTTGCCTAGCAGTCCTTCGCTAGGGCTTCGTTGCTGGCAGTCCTTCGCCAGTGCCTAGCAGTCCTTCGCTAGGGCTTGATGCTGGCAGTCCTTCGCCAGTTGCCTAGCAATCCTTCGCTAGGGCTTTCTTTCCTTGCATTCCTTTGCCAGTGCCTAGCAGTCCTTCGCTAGGGCTTTTCCTGCACACTTGATTAACTTGTTAGAAAACAAGAAAGACTTAACTTTTGACCTATGTTGCAATTATCAAAACACAGGTTTGACTTAGGTGCATTTCTGCACTAACAGAACCCGGTACTCAACCTAGTCCTGATCCTAGGTTTCTCAATTTAGAATTGTGTAATAAGTTCTCTCATACCACCTATAAACATATCAAGACAAGTTACTTGAATAGGCTATTCTTCACCCAATCCTGTCCCCTAGCTATAAACGTCATAAACCACTACCAACTCGACAATCTCGTATTCTGCACCCACCCAATCAATACTTCCTTATGTGCAGAATTTTACAATAATATCATTAGATAGGATAATCTCATGTTCTCCACCATGGTTCAAGGTATTTCCCTAACTATCACACCAACATTACTGAACCGATTTCTAGGACTACGACCCTCGCAGTCCACCTTCTGTTGTTATCCTCCTAGGGAGCCTCCCTTTGATGCTCCCTATTCTCACATCACCTTAGATATATTACACTCATATTTCTTTAGGCAACCAGTGGCCAGACGATTTCAGTCAGTCGACTTAGAGGTCCAGGACTATGCCCTATATAGGGTCTTAGTCCTATGTATTCTGCCATTATCCACCAGGGACGTCACCACTATGCGACCATTCCATACCTTTCTCCTGTACGCCCTGATTCACCAGCTAGATATTGATATAGGACTTCATATGTTTCACACTATCCTACACGCATCCAGTGTGACCACACAAGGGCGGGTACGCACACCCTACTGCCACATTATCACGTCCCTATTACATTACCATGGTAGGAACATTACAGAGGGAGAAATGGCCGATCTGACTGACTACGATGAAATAGGCTATAGAAACTTCGCCCTAGCAGGTATAGAGGTGTCCGGTACCGGGGTCTTGTCCTGGAGACGTCAGAGAGCAGCTCCTCCGATTGATTCAGACGAGGAGGTTGAGGTCGACGTCGGAGATCTAGCAGCAGCAGCCCGAGCGCACATCGATGAGCCCGCTCCACTGACACTCCACGATCTAGTGGCTCAGCTAGAGATACATGTTCAGAGCCTCTGAGAGGAAGTGGAGGCCAATCACGCCGAAAACATGGAGACAATTTGGGCTACTACAACAGTTACATGAGCGCCCTTCGAGCCGAGAGGGAGGCCAGAGAGGCAGAATATCACGAGATGATGACCCTATTTCGATCCTGGCAGCCAGGCTCCTCTGATCATCCCGGTCCCTCATCTTAGATTTGCTTAGTATTGTACCAGTATTTGACTGCCCCTACTCAGTAGGGTTGACTTATGGTTGACCATTTGACTATGTTGAACCTTGAGTACCTGCTTTATTATCTATTGACCAGTTTATAAGTATCTTTTTTGTGCTCTGTAGAATAGAGTAAATCAATTTTTTTACTGCTCTACTTGATTTCAAAAATTGTTTCTAAAAATAGAATTTGAAAAACTGCTTTACTTAATTTCAAAATCAGTTTTCACTTTCGACGTAGTTTTATTTTTTCAAAACTACCTCCTTTTCAAAACTAGGGCTTTTTCGAAACTGGACTTAGCCTAGGCCCTAACTCTAGAACTGCATGCACCTATAGACTTAGAAGCCAGCATCTCACAAGCATCTTAGGGTACTTTTGATTGATAACCTAGAAAGGGTTGAGATGCTTAGGTCTTTACCTTAATTCAAGATGCTTTAAGTCAGTGCATCTGCAGTAATTGGGGCACTAAATACAACTTAAACAGCAATCAAGTTAAGTGTCAAGTTTAGAAAATCTAACTTGAACAGAAATACTTAACTTGACTAACCCTAGTGAAAACTATTGCTTATAACAGTTAGTAAGTAGCTAAATGGGTTAGACAGGTCCCTACAAGGAAAAGTTAACTGATTTGGTCTAAGTCTTGGTTCAGTACAGCAAAATCATGTTTTTTTTTGCAATTTAATATCTATCTATTTTTTGATATATGGCAAAGGGGGAGAGATAGGAAAGGAGAGAAGTAAAAATTTTTTCTTAAAATTCCTTCTCAAAATATTTTTCAAAAGGTTAGCTACTGTTCAAAGCTTTTCAAAACCCTTCTAGAAATACTTAAGTTTTTAAGCTTAAAATTTTTTAAGCTTAAAATTTTTCAAAAATCTTAAAAGTACTTTAAGCTTAAAATTTTTCAAAAATCTTATAAGTACTTTAAGCTTAAAATTTTTCAAAAATCTTATAAGTACTTTAAGCTTAAATTTTTTTCAAAAATCTTATAAGTACTTTAAGCTTAGAATTTTTCAAAAATCTTATAAGTACTTTAAGCTTAGAATTTTTTCAAAAATCTAATAAGTACTTTAAGCTTAAAATTTTTCAAAAATCTTATAAGTACTTCAAGCTTAAACTTTTCAAAACTTTTATAAGCTCAAGTTTTTCAAAACATCCTAAGTAACTTAAAGTTTATAACCCCACGAATTGTTGAGGGGGAGATTCCTTCCAGGGGGAGGGAACAAAAGTTAAAACTTTTTCATGTTATGCTTAAACTTAACTTTTTGAACTAGGGTTGCCATAAATCAAAAAGGGGGAGATTGTTGGTGCAGAAAGCACCAAAGTCAAACCTGTGTTTTGATAATGGCAACAGAGGTCAAAAGTTAAGTCTTACTTATTGTCTAACAAGTTACTCTAGTGTACAGGAAAAGCCCTAGCGAAGGACTGCTAGGCACTGGCGAAGGAATGCCAGGGCAAAAAGCCCTAGCGAAGGACTGCTAGGCACTGGCGAAGGAATGCCAGAGTCAAAAGCCCTAGCGAAGGAATGCTAGGCACCTGGCAAAGGAATGCCAGGGTAAAAAGCCCTAGCGAAGGACTGCTAGGCACCGGGCGAAGGACAGCTCGGCATCCAAGCCCTGGCAAAGGACCGCCAGGCAAAAGTCCAACCAAAGGAGCGGTTGGCATCAGGTAAATTCTCCCGAGAGGAGTAGGTGAGGACGCGTTCCCCGTCGAGGGAACAGTAGGCGTCGGTTCGACCTAGGGCTCCATTTAGGAGACCAAAGTCAGGACCAAGACAGCTAAGGCTGTATAAACTAATTGTTTTATTATGTTTTGGACTAACCCTGGATGCAGGACCGAAGGAACGTGTGTCTGCAATCCAGAGAGCCTCAAAGGAGTGAGGCAGCAGCTGAGCAGGGCGCCCTGAGTGTCCAGGGCGCCCCCAAGGTGAACCAGAACCAAGTGAAGCAAAAAGGGCTTCGGCTGCTTACTAGGCAGGGCGCCCTCAGCAGCCAAGGCGTCCTCAGCAACCAGGGCACCCTCAGCAGCGAGGGCGCCCTCAGCAGCCAAGGCGCCCCGCACCCAAGCCCGCGAAGCGTCACCCTTATCCAGCCGAGTATTTTGCACGGATGAAGTCAAGCAAGGCGCCCTCTGCGACCAGGGCGCCCCCAGAGTCAAAGTTATCCCTATTCGGATGGGATAACGCTTGACCGAGCTAAAACCGGATCGGGTGACACGTGGCAGGGCGCCCCCGACGTCCAGGGCGCCCCGGAGTGCTATAAATAGCACCCAACGCCCAAGCCTTTCACAAGAACTTCGTACCAAAGCTTCCACGCTCTTCTGTGCTCAGGCCTTGCTCCGGAAACTGCTCAACTCGAGCGACGACGTCCTGCTGCTCCGGAAAGTCAACCTACAACCGGACGTCGGTAAAAGAAGAAATTTTTTATTAAAAGTTTATGGTGCTATACTTGTAAATCTATTTTTGTAAACTGATTTTGCGTTCATATAGACTTGCCCAAAGTAAACGATCAACGATCGTGGGCCTTGGAGTAGGAGTCGACCTAGGCTCCGAACCAAGTAAAAAATACTGTGTTCGCGTGTTTTAATATCTTTCCGCTGTGCAAATTGCTCTCTCCTTAAATTCGAAAAGTTTACCGATATTCACCCCCCCCTCTATCGGCTCTATCGATCCAACAGTTTGTTCCCTTTGCATTTCAAGTTGTTTCATTGCCGCACTTTATTTCAAGTTTGTTTCCTTAATTTCTCATTGAAACCATAACCCAAATTTTATTTGAAACCCAAAAATATCAATGATACATAAACTCGAGCTCGAATCGAACCATCTCAACTAGCCCTTGGAAAAATACGACCTGTGGCCCCTTTACTACGCTTTTATTCTTTGATTGAAAAAAGGGTTTCCAGCATTTATAAATATCTAAATTTGAGACCCACTTTCGTGACACCTAGTTTGGGTCCATCAAATTTTTGGCGCCGTTGTCGAGGAATCATACTAGTTGAGTTGTTTGATTTTTGCTTGTTCATTTCATATTTTTCTTGATCTATTTTTCTTGCATTTACTGCTATATCTTGTGATCTGATTTTATTTGTTTCATCTTTCTATATACTTGTACTGCGATTTGTTTTTGATTTTATGACCAGGTCTACAGGTGGTAATCTTGAGGATTTTGACCCTGAGATTGAGAGGACTTTCAGAGCCAGGAGGAGCCAGCTCAGTGTTTCAGAGGGATTTGGCATTATTCCTACTCAGTCTATCTCAGCCTATTCAGTTGATCAGATGGCAGACCACCAAAAGACCATGAAAAAACTCGCAGCACTAGATGCTACATTTCAGTATTCCAGCATTTCTTATCCAGAGCTGGGTGGAGATTTTGAGCTTAGATCTGGACTCATCCACCTATTGCCCAAATATCAAGGATTATCTGGAGAAGATCCAAATAGACACCTGCATGACTTTCATGTTGTATGCTCCACTATGAAGCCTCAGGGTATTTCAGAAGAAGATATCAAGTTGAGAGCTTTTCCCTTTTCTTTGACTGGAGCAGCTAAGGACTGGTTTTACTATTTACCTATTGGGCATGTGTCTAGCTGGATTTCTATGAAGTAGGCGTTCCTAGAGAAATATTTCCTAGCCTCCAGAACAGCAATTATCAGAAAAAGTATTTGTGGCATTCAGCAAGTGGTGGGGGAGACACTCTATGACTACTGGGAGAGATTCAACAAGCTTTGCTCCAGTTGCCAACAGCACCAGATTAGTGAGCAGCTCCTCATCCAGTACTTTTATGAGGGATTATTACAGATGGATAGGATTATGATTGATGGTGCAGCTGGAGGGGCTTTAGTCAACAAAACACCACATCAAGCTAGGGAGCTAATTTCAAATATGGCAGAAAATTCTCAACAGTTTGGAAGCAGAGCATTATCTACTAGAGGGGTTAATGAAGTTCAGATGGTTTCTAATGATTAGAAGGAAATTAGGAATGCATTGGTAGAGCTCACATCAGCGGTTAAGCAAATGGGTCTCAATATTTTAAGTCAAAATTCAACTCTTTCGGTACCTCCACAATCAAGTCAAGTGGTGATGAGTGTATGTGGTATCTGCTCTAGCAAGGAACACAATTCAGATTCATGTCCCAACCTATAACAAGATGAGTCAATAGCAGCTTTGGTTAGGGGACAATTTCAAGCTAGGAATAACCCATACTCTCCTACTTACAACCCTGGGTGGAGGGATCATCCAAATCTAAGGTATGGAAACTCTTTTTACCAACAAGACCCATCGCAACAACAAATTCAGCAACCCCAACAACCATTCCAGCAACCACAACAATCTCAGCATCAAAATCATCAATTTCAGCCCCCAAATCAGCACTTCCAGCAACCAATTCAGCAGCCATTTCAAGGGATTCAACAAGGTTTCCAAGGGAATCTGAATTATCCACAGCAATTTCAACTTTCACAGCAGCAAGTTCAACAACCGCAGCAACATTTCCACCCTTGGAATCAAGGTTTTCAGCCCCAAAATCAAGGATTTCACCCAATCAATTTCAGCCCTCACCACAACAAGTTCCATTTCAAAATCAGAATTTTCAAGGTTGTAATTCTCAACAAATTCCTCCAATATTCCAGCATACTTATCAGCCACAACAACAACAATTTCAGCCCTCCTATCAGCCCCAACAGTCCCAAATACAACAAACACAACAAGGAAATCTTTTTGCCGCTATACAAAACCTTGAGAGGCAAATAGGGCAAATGGCTAGTGAAATAAATCAAAATAAAGCTCAAGGATCAGGCCAACTACCTTCTCAAGCTGTTCCTAACCCTAAGGGAAACGTTAGCACAATTTATTTGAGGAGTGGGAAGGTTGCATCAACTCAAAATGATCCAATAGCTGAATTTTCTGAAAACAGGGCAGCATCTTCATTTCCAGCCCAAAACATCCATGAAACCACTTCAAATTCAGTTGATTCCACCCCTAGTCTGTGCCCAACTTCTTCATCAAGCAATCCTATAATTTTGGTGGAAAAAGAAGCACAAATCAGTGGCGAAACAGATTTTACAGCAGCTCCAACAAGTGGGACAGCATGTCAAAAATCAGCCCCTCCCATTTCAGTTTAAGAGGAGGAAATTTCTGTTCCTTTGCCCTTTCCTCAACGGAGAACTCAAACTAAACAACAAGTGGAGGAGGAGAAAGCAAAAGAGTACAATGAGTTGGTTAAATTGTTTAGCAAAGTAGAGATTAATGTACCCTTGCTGATGATGATTAAACAGGTTCCTAAGTATCCAAAATTTCTGAATGATCTTTATGTTCACAAGAAGAACCTTAAGGAAAATGAATTGGTCAGCATGGGGAAGAATGTTTCATCACTCATCCATACCATACCTCAGAAATGTGAAGACCCTGGAATGTTTACTGAATCTTGTGAGATAGGGAGCACCACGCTATATGATGCCATGCTAGATTTAGGAGCTTCCATTAATGTCATGCCCAGGACGGTCTTCCAGATGCTTGGCATTGGCCCTCTGCAGTCCACTGGAGTTGTGATTCAGCTAGCAGACAGAAGCCAAACCCACCCGGCAGGAGTTATTGAAGATGTTTTGGTTAAAGTGAAAGAGTTGATTTTCCTTGCAGACTTCTACATTCTAGACATGGAATGAGAGTATCTTGCACGTAGATCCCCACTTATCCTTGGAAGGCCTTTTCTGAAGACTACCAGAACAAAAATTGATGTATATGCTGGCACACATTCGATGGAGGTGGGGGACACAGTAGTCCAGTTTTGTATTTTCGATGCAATTAAGGACCTTAGGGGAGATCACTCTATTATGAGCATGGACACCACAGATGAGACTGTTGAGGCACAGTTCATTACTGATGAAGATCCATTTGACATAGTGGGAGGAGCTTTGATTTCAGAGGAAGCTGAGGAGATGGATGGAAAAGCATGCGACAGCCTTGATTTCAAAACTGAAACTTTACCGGATTTTTCTTGTTTTTTATTTTGTGATGATATTGCTCTTGATAGTCCTAATCTTTTTAATAAGGTTGTTGCAGGTATTATTAAGGAGGCATGCACAGGAGATGATTCTACAGGTGTAGGGGATTGCACAGAGCCCCAGGGACCACAACCATTTCCAGAAAGTGTAGGGACTTGCATGATGGGAGCAAGTACCCAAGGATCACCTATTCCAGTTGAATGTCCACTAGAATTTGAGCCTGAGATGGAGGTATTTCTCATAGAACCAACAGACATTTTTCAGCACGATCAGGTAAGTATTTCTTCTTTTCCTTTAGAAAATTTCCGGGAGATGTCTAGAATTGCATGTGAAGCATATATTGATACATCATTTGTGAAAAATAATTATGAAAATTCTTTAGAGACACCCAGGCTTGATTTTATTCATGGCTATGATATTCTTGAGACAGATTATGCCAAAATTGATTGTGAGAAATTTTTAGAAGAGCCTGTAATTGAAGTTGTTTATTGTGAAGAATCTCTTGTTATTTCTTATGCTGAAATTGAGTGTGAAAAACTTATGGAGGTACCAGAGATTGATTTTATGGGGTGTGAAAAATTTCTTGATATACCTTATGTAGAAACTGCTTGTGAAAAATTTACTGAGGTACCAAAAATTGATTTTATTGGATGTGATGCATTTTTGGATACATCTTATGCAGAGATTGATGGTATTACTCTTTTACCTTACCCTACACATATGAGAAAGGTTTTACATGGTTTTTCAGGGTCCCAGAGATTTCTTGAGTGGGTACTCTATCTAGACAATCTTCAACCCCCTGGAAGATTTTCCAAAAAGAATAAAGAGGGAGGAGATGATCTTACTTTGACTCATAACACTCCACCTCTAAAATGGATGTTGAACATTAATCGTCCACGGCCACCTGAACATTTTGCTGTCAAGTTTAAGTGTGGGGGAGTAATGCAAAATAAAATTGAGCAAATAAAGGAAACTTTTTCAGCTACCCCTACTCCTCCACTACCACGATGGAGATTATTTCTTGATAGACTCCGACCGCCAGAAATAAAGGGGAGTTTGTTCCTTCTTGCATTTTCTTTCTTTGCATGTTTCATTTTTATGCTCTTTAGAAGTAGAATATTCTTTTAAAAGAGTTCTTGCTAATAAATGCATAAGTAGAGTAGAATGAATAAATAGACATTGTAAATACCATTTTATGTCTTTTGACACTTTTCCTTAATGAATAAGAATAAATGTATCCTCTAGGCTGTTTTCATGTCATTTTAGAGTCTCTTGAAAATAAATTAAATTTGGTTGTTAAAACTTAGGGTTTGAGCTCATGGATGAAATCTTGGATGCTTGAGTACTACTTGGCCATGGATTCTTGATTGAGGACTTGAGATGAATTATTCGTACCTAGTGAGGATTAGCCTTATTTTTGTGACACATACATGTGATTGTACTCTAGAACTTGCTTAGGTTCTTTCAAAACCATATCTCAATGATTGGACAACATCTATAAAGACTAATCAATTTGTTTTCCTTTCCATATCAATTCTTGGCAATAATCATGTTATTCTATTTTCCTTTCAAAATCTTCTACTCTTAACCATATTTTCACAGGGATTTGTTTGTTTGGGGATGTTCTTTGATGTTATTTTGCCCGAGACGGACAAAAGATTAAGTGTGGGGGAGGTGGCTAGTGTTTTGAAATTATATTGTAGCAAGGATGCATTTCATGTCAAGGAGAAAAATTTTTGAGATTGATTCAAAAAGGTGTCGAATAGAGTTGAGTTTGGTATCAAGATTAAGCAAGAAGAAGTAGTTAAGGAAGACAACAATTGAAGCATCTAGATTCTTGCTCATCATTTGAAGATCCAAGGAAAACAAATGGCATGCAATAAAAAAAATCTGTTAAAAAAAAACAGATGGCAAGAAATGAAGAAATCTGTGCCATGGAAAAAATCTGAAATCAATGAATCTTGGATCATAATCGGATTAGATCAAGATTTTAGAAGTTGGAATTATGGAAGTTAAGTTCAATTGCATTTTGCTAAAGTCTGAATTAAAAAAAATCAGAAAAGGATGAGAGGAAGCTGAGCAAAAGCTGAGAATTCAGAATGCTGGAAGTTTTGGACTGTATTGCAAGGATAACTGCTAAAAATTGAGAAGTAAACCTTCACCAGCTACCAGGAAGTTTGAAGAATAGCAGAGCTGTAAAAATAGAGGTTACATGGTAGAATTCTTGAGGGAGATGCAAAGAAACTGAATAAAAACAGTGAGGAAGTGAGGTATCAAGCCATTGAGTGGAAGAGTATGTTTCAATATCTGAATAAACTAGAAACCTTGGAAGTGTGAAACTATGATTGAAATATTTGAAGAGCTGAAATTGAAACATAAAAAAAAAGAGAATAAAAGAAGAATAGTGCCAACTTGAAGGTGAAATGTATCAAAAAGGAGTTGCAAGAGGTGTTTAGTGAAATTGTATGTGGAGCATCTATGTTACTTGATGTTTCAAGCTCTCTGATAAAAGTCTGATCTGAATGTGCTCCATTAGAAGATTCGAGAGCAGGAAAAAAGAAAAAAAAAAGAGAAAGCAGTTTGAAAAAAAAAACACAAAGAAACAAGTGGCATAAAATTGAAGTTTTGGTACCATTAAATCAGTGAAGCTTCTTTTATCCGAACCCAAGTTTTGCTCCATTACATTCTGAATTTACTAGAGAGAAAGAAAAAGAAAACAAAATCAGAAAGGGAAGAGAAGTAAGCAAAGTTGGCACGCAAGATGAAAATTGGCACAAAGGAATTCATGAATTCTTTTCATCAAATTTTGGAAGGGCAATGCCAAAGCTTTACTCCATCACACTTTTGATTTCATTATGAGGATTGACAAGAGGGCAAAGTGCATCAAATATATCCTTGAGCATTCAAGTCTTCGATTCATTCAAATTTGCTATTTACTTGGCTTTTACTTCATTTTTACCATTTCATATATATCTTTCTCTTATTTGATAAATTTCTTTAGATGCTGATTCTAATCATGAATAATGGTAGAGAGTAGATAACAAGCAAGCCTATGGTAGTGTAAAAAGCATGTGTGTATGAGTGAGCTCCATTTTCATCATGTACTTAGAACTTAGGAAGAGAGCCACCAAAAACTTCCCTTAAAAGGCTTAGTGAGTAAATTCATCTCCATGAATCATGAAGGTTGAAATTGCTAAGTTGTTGATTTAAGGACAAGATATTAATCCATAGAGTTTAGATTTTTGAGAATTAACAACCCTAGGTAATTTCTTTTCAATTACTTCTACTTATGTTTGAGAAAAGCTAAGGGATACATATTTAGTACTTTTCGCAAGATGCTCAAGCTTAAGTGTGAGGGAGTTGATAAGTATCATTTTATTGATCAATTTAGATGCTAAAATCGGTGTTTGACCCATATTTTACTTGCGTAATTATGGATTTACCCTAGGTTCTTGGATTTATATTCTTTTTGGACCTAATTGCAAATTTTTATATATTTGAGTTGTTTTGTCACTAAATTTTTGATCTACTTTTGTAGGTTTGGAAGGATCGTGGACCTAGATCATGTTGGGTCAAAGTTGAGTCAAAAGTGGACGGGATCAAGTGATCAAGCGTTGACTAATTTGGACCGTCCGATGCAAAAACGGTTAGATTTAGGCCATCTGAGAACTTCTGATCAATCTGAGCTGGGATTAATGTTAATCAAGCACTTGGATCAAGATCTGAAAGTTTCAGCCCAAATGCAAATCATCTAGCCGTTGGATCACGATCAGGAGGATCTAGACCGTCCATTTAAAGATCAAGATTATCTGAACCATCCATTGCAAATCTGGAGGATCTGAACCACTGGGAGATAGATCCTGACCCTTGATCAAGATCGGGAAAGTTTGATCCAAATCAAATGAAGATCAACCGTTGGATGAGCTATGAACAATCTCAGTCGTCCAAATTAAATGGTTTAAGTTTAAATGGGAATTCCCTAGGCAGAACAGAGCGTCACGTCTTCGCCATGCAGCTTAATTTTCTTCGTTCTTCTTCACTTGTTATTGAGTTTTCTTTGCGATTTCTTCCATCTGAAGGTGTGGCCAACTCGATCACCACCTTGGAACACGATCTGGATCCTTGGAAGAAGGCTTTAGCGGAGATTCAAGCTCAGATTTGCCTTGGAGCAGAGTTGAGTGAGGGTTTCAGCAACTTCTGCAATCTGATCGATTCAATCACGATCGCATGCCGTTTTCTTCCATTGGAGCTTACTGGAGGGTCCTCTGGTATTCTTCGATCATCATCAAATCATCATCAAACCTCAACATCGCGAGATTGAGGAGATCGGATTGGGTTTATCCAGCCGAGTGAAATCTGTGAGAAGATCTAAAATTGAAGCTGTTTTCCCATTGGTTTGCGAGTTAAAGGGGTTCTTGGCTTGCCCTTGTGTGACGGCAAGTAGGTCTTGAAACATGGGAAGGATCGAGGCTTAATTTTCAAAGCATTTCTTGTTGCTTTAGCTGTAAATTCAATTCTGCATTTCAATTTTGTTACTGTCTTCGTAGCAGTTGACTCAGTTCACTGTCTTGTATTGTTTTTGCTTTAATTACCTTTTAATTCTGCAAGTAAACTAGCTAGAGATATGGTTCAGTGATCTATTAACTAAATTTCAGTTTAATTATCGTTTTGTTGCTTGTGTATCAAATTTGTAGTTGCGTGCCATTTACATTTCTGCATTCTCATTTAGTTTATGAACTTGTATCAGATGTTGCTTGTTTCTGCATTCTCATTTACTTCCTTGAAATTTCTGCATTCTCATTCAATTACTTTTTGATTTGTCAAGTTTTTTTTTCAGCTGTTCCAGTTTCAGTTTATTCTTGCGTGCCAATTTAATTTCAAGTTCTGCAAGTTTAGTTGTAGCTCCTGCAGTTAGTGTTGAATAAACTTTAGATCTTCTACATTTTGTTTGAAACTCGAATGTGCAATTTAAAATCAGTTCCTAGCTCGTTCTGCATTTGACTTTCTCTGCATTTCTGCAAATTGTTCCTGCCTTAGAAATTTCTCTGCAATTCTGCAAATTGTTTCTGCAAACTAGTGTGTGCACCAGTTTCTTTTCAGCAAAGCTTAGTTTATCATATTTGCAGCTTGCGCCAAGTAAACCGAGTTAATCTGAATCTTATCTGAATATTAGATTCAAGCACTCAATTCGATCATAGTTGTTTTGATTGATTTTGCATACAATCTGTTGATGCACTTTGCATTCAAATTGTTACTGCATGTTTACATTCGTGTACTGATTATCTTGAGTTCAATCATTCAGTTAGCTATACCTGAAGTGATTAGTTCCAATTCTACAGTTCTCAGTATCAACTTTTTGTTCTAGCTTTGTGTATTCGATTTTAACTGCTGGTTTGCTTCTGAACTGAGCTTCTTTTTGTTGATTTTCTGCATTGGAGATGATGTTTCGTTTATGCATTAACCTATTCATCAGCTAGTTCCTGCATTGATCAGTATTTAGGTTTCAAATATCTTCCTCTACGCTTGCATACCATTTCATTGATAGCTTGTTTTCAAGGCTAAATTGATCATGTATAGTTTCTTTACTTAGTGTCATTTTGGCACATAAGTTTGTTCCCTTTGCATTTCAAGTTGTTTCATTGCCGCACTTTATTTCAAGTTTGTTTCCTTAGTTTCTCATTGAAACCAAAACCCAAATTTTATTTGAAACCCAAAAATATCAACGATACATAAACTCGAGCTCGAATCGAACCATCTCAACTAGCCCTTGGAAAAATACGAC